>OY728138.1:2038749335-2039142762 GCA_963277665.1 Viscum album | reverse complement strand
TTTTTTCCTTCTTGCTCTATCCAGGCATCATTTCATAAGTAGGAAAATCATTGATCATTAACATAAGCACCACACACATCTGAAATATTCCATTCGAACATGCATCATATATGCACACACCAACATCCCAATGATGTTTCATCTCTTTTATTAAAGGTTGAATGTATACGTCTATATCATTGCAAGGATTATAAGGGAAAATATGAGTATACTCCGGAAAGTGAATGGTTTTTTCATACACAACCATGGGGGAAGATTATAAATGTGTATAAAAACTGGCCATGTACTGTGCGACATAAGAATCTTCCCAAACAGACTAAAACCATCACATTAAAGACCCAACCTCACATTACGCACGTCATCGGCAAAATAAGGATATTGAGAATCAAATATCTCCCATGAAAATTCATCTGTACGGTGAACCAACTCATCATTAGTCTTCTATCTATTGGAATCATGCCTCCCATTTTTATTGATATTTAATCAGAGATAAAAATATTCTGGAGTTTGGGGATCAACGTAAAGCTACAAATTACTTTCTGTGACACACATGATAGTGTTACATCATCATTTGGCTTCCAACGGGATGTGCCACATTTTATACAACCATTTCATTTAGTAGTTTCCTACCAGAATAAAATGAAATATTTAGGGAAATCATGAATTTTGTTTCTTGAAAATCAATTTTCCTCAACCAACTTCAATTCCATATAGTGGTTTGATGGAATATCTGCATCATGGGGAAGTAAGTTCTTAAATAAGGTATGAATGTAATCGATGGTTGTATTAGAAATCCCATACATTGTTTTCCCATGTATGAATCAGATTAAAAATTCAAGCTTTTTCATTTTTCTTCAGCGTCGATATACTAGTGTCGTGGTAGCATCATTCAATTTTCTCACCCTGACAATATCATCATTTTCATTAGATGCATCTTGTTTGCTCATAACGAAATATTTTTTGATCAGAATACTTTCTTTTTCATAATGACGAATAAATGGAAACTAGTCATATAAAAAATTATCGAATCCAATTCTCTCATTTAGAACATCAGTAATTTGAAATTTCTTTTTCTCCCCATAGTGATACCACATTGAGTAGTTTTCTTGAATACCATATTTGGTTATGTGGTAGAGGACTTCTTCATGGCTCAATCAAGGTCTTCCAACACAATTATAGTAAGGGTAGTGTATGTGACCATTCTGTGAGGCATTTTGAAATGAAAAATCTAAAAAGGTCTCTAAATTGTTTTGAAAATCGCTTGAAATCCGATCGGTTTCATACATCGAAATTCTATCCTTTCTGTAAAGAAAATTTATATGTCATATTGTCAAAAGAAATTACATAATATTGAAGTTTCATCGAAAATATATTTATGTAAACAAGAATTTATCACATTATATGAAACCATAACTGACACGATACTCTATATGAGAATAATAATATAAAAGACAACAAAATACTATATTTATAACAAAATACGTATGAAGAGCTATACTTGAGGGTAGAAGATCATGTAAACTTGAGGAGAATTATTTAGGAGTTGAGTAAAATTTAGATCAAATTTTTTTTATATTTTATTAGATTATTTGAGTGATCACAAACACTTCCCCAGGGGGTGGGGGTGTCCAGGGGGTACAGGGTGTCTAGGGGGTGGCAGGGTTATCTAGGGGGTCGGAGGTTTCTAGGGGGTGGGGGCTGTATAAGAGGTTGGGGTGTCCAGGTGAGTGTGATGTCCTTGGGGTTGGGGGCTGTCTAGGGGGTATGTGGTCCATGGGGTGGGTGAGCAGTCTACAGGGTGGTGGGCCTGTCCAGGGGGTTGGGGGTGTCTAGGGGGGTGGGGGTGGGGGGCTTTACATGGGAGTTGGGGGGGGGATTTCCAGAGATTATGATGTGTCCAGGGGGTGTGTGGGGTGTCCAGGGAGTGGGAAGGGTTGTCGAGGGGGGAAGTGATGTTCAGTGGGTGGGCGGGCTGTCCACAGGGGTGGCAGGTCTGTCCAGGGGGTACGGGGTGTCCAAGGGTGTGGGCGGGCTATCCACAGGGGGTGGCTGGGCTTTCCATGGGTGTGGCGGGGATGTCCAGTGGGGTCGGGGTGTCCATGGGGGGTTCATTGGGTGGGTTGTAAGGGTGGATGATGATGTCTGGGGGTAGTGGGATGGTGTCAAGTGGGTGGGAGGGATGTCCATGAGGTGTGGTCTATCCAGGGAGTACATGGTTTCCAGGGGGGTGGGTGGGCTACCACGAGTGTTGTTGTGCTGTCTAGGGGGTCAGAGTGTCCATGGGGGGGATTTCTAGGGGTGGGGCTGTCCAGGGGGTATGAAGTGTCCAATGGGGTGGGCCGGGTGTCTAGGGGGTGGAAGGGTTGTCCAGGGGTACGGGGTGGGTGTGGGAGGGCCTTCCAAGGGGGTACTAGGGATGTCCAGGGCGGTGGTGGTGTCCACCCCCAAACTACAGTTGTAAAATCCAATCTCCATCCAATTGTAGCATGATTTAAGCCTATTATAAGATGGTGGAAAGACTATTGTGTAAATCATAATATCATACATATAAATCCCAACACACACAATTGTAAACACACCACCAAATATCATACGTGGATTGGATTTATGAGCCATGTTTCGATGGGGGAAAACACATAGTAGTATGAGCCTTGTTATATCATTAGTTGATATCGATTTGTACAAATGTTAAATATGAATGAGATCGATATGGATAGTGGATGATAACCTAAGTGAGATTTCATTGTAGAGATCACATTTTATTGGATGGGTAAGAGTGAGCGTTGGTATGGATCAACAAGAAAAGTCTTAACGTGTGAAAGAAAATATACATTGGTTATATGTGATTCCTATTTTTTTGTAGAGTATCAGTGTGGATAACCACCCCTCTCCTGGACATCCCCCCCACCCCACCTAGACCCCCTCCTACCTGGACAACCTGCACTCCCTCTCCCACCTAGACAACCCACCCCAGCCCCTTGGAAAACCCCTGATAACCCACACACCCTCCCCAACCTAGATAGCCCACTCACCACCACCCATGGATAACCCACCCCCTAACTTGATAGCCCATGACACCCACCCTGACTGGATCCCCCTCCATGGACATCCCATATCCCATACCCCACCTGGATAGCCCCCCTCCCCCCCCCCCGGGACAGCCCACCCCCTCACTGGACAGACCACACCCCTCCCCTACAACACCACCCCCAGGACACACCCCACCTGGACATCCCCCCCCCCATCGGGATAGCCCACTCCCCACCTACACAGCCCCCAGGCCCATCCCCAACGAGACATCCCTCCCACTCCCCACCAGGACAACCCACCACCCACCCCCCACCCCCACCAGGATAACCAACCTTTCTCCCTGGACACCCCACACCCCCTCCACCTAGACAACCCACCCCAACCCACTATATAGCCCACCCCCTGGACAACCCACCCACAGTGTTGTCAAAGGCATGAGGGGAAATTAGGCGCAAAGGTCATTTGGTGTGCGGCGCAAGGCACGACGCGAGACATAATTAAGGCGCAAGTGCACATTATTAAATATATATAATTTTAAAAATATTTTAAATTTAAAAAAAATAATACATGTGATAATTTTTAACCAAATCATAATAAAATAATCAATCATTAGGAACCTCAACACTAAATTCATCAAGTTATGTTATATGTCTTCTATAATGTAAAATGTGTTTCTGATATTCTATGGTATGTTAAATGAGTTTGGGAACCCAAATATCAAAGTCATCATGTTATGTTAGATATGTTTAATTTTATTCCTTTCTTGCTTTTGGTTGAGAGATGGTTCTACTTTTAAAGAGTTTGTTTTAGTTATTCTTTTATTAAAATATTAAATTTTTTGTTATATTTAGGGATATACATATCACTTTTGAGAAAGTGCCTGCAATTTCCAATAGACCCTCTAAGAATGATCATTGTTGCTTTCACCCAAGATTGTAATTGTCTCCCCCATGATTACCCTCGATTTACCTAATTTCTGATACCCACAATTTCCATCGCACCCCTCATTTTCCACTAACACTCCCGATTTCCATCGGGCCCTCGATTTTAACCACCCTCTAAGCATGATCTTCGCTGGCTTATTCCTCCCAATTTAAGGGGCTACTAGTGCGCCTTTTCCTAGCCTCATTCTATAGTGCTTCTCAAGTAAGCGCAGGAGGCGCACACCAAAGTCGTGCCTCGGTGAGGTTGCCTTGCCTTGTCGATTGGTGATGTGCACAGGGTGTGCCTCGCCACACCTCACCCTAAGGCATGCTAAGGTGTACAACTTTGAAAATAGTTACAACCCCCACCCACTGGACAACCCATCCCCAAGACAGTCTATACCCTCTCCCCCACTGGGACACCCCACACTGACCCCCCGGGATAGCCCACACCCCTCCTTGGGCAGCCCATACACCCCCACACCCCTATAGACCCTCTACCCCCCGGATCCCTCTACCCCATGGACAACCCACTGCCACCTCGATATCCCCCCACACCTAGACAGCCCCTACCCCTCATGCAACCCCAATTTGGATAATTTTATATAAAATCATTTTATTCAATAAGAATGTCAAACCATCATGCATCAACAATTTCATTCCAAACAACCAATTAAATTTATCAAAACGTGACAAATTCAATTTATTAGTCTATATGGGTCACTTTGGAAATGTAATTGGGGGAAAGGGGAAATCAAATACATTGTTAATTACAATTTAATAATTGGTCCAAACACTTAGGAGGTGTGGTGGTGTCTTGGAGGTGTGGTGGTATCCAGGGGGACTGTCCGGGGGGGGGCTGTCCAAGAGGGAGGAGGGTGTCCAGGGGGTGGGGGTGTTTAGGGGAATGGTGGAGGTGGGGGGATATCTAAGGGGGTGGGGATATCCATGAGGGGTGATGGGTTTCTAGGGAGGGTGGGGTTGTGGGTGTCCAAGGGGGTGGGGTGTCCCGGGGGTGGGGGAGGGGTTTTCCAACAGGTGGGGGTGTCCAAGGGGTGGGGTGTCTATGGGGTTGGTGGGGGGGGGCTGTTTATCAGGGTGGGGGTGGGGTGTCCAGGGGGGTGTAGGTGGTGTGGGTTGTCCAATGGGGGGTGTTTAGGGGGTGAGGGGGGTATCCAAGGGGTGGAGGTGTCCAGGTGGTGGGGGTGGTGGTGTTCACAAATCAAATCCATTACCCATCCAACAACCAATTAATCCTCAGTAGCAATAACCTTCTAATTTTTCCTTGAACAAAAACTATAAATACAAAATACAAATCCAATTTTCACGTAAAATATAGTCCACATAAACTACCATATCACTCCACTAAACAAACCCATTACCATGTTTGAAGTATAGAACAAGAAACAAAAAAAAATCAAAGGGTTCGCTACTCCACAAACATCATGAACTCTAATTTAGCACAAATCGAAACTAAAAACAGAAAAAATAGAGGTAGAACATTAAAACTAATGTAAAACATACTAATTTGAAGTGTAGAAATAAAAAATTGATTGATTGAAGGTGGATCTATGTCTAGAATGAGTTTTGCAGCCAATAATACTTTGGGAGGAGCTTTGGATTAGGGTATGAAATCGGGCCCAGTATGAGCTGAGGTGATGGGTATTTTGGGGAATGTCTCTCTTAACCAACAGTTTATTAAAACTGTTGTTATTTATTAGTGGAACTAAAGATTTCCCAGTGGTTTTGTCAAACCATTGGTAAATCATAACTATGTTAACACATTGACAATGGTTTGAACACCTGTTGGAAAATGTTTCCTTTTTTACAGTATACCAACGGTTTGAAGAAAACATTGGTACATATCTTTTGGGAAAACATAAAATTAGAGTATTGATTGTTATGTATTTACATGATAAGTCATTGAAGTATAAAAATCATAAAATAATTAAATATAAGAAGTTACGTGGACTTGCTGACAATTTTGAACATGGACCTATAAATAAGAATAAGTCCTGAAAGTTTCATGAGGGACATTCAATAATGGACTAGGACTCTAATGTATTCCCAAAATTTATATTTGTAGATAGTGAGGTATTGTTCCATTTATACCATATGATAGATGATTACAGTTTAATATTCTCATGTTTTTACAAGAGTAATGAAATTTGGCTTATGTCCATGCCATTTGTATCATGCAATCATGGAAAAAAATTAATTCTAATAAATCTTGATCATTATTAAGATACACTATAAAACGGAGGAGGTATACTAAATATTTTTGAAAAATCCTCATTAAATAGGAATAACAAACCAAGGAAAAGAAGATTCTTCATCAGGGGATAGATATATGGTGATCGAATGTCGGGAACAAATAGAATATAATCACAATAATAGTGGGATTGAAAATTATGGTCCACAAAAAATAATAAAAGTTCATATTTAACGTCTCTTTATCATACTGATTGTGTTTTATTTATTGGGTAGAATACATTAAATATCAGTGTATCTCATATCCAATCAAATAGAATATCAAACAGATATATGGAAAATTAAAGCAAAAACACCCACTGATTGTACATGGAATATATATGTGGGAAAATCCAATGAGAATACACATGATGAACTTAAAATGTACCTAAATTCACAATCATTATCTGTTCGTTGGATGTAAGTTTTTAGGTCACAAACACTCCATGATAAGGTACACTTACTATAAATGTTTCAGTAAAGACTTACTATATATCAAGGGAACACAAAATACTATTCCCCTCTATGAAAATTTTCAATGATGTCAAATTTAGTTTATATATATAATGGAATCTTCAAACATTTATAGATATGATGGTATATTATATATCAACAAAAGGTGATGAATATCCTTGAAGATTCAACTATTGAATAGTTTCTCTATTAATCTCCATGTCACTATACTATTTTATACAAGATATAGATTTTATCCACTCCCATATGTGGATGGTTGAGTCTATATCTTAAATAATTTCTCCTCAATCACTACAAATTCCTCTAGATGAATATAATTCTACATTAAAATGTTTTTTTCTCTTTCTTCAATAATCGAATATGGAAATACAACTTGGTCATCATCATTGAGCCTTTATTATTGAATAAAACTAGATATAATAAATATAATTATATATATAAGGATATTTTTTATTTTCAAATATTGAAAACCATATGTATCATTCAACCCCCTCTCTCTAGAATTCAAAAACATCAATGATATGATTTTACAAATATCTCTAATATTCTATCCCTTAATCTAATGGTTTTGTTCAGTCTCCCTTCCTACATTGTTCCATGATCATTATATTTCCCAAATAATTAAATATGATCAAATATTTTTAATTTTGTATAAAATATACAGTAAAATCCATGCCATATCTTCCATATTTAAAATTAAAAATGAATATTTGTGATATTGTGAAAATTAATTGATCATGGCATGATAAAATTCACTATGGAGTGATACCATTAATTATCAACCATATTATAATGTAATATTATATATTATAGTGTGACATATGGTCATAATATAGATCCAAAAAATATGTATAATATCTCATTTTAAAATTCCTGAAAATATCATGGCATGATCTCAAAATGATTCTTAAATCTGCCTTAATATTGATTATGCTAGGATATAAAACTATTCTTTATTGTGAAAGTCACTGTAACCTTATCTAAAATTTTTTCCTAAAAAAAATTTCACAAACCATGAAAACTAGGTCGCAAAATGTTCGTTATTAGTTCTTGACCGATTATGGCATGATTCATGCTTTCAGGAATGATTCCTCTAAGCCATTATTTTCATTATCCAAAACTATTTCTCATAGCTTCTCACTATTACAAGGATTCAGCTTGCTGTATTTAATAAATAAAAATTTGGCATATGGTCTTTTGTATTAAAGTGTGGAACTCTATAAATAATTCTTATGAAGCCTGATTTTATCTTTCATAACTATTTTGGACTACACCTAGTTAATATCATGAAAATTTAAATAGTACACATTATTTTTTCATATCAATTAATCACATCATGGCCTTTACATCATTATGAAATAATCCATTTTTTACTTATAAATTAATTTATAAAATAAATGATTATGGAATAGTTTGTTCCTTCCACTAAATAACCATTTATTGAGCTCTTGACTTATTCTAAAATAGACACTATTTACATTCATGAGATACTAGATTTAAGGATGTAAAATAATCTTATGGTGAGGTCTCTATTGATTATCTCGAGATAATATTTCATAGAATTCAGATTAATCTGAAATTTCATACTTAACACAATGATTTACTCTATTGTGTTTTTATGTTAATTCATCACCAAAACACCTACAATATTCCCTAAATGACATTGTTCAAGTTTCGACTTCTTTTGGATCATTTTTAGACTACAAATAACATATTTTTATGAAAATATATATTGTTGGTGAATTATTTACAAAATTTAGACCACATGTATGATAACAATATTCACTTCAAATGATCATTTTCAAGTCCAAGTCTATTAATATCAACATACATTCACTATCAACAAATACAGAAACTATTATTAACAAATACAACACAAACAATTATTGTAACAATATTAACCCTTTTTTATTTTTTAGTAATTACTACCATGAACCTCAATAAACCATGTATGTTGAAATTATAAATGAAATTAAGGGGTTTACAATGCATAATTCTCACCCCTCCATTATCAATAAAATTCAAATTGTTATATTATAGTATATTTTATTTGTCATTTCATTATCATTTTCCTTTTAAAAAAATTTGGATGTCCACACTAGAATTCATTTTTCATTGAATTCCACATGTAACATTCTCAACAACAATAACTCATTGAACTATATTTCCATAAAATATCAATTCTTTATACTCATATAATAATATCTCTTATTAGGAGAATAATGAAATATAAATTTTAAGCAAATAGGATCTCCCTTTATAATATTATCCAAGGATATATAATTTTATAGCTCATAAAATAGTTGTTGGATACCTTGTTTAGATCTTTTTTTATGATTTGAACACTTCAATCAGTAGCAAAATTATTTCTAAAATTATGTAAGTTAATTTAGAACAAGTTAATCTATCATTAAGAAATATTATATGACTAATTAGTTATAAATTGATGATGGTAACAAGAGATTTAGCTAATAGTGTCAATATCATCTATGTCACTCACTTACTTATATAAAATTTATTGGATATAGATCTTACTGTATTCATTTATTTATGATTGTGATCTTAGTATCACTCATTAAAAACATTATTAAATAAAAATAAATGTTCAAAGTGCATGATATATACCACATATTGAATCAATTGATACTAATTATTATGATAAATTAATGTTACCACTTGATATTCATGATCAGACATTCTTATTAGGGATTCTCCTATATTGAATGTGGCTAATCAACCTTCAAATAAACTCTATCTAATCTCCCTAAATTTTTTATCTCATAGCACCATATATTGGGAAAAGGGAAACATCAATAGGTGATACCTCTAATTGATAAAAATAGTTAATTATTTTAAATAAATTTGATCCTAAAAAACAATAAACAAATACCATATTGTTACAACATAAAAAAATAAACATGAATTCTATTACTATTGATTCCCCTTCACTTGATCTATATTTTTTCACATTTAATGGTTTTATACAACATGATATCCTATCTAATATTACTTTTTGATATCAATAATTTTTCAAGAAACCATTAAATATTTATTATATGGTTTTGAAAAAACATTAAATTCATATCATGATCAATATAATTTATTATTCTTCATTACAAAATAGAATTTAAAATTTATATTTGATATCCAAGGTGGTTACTTCACATAAAATCTTTATTCGAATAAAGACATGATACGATTTAAATAGTTATACTCTTGATAACAATTGAGGACTCTCATAAATCTAATCCCAATTGTTGAATTTATTGCATTTCAATATAGTCACAACACATGAATTGTATCTCCTCTATAAATATTCATCAATTCTAACAAATAATTAAAAAAATAAATAATCACATGGAGAGACGGTTACTTCCCAATCATCCTTAATTAGAAAAATGTGGTTGGTCATGTTTTCCCAATCCGTTACATCGAAATCACTTCCAATAATTTTTCATTGATCTCCTATTTGTGAAACAACTTGTATAAACATCATTCTATGTTTTAAATCTATTTGTACCCATCTTTTTTATCTTGGGATTCACTACTATTTTTAGATTAATCCAACTTGAAAAAATTTATTTCTTTGATGGTTCATCATTTCTTCCTTTATTATGATTGCTCCTTTAATAGAGGAATCTTACAAAAATATTCACTTCTATAATTTTAGTACTATTTGTGAGACTAATCTTCATTTTATTATAAATATCATCTTTAACATCAACTAATATAGAGTCATATTTTGTTTATCCTTGCTGAGTCTTTATTTAAGAGCACATGCTTCTATCTCATAGCTGGAACAAATTATTTCAATTTCATCCAAATTTTCATTTCTTCCTTCCATGATGGATTCTATATGTAATTTATTATTGGTTCATAGTGAATCTTTCATTGATCTCCATCATTATATTCCTCTAATATGGTAAATGTGTTTTCTAGCACAACAAATTTTTATTTAGTGAAAACTATCATTCTTCTTTTTCATAGGAATGCATGATTAATTTATAACAACATTGACTCCTATAATTCTAGAATTGTTTTCCATATTTTATGTTTATTATATATAAAATTATTTTAGTTAGAAATATTCCTCGTTTTAACATACCTCATATGATGTGTTATTGAAGAAAGTCGTCGACTTTTGAGATCTTGGGATTTTATGTCATGACAATTTCACTAAAAAGGTACCCATATAGGCTTTATAATGAATATAGAAAAAGATATAATGTTACCCAAATCTAACCATAAATTATCAAAAAGTTGGAGACTTCCCAAAGGGAATATCATGAACACACCTGGGTGGTATTACCCTCGATAAGCTTCATGAGTAAAAATAAGATGGATAAACTACCAACCAATAACATGCATAAACTAGAAGAAATCCCAATACATGTAATGTCATGTAAAAATTTAAAATAAAACTATAATTACCAAAAGTAAGAGTAATAAATGAATTAAAAATCCCCAAACTCCTTATAATTTCTTAATAACTCATATGAGATTATAATGTCCAATGTGATCAACGAACATCCCTTGAGGAAATATAAATTATTATATATATATATATAATGAGTAGAATATGTATAATCAGTGGGATATACCCTGAAATACGATGATAAAAAATTAAAGGAAGAATATTAAACACACTTCCATAAAATAATAAAACTAACTCATCACATAAACATATAATATTACATTCCCATTCTCACTATGACCCTCTCACCTTGTAATTCATAATTGTAAATCATTTTATATCAAAAGAATATACATATATATAAACATTAAGGAACCCCACTTCCACTTCTATAAAATTTGATCACTCTAATATCCAATGGTTATTTATTGTTCTCACCCCTCTTATAAATAAGTTGTCCTAGATGTGAATCGAGACTGAAACGAACCTACCTATGTCCCATATAAATCCAAATATCTCATGTTAATATTTGTCCTCATATCCTTTTCATTATTAACATAATCCCATTTGTAAATAAGAGTAGTTCTATAAGATATTTCAACCATTATCAATGAGTTATACCTCAATACATTATAGAAAATTCATGTACACCCATAGGAAGTTGGATCCACCATGACCAGATATAAGTATGTTCAATACCTTAAGCCACTATGTCCCAAACGTAAATAAGTGGTTAATCATGATCCATTGTAACCCTAGTATGAACACACCAGATACCATAATTTATTATAGCTTGAGATATTCCTTTTCATCTACTTCTAGTGGGAGGGAGGGGGAGAGGGTGGCATTATTCGTTCTCTCACTATATCAGACATTTGAAAAAACACACCCCAAAATATTCGGGTTTTTAGTTCCCAACGCAGGCAGGTGGGGTAACGTATGAAATCAGAAATTCACTACTACAATATTTGGCTATAACCACATCCTTGAATCATGAATATTGAAAGAAACCAATATTATAAGATATAGTCATGGTTTTCTAATACTATATGTAGGATCCATGAATGTTGTTTTATAACCATTAATTTACTAAAACAATGGCTATATGTAGACTATTTTCATAGTTTGAAACAATATTTATAACATTTGAAACCGTGTCTATAGTCTTCCATAAATAATGCAATTTTGTGTTTTGGGCACCATTCCCACACCTTTATATATGTTACACTTAACCACTATGATAATGAATTATTTTAAATAAATAAATATGTTTGTATGTATGTATGTTTTTATGTGTGTATATATATATGAATGAATCCATGCCTATATGTTACTAAATTGTTACCCTTGGGTATTCTATTAAGAATTGATTTCCCATAGTTGTTCAAGAAACCTATGGGCCTCTTTTATGAAACCCGTGGATATTGGAAATTCATATAGCCATGTTTTTCCTAAAACCATGGATATAAGATTTTTCCAAGACCTATATACAATGGTTTCCAAAAATCGTTGCAATAGGTTAAGACTATATCCATGGACTTCCCAAACTGTGGCTATAGGTTAATCCTATAACCATGAATTTTCTAAAAAACATGGGTATAATCTTTTTTATAGTAGAGAAAAATAATTATACCATGCAAAAATATACAATAGGTAACTACCTAGAAAAAAATCATCTACCACTATCATTTCACAAATCCCATGGATCTTTTCCTAAGGTATAAATTCCAGACAAGTAGATAAGAATCAGTTTTCTTATAAATTAATTAATTAACCATTAAATAATTTATATCAAATGATTCCAACATTATTATTTTGATCATTATATTCCTTGTTTGGATAAAAAATTAATTCTTATAGTTATATTCTCAAGTATATTTACATTATTTATAAAAACCAAGAACCAAACCTAATAATTTATTAGTTCAATTATAATTTCTAAAATTATCGAGGTAATCTAGGAATAATCCTATGCTACCTCATGAAAAATGAACCAATAGTGTCTGTGGATAAACTATATTAATTAATTGGACACTCATCAAGTAAACATCATCCATTCAACATTGCATCAAGAAGGATTCAAGTAGGTATCTAGAAAAATTTAACATATCAATGAATAATACACAATATAAACTCATCATATACTCTCAATTTCCCACACCATTATATATAACTTAATCCATACTACTATCATTAACATCGACTATCACTACAGCCTGATATCCTAGCCCAACACACGTTATGATAATCGTCAAACAACGTAGAGTCTAGACTATAACCCATTGATCAACAAGGATTTCTACCACAAAAAATTCACCAATAAAATCAAATAAGTCTCAAAATATTTATATTATATAAACATTTAAAATGTATATTTTCACACTTGTGTAGGCACTATGGACCTAACATTGAGGAATTTAGACCTCTAGCAATAAGGAACAAGCTCTATCATCAAAAAAATTATTCCACTATAAAAACCCATTCTATGTTACAATTTAAATTAATTCATTCATTCTTAATAGGTTATCCAAAAAAGTAAAACTATTTTCTTTAGATAAATATAGATAACCATAAAATAAAATAATCTTTGAAGCATTATATCCCTTGTTTATTATAATCCACGATTATGAGTAAAAAAGATGATCATTTCAGTTTCTTTAATTATCATTATTCGGCTCTATGTTGTTAGAGTTCAAAGAAACTATCAAATCTAAATATACAACAAATAAAATCATTTAAAAAATATATCAAACTATCTTAGTAAAAAAGAAGATGAAACATTAAAATAAAAACTATAAATGTTAAGAGAACAGAACCATTTATTTATTTACCTATTTTAACTACTAAATTATGTTCAATATGATGTAATTTTCATTTAAATATATTATTTTCGAAAGTTTAAAAAAATAATCATTATATGGATATATCAAGATAACATGATGGAATATAATACCATCATTGTTATTTTCTATTTCCAAATAGTAAATTATAGAAAAGTATGAAATAATTTATCTTATATTTATGAATTTCTAATTATATATTATTAATTCTATATTTGATTAAATTTAAATATTATTATAATATTTAGATTAATTTCACCTATTTAGATAAGAATATTATGTATGAATAATTTTCACTTTCACATAAAATAGATGTAAGATATTCCGAACATTTACTTGAAGTAATATATTCTCTAAGAAAGACAAAATAATAGAGAAACAACATCCATCAAATGAAATGTTTCCTAAAACATTGGAAATTCCAATGGAAGATAATAATTACAAACTCTATCAATACTAGCAGAAAACATATACCCAACATAGAAGAATCCATATAAAATGGGTTTTTAAAAAGAATGAGTGGGGAAATAAGGATGAATGGAAACAAGGAAAAATATATTAATTTGAGACTTCAATCAATCGATTCAAGGAGTTGAAATCTTAATGATAATATTGAGTGTGATGGGAGAGCATGGATAGTTTGTTTTAATGTAATGGAGTTGAGATATTAACCATGGTATATCGAACCTTATATTTGTAGAGTAAGTCTAAAATCTTTAACCAAGGGATAATGAACTCCAAAAACACCTATTGGGCCTTTAGATAAAGTGCGATAGGGATTTTAATTCATTTGATCACTGTGTATTACATGAATTTAAAAATTGAATAACACCTTTTTACTTCAACTAAATCCTCCCCCATGGTTCATTATAGAAACATAAGAGGTTTCCCCCCACCACAATCAACACTAGGTGGTGGAAATCTCCACAATTCTTGTTTCCAACCCTTGGAATATATGTGAACAACACCAAACCGTCCATATCCAAAAGGATTCCAAAGAATTGTCTCCATTACCATTACTCACAAGTGGAATACCCATTGTAAAATCAATAAAAAATAGATATCCAAGTATTTCCATTACCGTAGTTCATTAAATCAGCAAATGGATAACTCCACAACCAACTATAAAATTCTCTATTCCACAATGGCTAACCACATGCCCAAGCCTCTAAGAAAGCTTCCCAATAAACCCCACCATTTCTACCTCCATGGTTTGGGGACACTTAAAAGGAAAAAACTATTTTATACCCACCAAAACAATTTCCAAATACCTTAATAACACTTCAATATTAGAAAAAATTTATAGGTAAGAGCATTAAAAATATAAGAGTATACAATTTAGAGACACACTTTGGGAGTTCTCGATGATTCTAAAAATTATCACACTTTAAAATAATTTTTTTAAGCATATTCACTTATATATTTAGAAATAATCATACCTTAAATTATTGATTGTTGTTTTATAACTTACTCAACTCCACTCATTGAGGTTATCCTATGATTCTATTCCTTCCCCTTTTGTTTCATAGATTTTTACATTGATTCTATCACCTTTATCTTCTCATCCTTCTCCTTCAATTGGGTATATATCATCTCAAAACTTAAGGAAATTTATTTATATGTTTTACCCAATTCTTAAGCTTTGTATTATAAGGAATAATACATTAATTTGTATCCTTATTCTTAAAAATTTAGCCTTCTATATCATAATATGTTCCCCATGTAATTTTCTTCACTTATTTTTTTAAATCATTATCATAATATATTCATTCAAGGCCACCTCTACAGTTCTATATTTTCTATTCTCAATGAGTAAATTCTCTATGAAGGCATATTCCATTTTAATGAAAATATATATTTGTTCCACATTATTATTTTGTGATTTTGTCACATCTTATTGTCTTCCTGGAAATTATCCATATTGATGACATAATATCATTGCTAAATCTTCCATTGAATCACTATATGTATCGTTATTTATGGGGAATATGAATTTATTGATTTGAAACCATAGTATAAAATAATGTCAGAAGTAGATTTAACATTAATAAAATATCACTTACCTCATTCGGAAAGTAATTCTTCTTGGGAGTATTATTACCATCGCCCATCTACTTGTTTTTTGACCTATGAAAATATTCACCAGATCCATTTAGGTGATTCTCATTACAACTATACTTACATCCATTTCATGAGGTAGGTTGTATAACCATATTTTCTTCAACTTATTTTACATATATTTTTCCAACAATATCTAATTATTGTAAGAACTAGCACAGTGGATGGTTCTCATGAGAAACACATTTTTGATACCTGTGTTCAAAATTTTCTATGTCTTTGTATCAAGAAAGTGTTCATTGTTATTTTTCAAAACAGTATCTCACATGAAATATTCCATGATTTCTTTACCACAAGATTTTATAAATTAATACATCTTCTTATTCCATTTATATAACTTATTAACACTTAAAATAGGAGGTTTCACCATTGAATCAGTGTGTGTAATAAATAAGAAAATAGATTTATAGGTTAAACATCTAATCAGAACATGGATCTAATACCAGTTGTTGAGACCAAACTAATTTAACGACCCTCCGCAGGGGGGGTGTTCTAAATGTTTTTATGTTTCCCTTAGCCTTCCGTTTATAATTCATTGATAGTTAATAGAGTCAAGAAGTTATATATATATTATGTTTCTATGATTAATTGATTTTTCAATATTTTTAAAAGGTGTGATATATTTTTCATGATAGAAAAATATTATGGATGATTTAAAATATCATAAATTGAGTCTAAATAAATTATGTGACATATATATATATATATATGTTTTTTGGTTTGTGTGTTTGTGTGTGTGTGTGTTATATATTTATATCCTACAAATTATATATATATATATATATTGTTTTAAATTGTTTGGAAACATTTATTTTTTGAAATGTATATCTATATATATGTATATATTTATTTATTATATATGTATACATTGTTATATATATATATACATATTGTAATATATATATATATATGTTTTATACATTTTCTAAAAAAGAGAAATAAAATTTGAATTATTTTTTTAAAATTAATCACGAATATGTAATTTGTTAGAGAGAGAAAACATTTTTATTTAAAAAGGAATTAGTTTTATTCTCAAAAAAATCCATAAAATCTAAGTGCAAGAGGGAAATTGTGAGATTGGATTGGCTATAGGATTTTATGAACAATATGTGGAATGAAATAGTGCGATTATCGAATGAAAATAACAAAATAAAATGATTATATGAAAAAAAGGGAATCACATGAATTGAAGATGGGTGAGGGACAGTTACCATTTAATGGTGATATTGGGGATGAAAATAGGGATAATTAGATGTGAAATTATTTCATAAATTAAAAACAATTATATTAATAGAAAACATATGAAAGTGTTTTAAGGAATAAACAATACCTTAATTGAAATAGAGAATACATGCATTGCTAGGAATTGGGATCTATTAACCCTTCTTCACACTTACAAAATTCATGGAATCCTACTCATATTTTGAAACCCATCTCTTTCAACCTGAACATGTGAAGCATAATTCTATAAGTACATCAAAGTAGGTATATTATAGTGAAACGTCGAGGATCTTTATCTTGGTAGTGTGTCTGATTCTTCCCATTTAATTTATAAAATGTGTAATTTATTCATTATTTAGTTTCTCTGGTCAAATACATGGAATTTATCATTATGAATATAATAATCCTATATTTATTAGAAGAGATAGGTGTAATATTATTTCATGTAAACTATTAATTATTATTTTATAATATTTAAATAATTATTTCCTGAAGATAACTAATATTCAAAATTGAAGAATTCTGAAAAAATATTCCAAACTAGTAGATTGAGATTATAAATTCATGGAAATAATAATCACATGTTGAGAATTATTATTATTATGTAAATTCGATCACATAATTTATATGATTAATATTGTTTTATAATCATGGAGATTATTAAAGTGAGAGAAATGTAATAATAATATGTGATTGTTTTAATTTATATTGTTATATGAAATAAAAAAGTGATTTATCATACGGTGCATTTTAATAATTTTAATCCATAGATGGAAATAAAATAATGGAAATTGTTTTTTTATACATTCTATATGTTTATGTTATTTCTTATAAAGAATTATCACATGTAGACTAATATTATTATTTTTCCATAAATTAGATTAGAAGAGTTGAAATGGAATCTACAGAAATTATATTGGTCTTTCACACGAGGGAGTTGAATATTTTTATTTTCTATTAATATAGAGGTTAGATAATTGAGGTTGGGGAAATTAACACATGCCGCAATTATTTCCTTTATACTTGATATTTCATATTTAGTAAAAAAAATATCCATTATACATTCTTATTAGTCATATGCATAGGAAAAAATAATGTAAGATGGAAGATAATAAAGTGAACTATCTATCTTTTAAAATTATGTGAAATGACATACATGAGATGAAAGTGATTATTATTAAATAATAATAAAAAGTTTCATATAACTATGTGTGAATTATAATCTATTATTTATGCCTCTTGATATTTATTAGTTAGTGTTTAACTATTTAAGGTGGTTCTTTTAATTATATAGCATGGATAATATTATTTAAATATCTTAAATAACATGAAAAAAATTAATGAATTATTTAATAGAAAAGGAATGAGTATATTATTTCTAGTATTCCTTGATATTTAATGAATTATGAAAATTATAATTTAATAATATATATGGATGATTATATCTAATTCTTAGTTTTCAATATCATGTTTCCTTTTTATAAGAAACTCTGCAAAAATGAATTATCTAATTACAGATGGTGATGAAAGTAGTTGTTTGCTGATGATAGATGAAATGGTATGAACAACCCCATTGATGTATGTGGGAGGCTTTAATGCATTGATTTTATTTCCTTAACACCATCTATTTTTTGTTAATATCATGGATATTTGAGTATTTCTATATTTTAATTTCAAGATGGTATTGTCTTATTATTCATAAGAAATGGGCATTATTTCATGGGTATATTTTTATGGTTGATGTCAAAATTGGTAGTAAATACTATATTAGGCATAAAAGCATCTCGAATTACACCAAGTCGGCATAAATGGGTTGAAATGTGGTCTTACTCATTGATTTTTCTGGATTCTTTTTAAATGGTTGTTTGGAAAGTTAAAACATGATTGGTTTTGAACTGTCAAAAATATTTTAACTCTATGAAAGGTATGTGAATAAATTTTTTGGTAGCTTAGGATGAGTCCTAGAGTACAGATAATATATGATATGATTAATTAGTTAATAAATGATCAAGGATTGTTCTTGGTAGCCCTGAAAAATGAAGTCTTTCTTGAGAATGTTAGAAGAAATATGGTATTAAACTCAATGGACTTATAAGAATAATGTACTAATATTGGAAATCAATATATAAAAAAATTAGAAAATTAATTCTTATTGAGTAATTATTTTTGAAATTTTATTCTTGTGTGCATGTCCATGATGTAGAATTTCTTTTTGGTTGGTAGGTGTGTCATGAAATGATAGCAACTCATGAGTCCATGGATAAGTAAATTCCATTAGTGTGTTTGTGCATGATATATTTTTTATTTTATATTTTTATATTCTTCACCCCCTACATCAGTAGGCTAACCAACAGAGAAATTCTACACGGAGTGATTCTACAACATCCAAGATTGGGAGGGGATTAATGGTTGAATTATAGCCCTCACCCACTCTCCCTTTAGATGTGGTAAGGTCTAGGCGCATCCTAGGATATGACATCATAATGTATAATATTTGATCCTACCCAGGCTTTGGTGTATCTAGGTCTTAGTATACATTATATATGTGGTACAACTATCATATGTTATTATACATACTTTTATTTAGATATAGTGGTTATAGCTTCACAAAAATGTACATTCATGGGCTATGATGGATTGAGGTTGAACGTATCTAAAAGGCTTGTCATTTTATTGCGAAAAAACATAGATATAAGATATGATGATTATTATGAGGTTTTTTCTTGCTAACAATGACCTGTAATGGAAGTGATATGACAATTCAAGCTAAAAGATGACTTATATAAGGGATGATCGCATAATGTGATCCTATGGGGAATGAGAGAGACAAACCAATGTGGATATATAAATAGAGCTTCCTCATTTATATATTTGATTATATATATATATATATTCTTACTTATATAAACTACTATGTAATAGATCCTTAGAGAGGATTGAAAATTAGTTTTCTTGATTATATAATGAGTTGGTTTCATTTAGTTATTCACTGAGCTTTAGTATACTTATTTTATAAATTTCTCAAGTGAATTTGAGGATTATCTAATTAAGTATACCTATAATGGTCACTATACATATATATAACTATTATAGGGTCATAGGATCTAGTTGGTGATTGAGTTAGACATTCCTAGCATAAGAAGTTGTTCAAGAGTTGTTAGATCTTCGTGGGCATTGATGATTATTTATTTCAGTTTACATTCTATTATATATTACATGTATGAAAAATTATTAGGTTATTATTTTTACCCAATATTTATTTGTTTTTATCAATGATAAATATTTACTTTATTTCTTCACATCTTATCTATTTGTCTAAAATTTATATTAAATAAAAATTTCATTAATTTGTGTGGATTTCAAACACTTTGTGCTAGTCTCAAAACCCCTGGAATGCTGGTGGCAGGATTTAGATGTCATTATCTCCATCACTTATATTCTATACCATGAGGGTAAGTTTGGGGGGAGTGCGAGGGGGTTATGAAAGATATGGCGAAATAAGGTACACACTAGATAATGTTTTTTTGAAGTCCATTTACTCTATGGATATTTTCCCCTCATCAGAAGAAGTATATTTATTAACAATCTCTCTAATAACCAATCACAGTGAATATCCAACACATATATAGAAAATAAATGAAAAATAAACCATTGATTTTAGTTGGATCACCAAATATTAATAATTTGAGTAGTAAATACATGGTGATTTTTCGGTGTACTATAATACACAATCATGGACTATTCTATGGATATAATTATTAAGGACATGCTCAATATATGCCAAGGTAAATTTCCCTCACATGGTTTAATAATGAATCACTATCAATCCAAGGGTCACCCCCTCTTTTACTCCTCCATACACCAATTCCGTGAAGGGAATGTCAGTCCATATACATGAATGGATCCTCCATATCCATAAAAGGTTGTAAATATCCCGGAATATTCAACTCTAAAATAAATTATCTATTAATACCTACTTCACTAAACTCTTATTATCTAAAATTGGATGAGATAAATGTCTAGGGTTGAGTCCATATCTTCCATAATAACATCTCAACACTTACAAAATCCACCAGATGCAAACAATACCACCTTAGAATTATCTTCTTTTACAATATATTCAATAAATATATCTGAAAATAGAACTCCATCATCATCCTATAACATTTTTTATCGAATAAAACCAGGTATGATCAATTTTTTTATCCTCTATTTCCCAGGCTTTAAAACAAAATATTTATTTTAGGATATTCTGTATTCCTTTTTATAATTTATGTGATAAATTTATATAAAGTTCTTCATTCTTTCAACCCTTGATCCAATGGTTGTAATCAATATTTATTACTATAATACTTTATAATCATGAAATGTGTTTGATATAAATAAATGTTTTCAAACAGGTTCAATCAAGTCAAGTATATCTCCCAAATTGATGGTATGTCTTCCATATATTAAATATAAATAGAATATTCATGATATTATAAAAATAAATTGGTCATTGTGTGATACACTTGACGGAAACAATGTAACACCATTAGATTTTAAAAGAACGAAATTTGGGTAGATAGTGTATATCATAGGAAACACTGAGATTAAAAGATAATGTTATGACCTGATACTATAAAATACTTTTCTTTTGAAATAAATTTGATCCCTTTCAATTATTGTGGAACAAAGAACCCCAAGTCTAAATGGACAATAATACATTATACCTTTATAAACTAGTTGTTAAATTAGAAGGTATTAATTATAATATCTAAATTATGACAATTATATTGTTTACATATGTATAAAATAAATTTGAGTATACCTACTGACTGTAAATAAAATGAGAATATTTGGATACAAAAAGAAATTGTTTCCTAGTAATTATTTTTTAAAAATTATTGTCATCTTTTGCACACTTATTTGAAAATAAATGTTTTTCCACTTTAAGAAATTTATTTGAAAAACAATCCTCATTTTTGAAATTAATCATGTAAAAATTATATTGAATTTTCAAGTAAAAATGTTTTAAAATTTTGAATATTTTCATTTTCAAAACACACTTTATCCTCACTTCTATGGTTTTAATTTGAAATTAATTTCATATATTTCTATGATTTGAATTTTGAAAAATGGATTCCATATTTGTAATTAGAATAATTTATTTTATTTAATAAGGTAAAATTATTTTTTAACCATATTGAATAATAAAAAAAATAAAAACTATTTTTTATGGTAAATGTAAAAATGGGTTCTCTATTGGTTTAAATAAAAAGATATGGTTTAAAATGACTCAAAATTTGTGCCACAACCATTATACAACTATATATAAATGTTATCTATACTAGATTTGAGAATAGATAATTTTAGAGCCATGTGGCATGTGGAAAATGTAAGACCCTTAGATTTTAAAAGAATACTATTTTTGATAGTGTGTATGGAATAGGAAACCAATCATAGGAGACAAGATAATATTTGAGACTTTATAAAATATATTCTATAAATAAATTTAATCAATTTGATATCTTGCAGAATACACAACCCGAAGTTCAATTTAACTGTAATATATTATACCATTATAACATAACCATTAAGTAAGCGGGTATGAATATTAATAACCAAAAATGTAAATTATGGTTATCTTTTTATTAGAAATAATATACATATAATTTAAAAGAAAAGAATCATTTTTTTAAAAAATATATATTATTTAAAATGTCAATAAGTCTCACTTTTTTTAAATAATTTAAAATTAATTATTAAAATATTTATAAAATTTATTTTAAAAAATAAAATATATTTTTGAAATCAGAATAGAGAAATTGGAATAGGTTGAGTTCTTGGAAATGTTTCATTTTTTAATGAATGTTGAAAAATACTGAATTTTAAGTGAAAACTGAATTTATGTTCAAATTATTTACAGTGTTAAATTAGATTTTATATTGGCTTGAAAGTAAAATTAATTAAATTATATATCAAATAATTCAAATTAAATTATTCGAATCGATTTCATTATGTATTATGATATTAATACTCTATAAACTTTTGTTTCCCTCGGAATCCGGGGATGACTGCCTTGATGGGAGGTTCAAACATTCCGATCGGTTTCTAACGGATTTGTTCATAGAACCGGAAACATCCAATGATTCCACATCCATTCGGACCAACTTTCCAAAGGTAGGTTCTCATTAGTTTGTGGAATGATGAGGCTTAGGAATTTACATTGGTCGAGAGGATGGGAGGTCGGACTCATCACACCTTTTTGAGTGGAATTATTGTCTACTCTGGGACTCTCTTTATAGATTTAAGTTATGTTCGTGAATCCTAATTACATTAGCAAGTATAAAATGAGCTTTCCTTCCGATTTGACAATTAATGATTAAATATGTAGGAAATTTAGAGAATCTTTTGTATGTATTCGAGGTTCTTCATCGATAGAGAATCATCTGTATTTATTAGAGATTCTTGGTCAATGGTACCCTTCGACACATTTACATAGAAGTCTCTTGGTCATTATAATGACCATGATGGTTTTAAAGACACTCAGTGGGGCACATGAAGTTTATTGTCATTCAGAAGGACATGTATTTTTTTAGAGTTGGGATGGAACCCGTAGACGGGCTACCTACGTATCATTTGTTTAGAAAAGGAATCAGAACCCACGTAGTTTGAGTAAGGGAGTATGATGTCTATGATTAATGGCTCAAAGAAGGATGTCACAATTACTTTTACACTCTAAGATCATGTGAGTCATGCTCGGTGTGAGAAAAAGAGGCATTGATAAAAATTAGACAATTGTAACATGAAAGATGCAATCATAAGAAATAATGTGGGGCTTATTTATGTTTGACTGCCCAGATAAATGGGGGTTAAGATTTACTTTAGGGAAGAAATCCAGAAACAAGGTCCATAATGGTATATGTGCTTCATTGAGATTTTGAATAGTATAACTTGGGGCTTACTCCTGAAAAGGAGGCCCAAATTAAGAGAAGACTTATGATTGGGTTTTACTCCTGAAAAATAATCCCAGATAAAAGGTAAATTATGGTTGGTTAAGATAAATTAAGACTCGGGCTAACTCCTGAAAAGGAGGCCCATGTCAAGGATTAAGGTTTTGGGCTTACTCTTGAGGAGGATGCCCAAATTAGGGGACTGGGGCTTACTCCTAAGGAGGATGCCCAGATTTGGGAGCTTTAATAATTGGGGCTTACTCCTAAGGAATATGCCAAAGTTAATAATTATGACTGGGGCTTACTCCTAAAGAGGATGCCCATATTTAAGACTGGGGCTTACTCCTAAAAAGGAAGCCCAGGTTAGGGGATCTGGGGCTAACTCCTAAGAGGATGCCCAAATTAGAGGACTCATGACTGGGAATTATTCTTGAAAAGAAGACCCAGGTTAAGGATTCTCTCATCCTAAAGGATGAGGTTGAATGAATGAAATCTCAATCTTTAGTAACATAATGATATGTAAATCACTAGGTTTTGAGGGATATTCCACAGAATTCCTTTCATATAAGGAATTCAAATCAAAAAATCATGCCATAAACGGATTTTAAGAGTGTCTTAAAGACTGAATCTTGAATTGGAAAGGTGTAATGGCTTAAGAGGGGTGAAATGGGCAAGAAAGGCACCCAAAAAGGCAGGGGCGCACAAGTCCTGACAGGCGCGCAGGTACTGCGTGGGCGTGCAAGTCCTGGTCGCGCAGGTATACGCCTGCGCGACACATGATGTACTTGCGCGGCGGTTAACTAGCAGGGAAATACATGAGCGACTCTCCATTAAATCCTTTAGAATCCTCTTAAGGTTCTTCCAGAAGAGGGGCGCGTAAGATCGATTGAAGGAGTAAGGCGGCACACAAATGTGGCTCTTTTCCCTTAAAGGCTAGCCACTCAGGCACGCAAGTGTTGAGGAGTTTCAACACTTAGGCCTTCTTCCACCTCTTTAGATCGTCCGTTCTAGGTAATAAATTACCTTAGAAGTGTTTCGGAAGCTTTGAGAAGATACTAGGGAGAAGGGAGCTCAAATATGAGTTTCTGAAAAAAAAATCCTCCAGAAATGGGGGGCCCACAGGGTCTATTTATAGGAAGGAGAAGACCTCGGGCGGTTATCACTTAGGTCGTGCAAGTCACCGGCGCGACCATAATGCGTCGTGCTAGTGGACTTGTGCGACTATGAGGAAACTTCCACGACTTATGGTAAATCTTCTCCTTGTTCATCCCTTTGTCTATTTTTGATATTTTCTTCAAAGGATGAATCAATTTATGCTAAGTCATTTCCCTTTACATACCTTTGTACTCTGTGATGAAAAAGGAGTGTCAACAAAAGTCCCCCCTCATAGTTGGATCTGAAAGAAATGAGGATTTGACTCTGAGGAAATCGAAGACATCCAAAGGAAAGGTGTCTCACAAGTCTAGATGGCATAGAGGGAGGCACACAAGTGCGCATCACACAGGGCCTGGGCGCACTGGGTGTAGGCGTGTAGATAGGCCGCCTGGCCTATAAATACGCGGTTATTGGTCGCGCTTCACATCTGATTCCGAATTCTCAAGCTCTCACCACACAAGTCATCTTCTTTTCGCTGTTTCCTCGTCGCCGCGTTGCTGTGAAGGTATTTGTACTTGTGTAGTTTATACTTGCGCGTGAAAAACTAGCGTGGCACACGAACAGTTGGGCGTCGAGTTTAGACTTGCGCGCCATAATGCCATAGCCATTTTTTTCAAATTCTTTCACAAATGTTATGAAAAATAAACCCATTTAAGAGTTAGTTTATTCAACTTTTGTGCAGATTCAATGGATCCCAAGGGAATTAAAATGGATGATGAACTGGTTAGCAAGCGGATTGATGAAATTATGAACATCATTGGCCATGATTACTATGATATCTGCGACAACACTCTCCCAGATTTGGCTATGTACTTGAAGAAATATCATCTTAATTTCCCACAGAGCATCTAACTACCTTTATATGGTCATGGTCATCTACAAGGAATCAATGTTCCAGATGCAAATAACTATACACCTTAAATGCTGCTGCACTGCTACTCCTTCATTTCAGTTATGCTGTGCATTAAGAGCAACAACAATGGTGTGAACTTTCAAATTCTTCCTCCATGTCATTTCCTTGCAGATATGAAACTGGCAAACCCATGGGCTGAAATGTTTTCCACTGCCAATTGGTGGAGAGAAGACAAACATTGTATTAGAGCAATATCTGAAAAGAGTACCCTCTCCAAATGGCTCTTTACTTCCAATTCTCCATTCTCATATCCATGTATCCATCTTCCAAGTCTCTTGGACAAAAACAGATTCACTATTTGATCAGCAGAACATTTTCTCAAACCGCACTCAAGAACAACCTCTTACAATTGTTCCAAGAAGAGCTGGTATCACTGCATCTCTTATTGTATCCAGATGAATGAATGAATTCTAGGTGGTTGCTGATGAAGCTCGGGATGCTGTAAATCAAATGAAGAGTTATGTTGAAAGCCTCTTTTAATTCTTGAAAAAGATAAGAGACTCCAGTTTGTGGATGTCTTTCTAACTCTTGTGCATCAATGAAAAACACTTTCATCTTCACTCATTTGTACCTGCATTCTCTTTTTCTACATGCTTCAGATTATTCCTAAGCCAATGGTCCTAGTAAGCATAGTTTTATTTTTTCTATGATTAATGTAAATAACCCTACAAACTTCGAACCTTTTAATTGCTCAATGTTACCTAAATCATACAAAAAATGTATGTTTAGTGAGCTAGGAACTTGAATTTTATTCAGAGTTCCATTGTCTTTTGTGGGCAGTTTAAAGTCATGCACGTCGGACATACAAAGGCTAATGTTTATGGTCGAAATATCTTTGACCGAAATGGATTAGAATTGACTCAATTCTTTGAAAATTCATCTGAAAACGTATTACCATACTCATGTACGAAGGAAAAAATGTATGATATGACTTAAGAATATTTGAATCTGAGGAATGATGTGAAAAAGAGATAAAAGGCATTAGAAGAAGTAGTTTCTAAGAACGAATTTACCATCACTTAACAAACCCGTTAGGGGGTTGAATTATGCAGGGCCACCTAAGGGAATTGGATGCATAGTTAAATAAAATAGTATCTTTTGGCTAACAAGTCTGTTATGTAGACTGTTTATGTAAGGCCACCTATGGGCACGTGCTGCATAGTCAGGCAAAAGAACTCTCAGAAATTTACTTTCCTGGTGCTAAAATCCAGTGAAAGTTTATGGAGATTCAAATCTTCCAAAGTATAAAGTTTGATGTATGGAAAGTGGTGCTTGAATATGGAGAAAATACTTCCAAACAAAATTATCGAAGAACTGGATGAATATCACTCCTACGAAGGTCTAACCCAAACGTAGGGAAGGAGAATATAAACCATAGACTTGAATACTTTCAGATCATGAAAAATGATATGGGACAAATATTTTAAGGATGGCTATTTTTGCGGATCCATACATACAATCATTTAAGGAAAATAAGGACAAAAGAGGCATTCTTCCCAAGAATGAAGTTGCCACTATCCGACAAACCCGTTAGGGGGTTGAATTATGCATGGCCACCTAAGGGAATTGGCTTTATAGTCAAATAATAGTATCTTTTGGCTAACAAGTCTGTTATGTAGACTATTTATGCGAGGCTGCCTATGGGCACGTGCTGCATAGTCAGACAAAAGAACTCTCAGAAATTTTACATTTTTGTGACTAGAAGTCATGAAAAGGGGTTATTAGGATCTGAAAATATTTAAGGTTAATATTATGACACATAAATATGGGTATTGTTCAATGTGTACAAGGATACATAGATCAATGCTAACCTTAATCATGTTGTGGCTGGGTCCTGAATTGAAATGTTGTACTTCACTACGTATTCCATAAGGATGATAATCAAGCCATACATAGTTCTTAAACTACAGTTTAACGTCGTGTGGGGAAAAAGGATTAGAGATCTTAGTTTAGGGTCATAGAACTTGGACCATTGTAAGAAATACACAGTGTGTATTTTCATGGGGACTTTTCAGCCAAGGGACTGAAAGCGGAATTTGGGATCAGGCCCAATGACTTGGGGCTGGATTCGAGGGACACTCGAATGTTCCTAAATATCCCATAAGTATGGTAATAAAGCCCACGTAGTTCTAGATATACCCTTTGTACAAATTTGGTTCGTACATGTGAATGGTGAAAGGGGACTTTAGTGTAATGATGGTTTAACCCAAGATAAATGGTTTGGGCATTTCCATGTATGCACGTAGTCTTTGAAATGAAACATGATTGAAAAATCAATGAAAATAATTGTTCCCTCTCAGGTGAGGGTATCAAAGAAATTTTTAGTTTATTGTCATAATGGACAAAAGTGTTGTATAGTTAAACATCGTATGACAAGGATGAAAGTGAACCAATGTAACGATATTGATTCTAAGGGCGGTTTCATGAATTAGCATCGTATGAGATAGAGATGAACTGACATGAAGAGATTGGTTTTGGGCTTGAACCATGGTAGGTTGCCTACATACCTAGCCTATAAGGCTTGGATCAAAGTCCATGTAGTTCAATTAAAGAATGAATTAATGATCAAGTTGTTCTTGGGGACAATGACCTAAAAAAATGATGTTAGGACATACAAATGGTTAGTGGACCAGAGAGAGTGTTATGGTTGAGGTTTGCTCTAAGCTCATGCGAGTCATACTCGGTGTGAGAAACAAGAGGTAACCACAACCTTAACGATGCATAGTTTAATTTCATGTAGGACATATAAAGGGACTATGCAGTTTAAAGTCTTGTAGTTAGGACAATTGGTGTAGCACAGTTTAGTGTCATATAGCAAGGACAAAAAACAATTTAATGTCATGTAGGACGTATCATGGAATTTCTATACAGTTTAGCATCATGTTGGACGAAGGGGGGGGGGGGACTGTGCAGTTTAATGTCATGCAGTGAGGACAAAAGAGTGCAACATTTTAATGTCAGGTTGGACGCATTGGGGATTTTTCCACAGTTTAACATCATGTTGGATGAAAAAGGGACTATACTATTTAGTGTCATGTTGGACGAAAGTGAGAATAGTTTACTATCATATGGATGGACCGTGGATGGTGAAATTTAATGTCATGCTAGATGGTGGTGTAGTTTAAGGTCATACAGGACCTTTGATGATTATGTATTTTAACGTCTTTCAGGATGTAAGGGACTTTTATACAGTTTAGCATCATGTGGTTAGGACGTCACAATTTAACATCTTGCTGGACGTAAGGGACTTGAAAATAGTTTAGGGTAATATGCATGGACTGTTGATGATGCAGTTTAAGGTCATACAGGACCTAGTTGCAGTTTAAGGTCATACATGACCATTTAGGGAACTTTTTCACAGTTTAACGTCATGTGGGACGAAAGTACAAATAGTTTAAGGTCATATGTATGGACCGTTGCTGTGTAGTTTAACGTCATATAGAAAGGACAAACTGGTGCTGCACAGTTTAGTGTCATGTTGGAGGGACATAATACATACTCTGCAGTTTATAGAAAATACTTCTTAAAAAATCTGGCATTGGTTGGAGTAGTGATGAGTTCTCCATCCATTGGGATTAATGAATTAGATCCATTGGAGTAGACCCTATGTATTGAATAAGGTCCTCCCCATTTTGGCTCAAGCTTGGATGGTTTCATTCCTAGTATCATTGGAGTTTTGAGAACTAATACCAACTCTCCCTGAGTGAATGAACGAAGACGAAATTTTTGGTTAAAAGCTCGTACTATTCGATTATGATAGACTTCCAAGTGGTGAAAAGTGCACAATCTTTTCTCATATAACCGTTCCAATTCATTCAATCGCTTTTGAGATTGTTCATCTGTAAATGATTGATCACAAATGGCAACTCTGAGCGAGGGTAGTTGAACTTCACTAGGAAAGACGGCTTTCGTTCCATATACTAATGAATATGGAGTTGACCGAGTTGCAGTGCGGGTGGTAGTCCGATAAGCCCATAAATCATGAAAGAGTTTATCAGGCCACGACCTCTTATCTTTATCCAACATCTTTTGCAGTATATTTGAAAGAGTCTTTTTAAAGGCTTCTATCTGGCCGTTGACCGCTGCATGATACCGAGATGAATGGTTGGATTTGATGTTTTATTCTTGATACAATTTCTTCATCTTGGATGAACAGAAATTGGTGCCATTTTCCATCAATATGGTATGAGGGACACCAAATCTGGTAATGATGTTAGACTTAATGAATCTAATAATGCATTTAGAACTGACTTCCTTGAGAGGTATTGCCTCTGCCCATTTGAAAAATAAGTCAGTAGTAGTAAGAATATACTCAAACTGCTTGGCTGTAGCCGAAGGGTAAGGTCCCTCCACATCCATTCCCCATGTGGAAAATGGCCATGAGTATTTAGTTGTATGAAGCAACTCTAGTGGATGATGAATGAAGTTGGAATGTACTTTACATGAATGACACTTCTTTGTGAAATAAACACAATCTTGTATAATTGAAGGCCAAAAGTATACACGCCTTCAAACCTAATCATACAATCTATGTCCAGAATGGTGGGCACCACAGACTCCAGTATGCACTTCTTTCATTACAGCCATTGTCTCTTCACCATCAATGCATCTGAAGAGAACCCCATCAAACCCATGTTTGTAGAGAATTTTCTCTAGGTGACCTGGTCTATCATAAAGAGTAAAATTAACCACACGTCGCCAGATTTGTTCTTTCTCAGCTCTATCAGGTGGAAGTGTTCCATTTTGAAGGTATTCCCTGATAGGTGACATCTATCCTGTAGTATGACCATACGGTTCAGGAATGGGAAAAATTTCATAAATTTCCTCTATCCTGATTCGAACATAAGGTGAAATTGTACGATGGTGCGCAATACTGGTGGTTGTCTCATCCCGACTTGGATCTGCCAGAGTTGTGGCTATATTAGCAAATGCATCATCTTGAGCATTTTGTGATCTTGGGACATAAGAAAATGTCGGTTCCAAAGGGAATTCCACCATTAACTCTCTGACGTAATCATACAAAGGGATTAGTTCTTCTTTTGTGATGGCATAATTCCCATTGACTTGTTTGATTACAAGGTATGAATCACCTTTCACATATAAGTGATTCACTTGTTCTTGAAGTGATAATTCCAAACCTACGATGAGAGCTTGGTATTATGATTCATTATTGGTACCACCTTCCCACAATAAGAAAGAATAAGGTAACACTGCCTTTTCTGGAGAAATGAGCACAATTCCTAAGCAAACTTTGTTGAATTTAGGATTTTCCATTTTCCTCCCTGTTGGACTTCTGGAAGCACCATAAAAATACATTTCACATGCCTGAGGACATTCTTGAATAGATAAGACTTCATCATCAGGGAGTTCAATATCTGAAGATGTGTCTTCCACTGAAGGGTGTTCAGCTAGGAAATCAGCCAGAGCTTGGCCCTTTATCTCCCTTTGAGACACATACTGAATGTAGAATTGCTGTAAAATAACTGCCCAGCTTGCCAGACGTTCTGTAAGCATTGGATGACTTAGGATAAATTTGAGCGGGTTATTGCGAGATAACAATTGGGCCTCGTGATGTTGTAGGTAGTTTCTCAACTTCTGAACTGCAAAGATTAATGCCAGGCAACACTTCTCAATACTTGAATACCGGGTTTCTGCTTCAAGCATGGTTCAATTGAGATAGTAGAGACTGTTTTCATTCCCAGCATCATTCTTTTGAGCAATAAAGGCACATAATGATCGCTCTAGAGCTGTCACATAGAGGATATGTGGTATTCCTTCAACAGGTGGCATGAGTACCAGTGGACTCAAGAGGTATTTCTTGAGAATATCGAATGATTCTTGACATTCTTCAGTCCACTGGTATGTGACTCCCTTCTTCATCAATTTGGTGAAGGGTAAACTTTTACCTGCTAAATTGGCGATGAAATGCCGAATATAGGCTGCGTGTCCTTGAATTCCTCTTAATTATTTCAAATTTTGAGTAGGTGACATACCAAGGATTGACTTGGTCTTCTCAGAATCGACTTTAATACCACGATGGCGTACAACAAAGCCGAGAAATGTTCCTGAGGTTACCGCAAAAGCACATTTTAAGGGGTTCATCTTCAAATTATGTTGTCGAAGCTTGCAGAATATGACTTCTAAATCAGCCAAGTGATTAGAACGTTGTTTGGATTTAACTACCAAATCGTCTACATAGCATTCAACAAACTTCCCTAAGAAGGGTTTGATGATACGATGCAGGACATGCTGATAAGTTGCACCTGCATTTTTTAAGACAAAAGGAATTACCCGGTAGAAAAACACACCCTGAGGGGCCTTGAAGGCTGTAGATTCCCCATCTTATAAGGCCATTCAGATCTGATTATATCTAGAATATCCATCCATGAAGGAAAGTGCTTCATAGCGACCTGTTGCATCAATTAGAAGTTCTGTAATCGGAACTGGGAAATCATCCTTAGGACAATGCTGATTAAGATCTCTGAAATCGATGCAAACTCTAATTTGTCCGTTATTTTTCTTTACAGGGATAATATTAGCCAACCATTTGGGATATTGAACTTCTCTGATGAAGTTAGCTTTGATAAGCTTATCCACTTCAGCTTCAATTTTGGAAGCATAAGTTGGGTGTGTTCTTCTCGCGACTTACTTAAATCCTCGATGTTCTTCTGGTAAACCCAAATGATGAGTAGAAAAATCAGGATGAAGACAAGGAATTTTTATATAGTTCCAGGAAAATATATCTTTATTATTATTTAGAAAAGAAATATACATCTCTTTCTCTTCAAGAGTCATGGCCGCACTGATTAAAGTGGGGCGTGGATCTCCTTTTGTACCCAGATTTATTTCTCTGATTTCATCCACAATGGTAAAGATACCCTCTTCAAATGCTGGAGGAGCATCTCTGAGATCTTCTTCTTCTTCTTCTTCATGTGTTATTTCTTCCGTTTCTACTTGCATAGTAGATGATAAAGTAGAATTCTCATGATCTGAAGAGATGTCAATATTTGCATATTTTGTAGAAGAAGCTTCCACATCCAACCCGATTGATGGTGAAGGGTCTTCTTTGGGTAATAAAGAGGAGATTATGGATTGAGAATCGATATCATTGTGCACCTCCAATGTTGCTATAACTTCTTATGTCCTAATTGGCGAAGCATAGACTTGTTGGATTTTAGCAGATGAAATGAAGACGTCACCATTTGTGCTTTCATCACTGCTTGGTAGATTTCCAATTTCTCATATGTTGTCTGGCTCGATTGACATAATTGACATTATGCATCTTTCCATAAGAGTATTTTGATTTGGTTCTATCATGTCAATTTCACTGATAGGCAACACATAATCTATACTCACCTGTGTAAATGGATTTACTGGAATTTTTTCCAAACCATATGGAGCATTAACATTGGTAATCTCCTTTGTTATGGATTTCTCCCTTTTCTTCATGTGATAGAATTCCTCCTCAATGTATTGAGACTCACATGTCTTGAATGAGGCCTTATCACCATAAAACATCCCAACTTGACCATCGAAACAATATTTGAGACATTGATGGTATGAAGAAGGGATAGCCGCATATTGATGTTGCCAGGGTCTTCCAAGGAAAATGTTGAAGGCAGAGTCTTGATCAACAACCATTAAATCTGAATTGGATACAAGATCTCCAAACTGAGTTCTGAGTGTAACTTCAACAAGTGATTCTTGTTCATTGTTATCATATCCATGTAGCATCATGGTGGGGGGAGATAAATCAAATTCTGTGAGGCCCAATCGATGAAGTGTACGAATGGGCATGAGGTTGACTCCTGAACCATTGTCAATGAAAGCTCTTCGAACATCCATGACATTGACCTTTCCAAAAAAGTACAATAGTCTAATATGTCCATGAACAACATCATCTTCATCTTCATCAATAAAGGATATTATTTCATGGAATTATTCAGAATTATTCTCTATGTGATAGACTTCATCTACATCAATTTCAGTTTCAAACTCCTGAGGACTTGACAAAACCCCGATGAGTGCTTCCTGAAGATCTTTTGACAGATTCATAGCATCCAGAATTGAAAACTTTGCTGGTAATTGGGCCAAGTGTTTAAATATATCATACTTCTGATCCAAAGATCTACGTTTCCCAATAGGAATTTGTGGCTTAGCAGGTACCTTGGAATCAGATGCTTTGGAAGTTAATGCATCTTGTATTAGGATAGGAGTTGGCAATATACCTGGTTTTGGAAGATTAGACCGATTAGATCTATTTACTTACTAAGAGGACAAAGATGGAACCTTCAACCGGTCTTCTAAAATAACTATTCCAAGACTGAATTTGCTATCGGTAGAAGAACATGCTTGTTCTTACTGAGCTCGCTGAAGGGATCTACCATGAGTTTCTTCTGCGTACACAGTTCTAGCAGGGGTAGAATTGGAATAGTGGATTTTGAAAGATCCACATCTTCCCATGTATCTTGAGCCCTTGGAACATCCTCTTATTCCTTTGTTTGATATAGGGAATTCAGGCTCATTGAAATTGAAACTGCGACTGGAATATGGATCTGTTAATTGAATCATATTAACATATCCAAAGATTAACTCTTCGTCTGATGAAGACTCTGCCTAATTACCTAGCTTAGGTTTTTCCATTTGGAGGGGCGGTGCACGTGTATTTGAAGTAGATGACATGAAGTCTGTCAAAGTCAAAGACAACTTAGGCTTTGACACATAATCATCTTCTTCTGATTCATTTTCTTTCATTGAATCATGTCATTTGTTTGAGGACTTTCTCTCTGACGATGATGGTTTTTCCACGACATTCATGGAAGAATACACAATTGGTTTCCTTAATTGTGTTCGCAAAATATCATGAGTTCGATTGATTGTCTTTCTGACCATCTAATCATCATAATTTTGTGCCTTTTTTCTTTTGACTTCGTGCCATTCATCTTCCTCCTCTGGAACTCTAGTAGTGACACATGCTACATGGGCTGAGGAGCCTTTCAATGTGACCTGTCCCGAGTCGACCATCTTTTGCAAGAGGTATTTGAAGAGAAAACACTCCTGGATGGGATGCCCCTACATTTTATGAAAAGGGAAATAATTAGGATGGTCTTCATCTCCTTTCTTGTTTGGCCTCTTGGGTATTGGCAATTGAAGCAAATTGTTTTCCAGAGTCGAAATGAAATAACCAGGAACTTGTTGATTTTAGAAAGAATATGTTTTACTCTTCAGATCCTCAAATTGTTATGGTCTTTGATATTTTTTATCATCTGGATGAAAAGGCCTTTGTTTTTGGAACTCAGAAGGTGGAGCCCTTCGAGAAAACGACGGTTTTGAGGTAGAAATAGGTACAGGTGCTTGTTTAAGCATAACTGTAGCAGTTTCTGCATTACTCATTCTCCTTCCTGGAGCTGATGGTATTACACGAGATTTAGCCTTAGCTTGTATAAAGGAATCTTCAATATGCTAAGCGAGTGACGTAAGGTCTCGAAACCCTCCTGTGTATTTCACAGGGATTAATGGCGTGTGTAATTCGTCACGCAGATTTGCCACACAGATTGGAAACAATTCTTCTTGAGGGAGTGCTAAACTCAAGGAATATGTTAATCCCTTCCATCGAGCAATGAAATCAGAGACCCTTTCATTCTCCCTTTGCTTACAGTTTGTAAGATCGAAAACTGTTGTCTTTAGAAAAGTTGAGCTGAACTGAAGGAGGAATTTTTGGTGAAGATCCTCCCATCAGGTAATTTACCGGGATTGCAAGCTTGTATACCAAACAAAAGCCGGTCCTTGCAAGGTTCACACGAAGCATCTGAGTTTCACTACTTCTTGCTGCTCCTGAGTTCCAATAATAGGATCGCAACAAGAAACGTAATGTATCAAATGTTGTTCAGAATCACCTGATCCATTGAAAATAGGGAATACAGGGTTCCCAAAACTGGATGGAGGAGAAATTGAATCTACCCATTCAGGGTAAACTTTTTTTTCTGGTTGAACTTGCGCACGCTTCCCTTCCAGAGTTTCTAACTGAGCTGTTAATGACTCAATAGTAGTTATTGACTTTTGAGAAACATATGGTTGAACTTTGACATGGGTAGGTGCAATGACTGGAGCTTAGACAGATGTGGCGATTGGTGCGGCAACTGATGGTAGTACTGCCAACTGTTGTTGCACTTGACCCGTAGGATTAAACCTATGAGGGTGTACTAATAGAGGAGGATATTCTTGATCCATCTCAGTAGTTGCAACAAATTCATTTGGCTGACTGACTCCAGCATTCTTAAGAAGAAGACTACTCTGATGTAGTTCTGCATTCAACCTTCTTAATTCCTTCATTTCTTCCTCCTGTTGTGCAAACTTCTACTATAGTTAGAGGGATTGACCTTCTCCAGAGGAAGGATATGTAACCTAATTATTTCCCTTCCCTTTGTTGGATCCTTTTCAGAGAGGGGGATGTGGGTTACTTGAAAGAGTACCTAAGTTCTGAGTAATCCTTTGACTTCGTGTATGCACACCTTTTTCATTTTTGTCGGTGTGTACATCTTTTTGAGCAGGAACCTCTTCATCTGAGTCCCCTGAGTGAGCCTCATCTGGTGGATCAGAAACAACGGAATTGATGACATTAATTGATGCATAACACATCGCATCCCTTCTATCAGCATTTCTGTGATATTGTCTTCTTCCATGTCTTTGATGAGACATTGCCTTTTGTTGATTTGAACCCTCAAGAACTTCTTGATGAACTGTAATTTGGAGGGAATCTCCTGATAATTTGGCTCTTCATTCCTCTTGAGGTTTATTCCCCAATCAAGAAAAGACCGAATTTTTCTAAGGAGGGGATTTATGATTTGATAAAGTCCCCAGTCCAGTGGAATGGGGTTGTCCTGCTGTTCTCGCTCAACTCCCTGAATTCTTTTTGTTGATTTCGAGGGTTGGTTTAAAAGATTCCCCAATCTAGGGAGCTGGGGTGGTTCTTGACAAGCTTTTTTTGAGACATTCTTGAAATTCCTCCTAATATTGTGAACCTTAGTCTGGAAATTAGGTGGATGCATTAATTTGTATCCGCTTTTATCACCCAGTTCAAAAGACCGTTGGATGATTTCCAACACTTCTGTCATTTGGTGACGTGCTTGCTCCAAACGAGAGGCATGTTCAATATTCTTGTTTGCTTGATGCAAGAGTAATTCAACAACTTGTTCTCTTTATTCTTGATTTTGAGAGGAACTAGTTGAAGCCTATTCTTGGGCAAGCTTTTGATTACAAACAAAGCCCATTGACTGTGGCCGGCCATGGGCAATAACATTGCATGAGACCATTTTCGGCGGGCGTTACTGACTGAAGAGCACCTTCAAATGCAGTGCTCCATGAACACCCCATCCTCTGACACGAATACCATATGAGGTATTGGCAATTAACTGACGCAATATTCTTTGTGCGCTAAAGCATGAACGTTGAAGGGCTCTCTGCTGCTTTTCAACTTTCGGATATCGAGAGACTGATAGAGATGCCAAATCAATCTGCCAATGTAACCCTTATATTATCTTAAGATGATTTTCATATTCATCATAAGATAATGCTTTCCTTTTCAACTGACAAAGAGTTTTCCATATGTTGAGACCACTAGTAGAAAAATCCTTTTTAACATCGTCAATTTGACGTCAGTTTCTTATAAACCGACGTAAAATATTTTTGCGGATAAGTTTTGGCGTCGTTTTTTAAAAACCGACGCCAAAAAAGACAAAAAAAACTAGTTTTGGCGTTGGTTTTTAAAAAAACCGACGCGAAAAAATTAAAAAAAAAGTTATGACATCGGTATTTATGAAAAAAGATGCCAAAAATTTAAAAAATATTTACATTCCTATAGATAATTCCCTAAGCTTTGATTTGACTGGTCATGGAGCAAAAACAGAGTTATGGATTAAAAGTTATGGATGTTGGAAGTTGATCTTCTATAAAAGAAGTGTTAATTAAGTCCAACATTCAAAGGCCATAACTTTTAATCCGTAACTCCGCTTTAGCTTCACGACTAGTCAAATCGAAGCTTAAGAAATTTTATAAAACATGGTAAATTTTTTTTTTATGTTTTGACATTGGTTTTCATAAAAACTAACGCTAAAAAAAACTTTTTTGTTTTTCACGTTGGTTTTTTTTAAAAACCGACTCGAAAATCAATTTATTTTTACCTTTCACATCGGTTTTTAAAAAAAACCGACGTGAAACGTATTTTTTTTTATCTTTTTAGCATCGGTTTATTTAACAACCGACGTAAAATATTTTTTCGGATACGTTTTTGCATCGGTTTTTAAAAAAACCGACGCGAAAAAATAATGAAAAAATTGTTTTGGCGTCGGTTTTTTTAAAAACCGATGCGAAAAAATAAAAAACAAAGTTATGATGTCTGTTTTTATGAAAATCGAGGCAAAAAATGTAAAACATTTTTACAGTCCAACTTTCAAAGGCCATAACATTTAATCCGTAACTCCGTTTTAGCTCCACGACCAGTCAAATCGAAGATTAAGAAACTTTCTAAAACATGGTTAATTTTAGTTTATGTTTTGGCCTCGGTTTTCATAAAAACCGAAGCCAATTTTTTTTTTGTTTTTCGCGTCGGTTTTTAAAAAAGCCGACGCCAAAAATAATTTTTTTTTACTTTTCGCGTCAGTTTTCATAAAAACCGACACCAAAACTATTTTTTGTTTTTTGCATCGGTTTTTCTAAAAACCCACGCGAAAAACAATTTTTTTTACTTTTCGCATCCGTTTTTTTTAAAAACCGACGCGAAACGTATTTTTTTATCTTTTTAGCATCGGTTTATTTAAAAACTGACGCCAAAAATGATATCTATTGCAATTCTTGGAGTCCGTTTTCTTAAAAAACTGATGCCAGAAGACCAACATATATCCTCTTTTGCATCAGTTTCAAACAAAACCGATGCCAAATAGTATTCACTAATACACGGGATCAAAATTTCAATTTTTTTCACAACGCGCGTTTAACTATTTAAAATCCCGCCTATATTTTCATACAACTCAATCGAAAGTATTTTCATTTACTATATATAAATCTGTTTCTCCTTCATTCATCATTTTCATCCTCTTCGATTCAGTCAGGTTTTCAATGCGGCATCAATCGTTAATTTAAATACGGTACGTATTCTATTCATTCATTTTCATTATTATTAATGTCCTTCATTTATAAGAAACTCGATTAGATTTCATATAATGATGATTTACTTTTATTATCGTGTTAAAAATATAAAACATTTAGATGACATTTACCAAGCTTAGTGTATGTTTAATTATCGATCGTCATTTTTATTATCACATGAGATCTACGCTAAATATAAGAGATATGATGATAAACAACATATCATTTCAATGGAAGATCGAAAAATAATCGAAATGTGTTTGAAGTATTATGTATATTTTATATCATTTGGTGTATGTGTTTTTACATGTGTTTATCTTGTTTTCATTAAAACATATTGTATCAATCGATACTTTGACAAGTTCAACATCTGATGGCCATAACTTTTGATCCGTAACTCTGTTTTAGCTCCACGACCAGTCAAATCGAAGATTAGGAAATTCTCTAAAACATCGAACAATACAAATTGCTTTTGGGCGTCGGTTTTTTTCAAGAACCGATGCCGAAAATATTTTTTAATCTTTTTGGCATCGGTTTTTAAGGAAACTGATGCCAAAAATGACGCAGATGAGTTTATTTGGCATCGGTTTTTTGCAAAACCGACGCAAAAAAGCAATTGAAATTTGATTTTGGCGTCAGTTTACAAAAACCGACGTAAAAAGTCATATTTTTTACGTTGGCGACATCAACGTCGGTTAAAAACCTACGTAAAAAATAAAAAATAACTGACGTTAAACACCTCTTTTCTACTAGTGGACGAATATCATGAATTTCATCTTCCATAACCATTTCTGGAATATTATACTGAGGGTCAGCCAGAGGCCAAAACACGACTGGCACTTTACCTTTCGCCAGTAGTTTTCTCATATTTAGCATTTCCTCTTTATCATTTGATGAAGATTAATCTACCTGGTTTTACCATAGTTGGTGTTTCCTTATTGCTTCATTGGAAGCAACAGGATTGATAGAGAAATAATTGATCAAACTAGAAGATGCATGACTTAGGGGTGGTTCGGAGAATGACCTACACCCTGGGCTATCTTCTGATTGAGGAAGTATTTTACCTGCTAGCGATGAAGCTTCATACATGACTGGTTTCACATTTGCATGTGCCTTAAGATAAGAGTGCATTCTCAGCACTACATTGTCCACCGGAGCATTTTCCAGGCAATGTGCATCACTACTGCGGAGAGGACTTTCGCAGCGAAATTCATCATCATGGGGAGGACCACCATAATGGGTTACATCAAAAGATGAGATCTCTTGATCCTTGGTCTTCCGACCACACATAGGGTTCCTGTGGCTCTCATCTGAAGATGAAACTTCGAGATCGACCGAATTGTCATGAAGCAAGCCTTCATGAGGAAGTGTTTGTTGAAGACCTTTAGAATTAATGTTCCCACTATTGGGAACTGAGGGAGTAGAATCTTGAATTCTAACAGATAATTTCCTGAGGGTTTCATGAACTCCAGCATCGAGCCAGGCCTTGTTACAGATTGTCTCTTGATCTCCTGACTGTGATGGGCGGGTATTTTTCTTAGACTCCTTCTTACTCGCCTTGGAAACCACTTATTGACGAAAGTGGATGCTTTGAGCAGGTGTATGTTCCTGATCAGGAAATATGGCTAGGTTAGGCTGACGATCTCCTCTCAAATCAGGTGTATGTGCCTAACTTGGTCGTCCGTATTATATGGGGGAGTATGCCCCATAACCCTCTTGGACTAGAAAAGATGTGTTTGTCAGTTCCGGAGGGAATTATTAATATATCAAACCACTTGTAGGGATAGATTTATGTGTCTTTCCCTGAGATGCCGCTGAAGTTGTTATAATATCTTGGCAGGCATCCAGAATACGAGCAGGGATTTTCTTCTACTCTTTCACCATTGATAGAATATGCTTGGTGACTTCAGCTTTCGGAACGGGAATATACGTCCATTCCAGGCTCGGAGTAGGTGTATGTGCCTGCTCCTATCCTCCTTTTCCTGTCAGTGAATCCTGACAGTCCTCATGTGTGGGGGAAGAGAGTTGAGTATGCCTTCTATTTGTTGTCGAGACTTTCTGACTAACTTCTCCAAATGCTACCAAGCAAGAATGTTGGTAGGATTGATTAATTCTAGCAGGTGTATGTGCATGCTGATTGCAATTCGCCAAACGTGGTTGACGAGATCCATCATATGTAGTCAGACGATCCTACTGACTAGCTGATGATGTATAAATAGGTGTATGTTCCTGCCTATAGTATTCCACCTGAATTTCCAGGCGGGGTTGGCGTGATGCTGCCAGACGAGTCTGCTGGACAGCGGGTTTAAAACGGGCAGGTGTATGTGCCTGCTCGTTGTTTGCCACCAAGTTAGGTTGGTGGACTTCTCTGGATATGAAAAAGATGAGAACCTGCTCACTGTTGACTGGATTCTACCTCTGGTGGTTCGTATTTCTTGCTCGGGTTTGAGGAACCTGAGCCGAATGCCTGGAGTCGGTACCCTCATCATGTTGAGGGCGCACTGCCGAACGAGTCTGGCGACGATTGTTGGTGGGAGACCCCTGGAAGGACTCCTGTCAGTTTGAATTATGGTCTTGAGGGACCTGCTCATTCACCTTCCCAGAATAAGGGAGCGAATGGTGATTGCGTTCCAGGGATAACGACCCGAAACAGTTGGAGATGGTAGTTAGCACCGCCTGCTTGTTGATCACTGGTCGTCGTTATTCGGACGACCGATGTGAGTTGTTTACATGGAGGGATTTTTGTGTAGAGACACGAATCTTGACGTACATGGACATTACATTACTTTTGTAGAATACAAAATACATAACAAAAATAGACACACAAGGACCGTAATAGTTTAGTATCTTTGGAAACTCGGAATAAAATCTTCTAATCATGGTGAAAGATCTTCAACATCTTCCATAAAGATCTTCCCATTTTTTCTTAAATAAAATCATTCTTTTTATCCTGGGGAAAAGAAAACATAAAAGGTTGAGCTCAAATGCTCAGTAAGGGTAAATAAAAGAAATATCAATCACATCATATTCATAAGAACATAACATTTTAGAAATATTATCCTGCAAAATAGATCATAATATCATAACATGGGATAAATCACAGTAGTGAAATGTAATCCGAATAATCACAAAATAAAACACGAAACATTGTGGCATATAAACATAATCATAGAGAATCATTTTTTATTATTCAAGACTCATTAGCAAGACTATCTTAGTGGACAAAGTCCATATCTTAACCGAGTTCACGCCTCATTTCAGTCCTGTTTCACTGAACCGGTTTATCCTACCATTCTAGCCATGTCTATCTCATGAGATATAAAATCTTCACCGAATGCATTGGAGGGAGATATAGGTCCCCCACATCTCATAATGATACCATTCTTATGTGTGCCACAAAATCATAAATCATACATCATTGCATAACCCATGTAATAAAAATGAGAATCTGAAACCTCGTGACATCATAAAACAATTCATATAAGATAAAAGAATTCATAAAAATATTTCCATAACAACATAATAAAATCATTGTAATAATAGGGATAGAGACAGAACCCTTTATTATCTTAGATGGAAAATAATTTTGATAAAACTCTTGAACTCCATTCTTGAGGAAAATATCCTTTTTACTTCAAAAACATTTTTCCTTTCTTAACATGTCATACAATTTTAAACTAAAATAATTTGATTAAAAATAAAATTGAAAACTTGTAAAGTATGATTCTTGTAAATATTGTTTTAAAAATCCATTCATGTCGTATAAGTTAAAAAAACATTCTTCTCGTACTTTTGTCGGAAAAGTCAAAAAGTACCTCGTACGAAAAATGATAAAAGATTCCTTTAATATATTAAACTAAAAACTCACCGAAGGGTAAAATTGGATTTAAAATATTGTAGGTGGATGGAAATAATATTACATATTGAGGAAACATGGATGTGGATGAAAAAATAAACCCCAGTAAATTTCAAAGTATGAAAAATCTCGGATAAAAATGAGATTGTGATATTTCCATTACCTTTGGTCCGGTTTTCTTCGTAAGTGTCTGAACCCCATGTATAATGATTTAAATAATGTCATTGACATATTCCAGAATCATACTCATTGTTATGATATTATATATGGTTCACTTATGACTTTATATTACCCGTTCTTTTGTAAATTCCATGTTAATGAGCTTTTTGGGTAAAATCCTTTCATTTGTCGTCTTTGTTTTGACTTGTAATTATTCATATGATTACTTAGATCATTATTACTTAATTCCAGAATATAAAACATGATTTATATATAATATATATTCAGAATATACATATATATAATAGATCATTTAATGGAAAGAAATACACAGTTCATGAAGACGTTAGGTCCTACGTACGCATTAACGCAGTTTTCGTTTCCTTATTGAATTGAATGGAAATAATTGGATGAAATACATATATATATATATATACATAAATACAGTATCTTTATGTCAAATATTTTATGATTACTTATTATATATACTTTATAATCATTCATGAATGGTTAATCATTGAGAATGAATCTCATCGCGTCGTGGAGACGGTAGTCCGTACGTACGCACGAGCGATGATATCATTCCCAAGACCGTGGAATTGTATTAAAGTGTATGTATAATATTACAGAATCAATATCACTTTACAATAATAATATATATTCAATACTTTCACCCTTATACCCATCCATGTAAGGTGGTGGTGGAAAATAGATTACACCACGACGTGGAGACGGTATTCCGTACGTACGCACGCGCGGTGATTTCTTTTTCCGTTGGATGGATAGATGGTGAAATATGATTGTTTCATACTTATAATAACATATAATTATATGATTTATACTGATGTTATTACCTCATAATGAAATAACTAAAAAAGAATTAGTGGAAGAATAAATAAAGATGAAAGAATCGGTAATGGACATTACCTCTTCTTTGAAGCGCCTCTTTGAGACCTCCTCTTAGGGAACTAAATTTGTTCTTTGAAATATATCAGGACCTCTAGGATGTTTCTATGGAAGTGTAGATGAGAATTTGGCAGGGGTTGGCCGGCCATGAAGGCTCAAATTGGTGTGAGGAAGGGAGGGAGGAGGTGCCCTTTTATACTGGAGGAGAGGGGCACCTTTGGAATATCTAAAACTATTATTTTATTATAAAGCCATATTATATATTAAATAGCTCCAAAATGATTTATTTTTAATCTAAGGAAGGGATGGGTCGATAGCCTCTTATCCAATAGAATTTGGACAAGTTTAGGTTCATATTTTAACCTTATCATTTAGATTTAACATTAAGTTAAATAATTTTACTTTTACCGTGTCTTCTTGTGTTCTTACACTATAAGGTTGATAAACTTACTATATCATGCCAAACGAACCCCAAGATGTTTATTATTAATACATATAAACTTATCTATGTCATTTGGCTGAACCTTAGATTTTTAAGAATAAAATAACAATTAATAATATAATATTTGTTTTAAAAACTATTTTATATCAATTTTGACACTATTTAGTAACTGATTTTTGTGAAAATCATAACAGAATGATTAGTTCTAAAAACGTTAATTAAATCAATACTAACATGTCATATTAACCGTTAAAATTAGTTTAATTCATAAAATGTTTCAAATTACATTTATTTGGGTATTTATAGCATCAATTATGTCAATATTTCATTAATAAGATAATTACTGCATCATCATTGTGTTATAAATAAATTAAATTATTTAATGTCTAAAAATTACAAATAAAATACCATTATTAAGGAAATAGTTTTAGCTTTCTAATGAATATTAATAGTAGAATTTATCTTATGTATAACCACATATTAAAAATGATTTACTTATTAAACTTTGATTTTAACTATTTTAACCATTCTTTAAATAAATCAATAATAAACGTCCTAATCTAATCCAAGTGGGCCTAAATGGTCATATTTAATTCCTAAGGTTGTTTTTGGTCGAATTACACTTATCCAATAGAATTAGGACATGTGTTAGGATAATAATAATATTATATTTACCCTTAATTACCCTATTTACTTTTAACCGTGGTAAAAAAAGTAAAAAGTTACTATTCACCGAAAATTAATTTTTAATCTTATTGAACCAAATTTTACTTACTGACATCAACCGTGTCTCTAGGATTTTTGAAATTCCACTCACAGAAGTGGTAATATTAATTTTTATGAAAAATTCCGTTTTTTTAACTACCACATAGTGGTTTCACTATTCATCAGAAAAATGAAAGTTTCCAGAAAAATACCAAACATTAGGCCTTATATATATTTGATATTATGAATTCAAAATTGATGTATATTTTACCAAATTCAAAAAATATCATTTTCATTAATTAATTTATAAATTACTTCCCGTCGTCAAATCAAATAGCGTGTTCTTAAGAGATAATAACTATCAAAAGATTGACATTTGTTTATGTTTTTTTTAAATGTGAAATTACATCCAATGACCAGCATTTTATTAAATTGTAAAAATATATTCTAAAATATAAATTAATAACACTCAAATTAAAAATTTATCACTATTACTTATTTTGATTAAAAAAGTTGTTTTTATTTAAAATTTAGTAATTTCCACTATTCATCAGAATATGAAATTTTTCCGAAAAGTACCTAAATTTCACCCTAAGCTAATTTCGATATTCCGAATCCAAAAATGAAGTCTATTTTGAATGATAAAATTTATAAAATTTGAAAAAGTGGGTATTACAATTCATAACGGCTAGTTCATTATAATATTATAATAATATGTCATTTAGTGAAACTCGGTATTGCGTACTACACACGCTATCGAAGAAGGTCGCGATTGCGTGTAATGAAACCAAGTTAGGGTTGCGTGTTGTGAAAGAATCCTTTGTTGTTTCGTATAACAGAATCCAACCATATTTCATTTATACAGTGAATATATATATATATATACACACTCAATGTTGCGTAGAATGACTATTATAAAAGAAACTTGAAATTGTGTGCAACAAAATCTAAGAATAGTGTTGTGTATACTTCAAGATAATACAGTATGGTGTATAGCACAAGATAATATTGTTGTAGCATAAAACACATGCCATCAAATAAATTAAAAAGAATACTTATCATAAAATTTCGGGTTGTTACATTATACCCCCCTTAAAATAAATTTCGCCCTCGAAATTCGTCGGGGTTATAAATGGTTTACTATATAAAGGTTTGTCTAATAGAAACCCACATCGTAAAAAGGAATACCAAAACATGGCTTTAAAAACCAAAGTATGAAACGTAACGGTTACCCAAATTAACTCATTACTGGGATTCAACGTAAGAGAATATAGGTGAAAATATGGATATGGAAGAAAAATCTAACCATCAAGCTCGGATGGAGAGTGGTAGAGTACATGGCTATGAAAAAAACCAACAATCACAAAGCCATAAATTTGTGATGATCTAAATTACCATCTGATTCATTAGATATAAGAGCACTAGGACAACATTTTTGGTTTTCAAGATTATTTCCCTAATGTTGATAAAATTGGAATTAGAAGAAATACTTTCGTGATTTTGGTATAGTCTCACCGTTGGTCGTTATTTGGACAATTTCCACTTCATCTCATAATGAAATGAAGTTGAATTTATCATTCGTGAAATGTTAGTAGATCATGTGATAGAATGGCAGGTCATTCCATCTGTCTCAAACAAAAGGTCAGCAAACGTTATTAAATATACATATGTCGATCTATAGCGAGATTAATCATATATGATTCCTAAAATGGACTTATACTTCATATATCATACTGCTTAATATAATAAAACTAGTTTCTACTAACCAGGGACTTCCTGTAGGCCAGTGGTATGCGATAAAGGCCAGTCGCACTTCGGTTGTGGGTTCGATTCCCACAGCCTTGTCCGACGCAATGGGCTGTCACCCGTCCTGCAGGTTGTCCTTTTTCTAAAACACCATTACTATAACATCCCATCAATAATATCGAAAAAAAGTTCTATCCTTAAACAATACTAACTTATGTCCAACATAATCCATTCCAATCTTTAGGATTATCTAAAATACTTCGGTCCAAGCTCATAGTATAAATAAAACGATTACTTGAAATGTCATCAACCAATCTTGTGAATACCATCATTTATCTCCCATATATCTTGTTGGTCACATTATAATCCTGTGAATACCTTAATCATGTATTCTCTTGAAAAATTAATATCCATTAAACCTTAGTGAAAACATGAATGCTGTCAAAAGTTAACTCTTTCCTCATACCAAAATCCAACAATTCTATATACTCAAACCATGATATAACCTTATCCTTATATCAGTCCTGAGATCATGAATACTATCAAACATTTAATTTTCTCATTATCCCTTCATTATGCGCATATCATCTACTTTCCAAAAATACTGGTACCATTCATCACACACTTTCAAAACTTGAGGAAATACAACAGTGTAAAAATCCTTAGATGTCTCTTTATTCCATAGTACCATGAGATTACTTATACAACATTACACTTGATAAACATGTAATCATTCCACTACCTTCTTAAACCATTGACCAAGCTTCAAAAAATCTTTCATCTCACATATCATTTGTAGTATCTTCATCATCATCAACATAAATATTACCCATACGACCATACTGATTCGCTTCATGAGGCTTTACCTTAGGGCATTGGTTTGCATAATGCATGTACATTCCACATTTAAAACATTTAACCATTATTGATATCATAGCAATACCATTGTCCTCATTCATGGTGCTAACTGAACCTTTTTATTTGCACTTACTGGCTTTGTGTCCTTCTTTTCCACACCCAAAGAATCTTCCAGTTCCCTTGAAACAATCTCCCTGATGCCTCTTCCCACATGATTTACATGAAACTCTATCTTTATCTTATTATCTGAGTCGGGAAACTTACAAAAGTTGAGATTATTGATCATATTATGAGATTGTTGATTAGACATAATAACGATGTTTGGACTTCCAATCCCGTTTCATTTGGTTTCACATGAAGAATATCATTCCATTGTCTGTTATATCCTCCATTATCGTGAATCTTCCTGTTTCCAGCCATTTTCTAAAACCAAAAAAGAATAGTGTGAGAGGCAAAAATCATGCCTGGGAAAACAAAATAGTAAAGTGGAAGTACCCTCAATATCTAACATCTTAGGTTAAATTATATGATCATTACCATAGTTTTAGTACTATATCCTATACTTATACTTATCCTTAGGGATATCCCTAGACATACCTTAGAAATATCTCTAGGGATCTCACTAACGTTTTCACATCCTAGTTTCCAAAGGTTGACTAAACCTTTCCTCTGATACCAACTGTAGATACCCTAAGCTTGACGTACATGGACATTACATTACTTTTTCGGAATACATAATACATAACAAAAATAGACACACAAGGAATGTAATAGTATAGTGTCTTTGGAAACTCGGAATAAAATCTTCTAATCATGGTGAAAGATCTTCAACATCTCCCATAAAGATATTCCCTTTTTTTTCTTACCTAAAACCTTTCTTTATATCCTGGGGAAATGAAAACATAAAAGGGTGAGCTCAAATGCTCAGTAAGGGTAAATAAAAGAAATATCAATCACATCATATTCATAAGAACATAACATTTTGGAAATCTTATCCTGCAAAAGAGATCATAATATCATAACATGGGAAAAATCATTGTAGTGAAATGTAATCCCAATAATCATTACATAAAATATGAAACTTTGTGGCATACACACATTATCATAGAGAATAATTTCTAATTAGTCAAGACTAATTTCCAAGACTATCTTAGTGGACAAAGTCCATATCTGAACCAAGTTCACTCCTCATTTCAGTCCTGTTTCACTGAACCGGTTTAACCTACTGTTCCAGCTATGTCTATCTCATGAGATATAAAATCATTACCCAATTCATTGGAGGGAGATATAGGTCCCACCCATCTCATAATGATACCATTCTTATGTGTTCCAAAAAATCATAAATCATACATCATTGCATAACCCATGTAATAAAAATGGGAATCTTAAACATCGTGACATCATAAAAAAATTCATATATGATAAAGGAATTCAAAAAAATATTTCCATAAAAACATAATCAAATCAATGTAATAATAGGGATAGAGACATAACCCTTTATTATCTTAGATGGATAATAATTTTGATAAAACTCTTGAACTCCATTCTTGAGGAAAATATCCTTTTTACATCAAAAACATTTTTCCTTTCTTAACATGTCATACAATTTTAAACTAAAAGAAGTTGATTAAAAATAAACTTGAAAACTTGTAAAGGATGATTTTTGGAAATATTGTTTTAAAAATCCATTCATTCCATATAAGTTAAAAAAACATTCTTCTCGTACTTTTGTCGGAAAAGTCAAAAAGTACCTCGTCTGAAAAACGATAAAAGATTCCATTCATATCATTTACTAAAAACTCACCGAAGGGTAAAATTGGATTTAAACAATTTTAGGTGGATTAAAATAATATTACATATTGAGGAAACATGGATGTGGATGATAAAATACACCCCAGTAAATTTCAAAGTATAAACAATCTCGGATAAAAATGAGATTGTGATATTTTCCTTACCTTAGGTCCGATTTGCTTTGTAAGTGTATGAACCTCCTGTATAATGATTTAAATAATGTCATTGACTTATTACAGAATCATACCCATTGTTATGATATTATATATGGTTCACTTATGACTTTATATTACCCATTCTTTTGTAAATTCCATGTTAAAGAGCGTTTTGGGTAAAATCGTTTCATTTGTCGTCCGTGTTTTGACTTTTAATTATTCATATGATTACTTAGATCATGATTACTTAATTTTAGAATATAAAACATGATTTATATATAATATATATTCAGAATATACATATATATAATAGATCAGTTAATGGAAAGAAATACACTGTTCATGAAGACAGTAGGCCGTACATACGCATGAACGCTGTTTTCATTTCCTTATTGAATTGAATGGAATTAATTGGATGAAATAAAAATATATGTACATAAATACAGTATAATTATGTCATATATTTCATGATTACTCATTATATATACTTTATAATAATTCATGACTGGTTAATCATTGATAATGATTCTCATCACGTCGTGGAGATGGTAGTCCCTACGTACGCACGAGCGATGATATCATTCCCAAGATCATGGAATTGTATTAAATTGTATGTATAATATTACAGAATCAATATCATTTTACAATAATCATATATATTCATTACTTTCACCCTTATACCCATCCATGTAAGGTGGTGGTGGAAAATACATTACACCATGGCGTGGAGACGGTATTCCGTACGTACGCACACGCGGTGATTTCGTTTTCCGTTGTATGGATAGATGGTAAAATATGGTTATTTCATACGTATAATAACATATCAGTATATGAATGATACTGATGTTATTACCTCATAATGAAATAACTAAAAAAGAAGAAGTGGAAGAAGAAATAAATATGAAAGAATCGATAATGGACATTACCTCTTCTTTGAAGCGCCTCTTTGAGACCTCCTCTTAGGGAACTAAAATTGGTCTTTAAAGAAGACCCCGGACCTCTATTATGTTTCTAGGGAAGTTTAGAAGAGAATTTTTCCGGGGTTGGCCGAGCGTGAAGGCTCAAATTGATGTGAGGAAGGGAGGGAGAAGGTTCCCTTTTATAAGGGAGGAGAGGAGCACCTTTGGAATCACAACAAATATTATTTTATTATAAAGCCATATTCGGTAATTAATAGCTCCAAATTGATTTATTTCTAATTTAAGGTGGGGATGGGTCGAAATACTCTCATCAAATATAATTTGGACAAGTTTTGGTTCCTATTTTAACCTTATAATTTAGATTTAACATTAAGTTAAATAATTTTACTTTTACCGTGTCTTCTTGTGTTCTTACAATATAAGGTTAATAAACTTACTATAACTAGCCAAAATAACCCAAAGTTGTTTATTATTAATATATATAACCTTATATAAGTCATTTGGCTGATCCTTAGATTTTTAGGAATAACATAACAATTAATAATATAATATTTGTTTTAAAAACTATTTCATGTCAATTTTGACACTATTTAGTAATTGATTTTTGTGAAAATCATAAAAGAATGATTAGTTCTAACAAAGTTAATTAAATCAATACTAACAAGTCATATTAAACTATAAAATTAGTGTAATTCATAAAAAATCTAAAAGTAAATTTATTTGGTTATTTATAACATCAATTATGTCAATATTTCATTAATAAGATAATTACTGCATCATCGTTGTGTCATAAATAAATTAACTTATTTAATGTATAAAAATTACAAATAAAATTCCATTATGTAGGAAATGTTTTTAGATTTCTAATGAATATTAATAGACGAATTTATCTTAAGTATAACCTTATATTACAAATGATTTACTATTTAAACTTTTATTTTAACTATTTTAACCCTTCTTTAAATAAATTAATAATATATGACCTAATCTAATCCAAGTGGGCCTAAATGGTAATATTTTATTTCTAAGGTTGTTTTTGGTTGAATTAAACTTATTCAATAGAATTAGTACATGTGTTTGAATAATAATAATATCATATTTACCCTTAATTACCATATTTACTTTTAACCGTGGTAAAAAAAGTAAAAAGTTACTATTCACCAAAAATTATTTTCATCTCATTGAACCAAATTTTACTTACTGACATCAACACTGTCTCTTGGATTTTTGAAATTCCACTCACAGAAGCGGTAAAATTAATTTTTATGAAAAATTCCGTTTTTTTAACTACCACTTAGTGGTTTAACTATTCATCAAAAAATGAAAGTTTCCAGAAAAATAACAAAAATTAGGCCTAAGATATATTTGATATTATGAATTCAAAATTGATGTCTATTTTACCAAATTCAAAACATATCATTTTCATTAATTAATTTAAAAATTAGTTCCCGTCGTCAAAACAAATAACGTGTTCTTAAGAGATAATAACTATCAAAAGATTGACACTTGTTTATGTCTGGTTTAAATGTGAAATTAAATCCAATGACTAACATTTTATTAAATTGTAAAAATATACTCTAAATATACATTAAAACCACTCAAATTAATAATTTATCACTATTAATTATTTTGATAAAAAAGTTGTTTTTAATTAAAATTTAGTAATTTCCACTATTCATCAGAATATGAAAATTATCCGAAAAGTACCAAAATTTCACCCTAAGCTAATTTCAATATTCCGAATCCAAAAATGATGTCTATTTTGAAAGATAAAATTTATAAAATTTGAAAAAGTGGGTATTAATATTCATAACTGCTAGTTCATAATAATATTATAATAATATCTCGTTTAGTGAAACTCGGTATTGCGTACTACACATGCTATCGAGGAAGGTCGTGATTGCATGTATTGCAACCAAGTTAGGGTTGCGTGTTGTGAATGAATCCTTCATTATTTCGTATAACAGAATCCAACCATATTTCATTTATACACTGAATATATAAATATATATATACACTCAATGTTGCGTAGAATGACTATTATAAAACGAACTTGAAATTGTGTGTAAAACATTCTAAGAATAGTGTTGTGTATACTTCAAGATAATACAATATGGCGTATAGCACATGATAATATTGTTGTAGAATAAAACACATGACATCAAATATATTAAAAAAATACTTATCATAAAATATCGGGTTGTTACATGTCGGGCAGCCTCTAGAGTTGGGATGGTACCGTGTTGACGGTACTCCTTAACTTGATACCCAGCGTTGAAGATGTTGAGTAGGTGATATCTTCCTATGAGCGGACGACGATCCAGCAGGAGTAGTAGTAGTGGCATTTGCAGCAGCAATATTCACAGGTGTGAACTTGAGAGCAACCATTCTAGAAATGCATAAGATCTTGGAAAAAGAGTGCCTGTTTGATATAACAGACGTAATCAAGATAAATTTAGCCACTACATCTTTTGGATGAGCACATATGTCAATGATTGTTTTTGTTGGCCCCCTCATTGAGTTTTAAATAGGGGCCTAACAAATAGGTAAACCATCATTTTAACTTGGTTAATGATATAAGTCGGGTTCCCCATTTTTGTTTCCCTCGGAATCCGGGGATGACCGCCTTGATGGGAGGTTCAACCATTCCGATCAGTTTCTAACAGGTTTGTTTGTAGAATTGGAAACATCCAATGATTCCACATCCATTCAGACATACTATCAAAAGGTATGTTCTCATTAGTTTGTGGACTAATGAGGCTTAGGAATTTTCATTGGTCGAGATGATGGGAGGTCGGACTCATCACATCTTTTTGAGGGGAATTATTGTCTACTCCGGGACTCTCTTTATAGATCTAAGTTATGTTCTTGAATCCTTATTACATTAGCAAGTATAAAATGATCTTTCCTTCAAATCTGAAAATCAATGATTAAATATGTAGGAAATTTAGAGAATCTTTTGTATGTATTCTATGTTCTTCATCGATAGAGAATCATCTGTATTTATTAGAGATTCTTGGTCAATAGTACCCTTCAACACATTTATACAAAATTCTCTTGGTCAATATGATTACCATGCTGGTTTTAAAGCCACTCAGTGGGGAACTTGAATTTTATTGTCATTTAGAAGGACATGTATTATTTTAGAGTTGGGATCAAACCCGTAGACGGGCTACCTACGTATCCTTTATTTAGAAAAGGAATCAGAACCCACGTAGTTCGAGTAAGGGAGTATGATGTTCATGATTGATGGCTCAAAGAAGGATGTCACAATTAATTTTACACTCTAAGCTCACGTGAGTCATGCTCGGTGTCAGAAACAAGAGGTATTGGTAAAAATTAGACAATTGTGCTATGAAAGATGCAATCATAAGAAATAATGTGGGGCTTATGTATGTATGACTGCCCAGATAAATGAAGGTTTTGATTTACATTAGGGAAGAAATCCAAGAACAGGGTCCATAAAGGTATATGTGCTTCATGTAGATTTTGAATACTCTAACTTGGGGCTTACTCCTGAAAAGGAGGCCCAAATTAAGAGAAGACTTATGATTGGGTTTTACTCCTGAAAATGAATCCCAGATCAAAGGTAAATTAGGACTGGTTAAGAGAAATTAAGAATGGGGATTAATCCTGAAATGGAGGCCCAGGTCAAGGATTAAGGATTGGGGGTTACTCCTGAGGCGGATGCCCAAATTAGGGGACAAGGGCTTACTCCTAAGGAGGATGCCCAGATTTGGAAACATTAAGAATTGGGGGTTACTCCTAAGGAAGATGCCCAGGTTATGAATTATGACTGCGGCTTACTCCTAAGGAGGATGCCCATATTTGATACTGGGGCTTACTCCTGAAAAGGAAGCCCAGGTTAGGGGATCTGGGGCTTACTCCAAAGAGGATTCCCAAATTAGAGGACTCATGACTGGGGATTATTCCTAAAAAGGAGACCCAGGTTAAGGATTCTCTCATCTTAAAGAATGAGGTTGAATGAATGAAATCTCAATCATTAGTGACATAAAGAAGTGTAAATCACTAGGTTTTGAGAGATATTTCACAGAGTTCCTTTCAGATAAGGAAGTAAAATCAAGAAATCATGCTGTAAATGGATTTGAAGAGTGTCTTAAAGATTGAATCTTGAATAGGAATGGTGTAATGGCTTAAGAGGGGTAAAATGGGAAAGAAAGGCACCCAAAAAATGCAAGGGCGCGCAAGTCCTGGCAGGCGCGTAGGTACTGCGTGGGTGTGCAAGTCCTGGTCGCGTAGGTATGCCTGTGAAACACATGTTGTACTTGCGTGATGGTTAAATATCAAGGTAATACTTGAGCGACTCTTCATTAAAGCCTTTAGAATCCCCTTGAGGTTCTTCCAGAAGAAGGGCACGCAAGATCTATTGAACGAGTAAGGCGGCGCGCAAGTGTGGCCCTTTTTCCTTAAGGGCTGGCCACTCAAGCGCGCAAGTGTTGATGAGTTTCAACACTTAGGCCTCCTCCCCCTCTATAGATCTTCCATTTTAGGTATGAAATTACCTTATAATTATTTCAGAAGCATTGAGAAGATACTAGGGCACCGGGAGCTGAAATCTGAGTTTCTGGAAAAAAATCCTCCTGAAATGGGTGGCCCACATGGTCTATTTATAGGCAGGAGAAGACCCCGGGCGGTTATCACTTAGGTCGTGCAAGTAACTTGCATGACCATAATGCATTGCGCAAGTGCACTTGCGCGACTATGAGGAAACTTGTGCGACTCATGGGAAACATTCTCCTTTTTCATCCCTTTGTCGATTTTTGATATTTTCTTCAAAGGATGAATCAATTTGTGATAAGTCATTTCCCTTTACATTCCTTTGGACTCTGTGACGAAAAAGGAGCATCAACAACTTTAAAAACTGTTCTCTTTGAAAACCTACTTTCTCATCATGTTAGTTTAATTAATTTTAAATTAAAAATTTCCACATATCTTAATTAAATTGAAAAAATGGATCCATATTTGGAATAAAAAAAATATTTTCTAATAAGGTCAAATAAATATTTTTTCCAAAATAAATATTGGTAATAAAAAAAATTAATTACCACAATTAATGTAAAAAGGGATTTAATGAGTGGTTAAAATAAAAATATAATAGTTAAAATAACCTAAAAACATTCAAAAGAATATTTTATGGACATATTTTGTGCCTATAATTTATAAGACTCGATAATATTTTATTTTGTTCCCTGGGGGCATGTAAACAGTTACTAGAAAGACATATGTTGTTTTTAGAAATCATAGTTTTTTTGTGTGTTTTCATGATTATATATATATATATTATAATATGTTTATATGATGTTTTCCAGAATATATTTTTTTTCAAAGAAATTTATCTAAGACTTACTCTATAATTTTTTATCTAATGATGTGTCAATTATTCATTCTTTGAAAAAGTATTTATTCTTATGAGAATCGATGTTTTGGATGTACTACTTCTATTTAATTACAATATTTAAATTATATTTTTGATGTTTAACTAAATATATAAGACATTATCTTATGAATATAATGATTGTTCTATTTTATGTTGAAAGTCAAATAATTCATTTAGAATAATTTAATGATTATCCATTATCCTAACTAAAGGATATTTTTGAGATATTATCTTAAGAGAACTAGAAGGGGTAGTGAAGGCTAAGTAATACACCTAAGTAACTTATTTATATTAGGCTAAATAGTTATACTATGTAATGTTGAATTAAATTTATTGTACAATCCAATTATGGAAAAGACATTTTTTACCACATGAAGTCTCTTTGAATTTTATATTTTGGGAATAATACTACTAGTTAGATATCTTATGAATAATTATTTTTCACATAGAATTTCATTTGATTACATTGATAATATATTTACAAATGATTTAATGCTACAAAAATGTATTAGAAAATATATTTTCTATTTAAGGTATCATGTACTTATACAATGTGTCATTTTCCACGAAATAGAATGATCTGAAGAAGAAGATCTCTAACAGTGATGCCATAGAAGATTTTCCATATTTGGAAATAATGGAAATGTTCCATTAATAGCTCATAGAATCATGTTTTCAACGAATAATCATATCCATCATTATGATTTTAACATTGATTAATTTTAAAATTGGATATGAGATATAAATGTAAGAGTTGTCTACTCTATAAAGAATGTATGGGTATAATAAAGGGATAGAACACACATGCATATGGATACTCTAATAATGGTAACTAAGAATTCCAGTACATAGACAAGATCCTATAAATCCCTCATATGCTACATTTTTATATCTATTAGTTTTATTCAAAGATAATCCTGAGAATTACATCGATTAATATCATATTATCAAGACATGTCTTAAACTACTGTTAGTTACTTCTTGCAATGGTGTACTATAGTAGTTCTTCAAAAATTCATTCATAAAATTTTATTTACTTTCATTTTCAGTGATTATGTTAAGGCCATTAATAGGCCTTGTAAATATAGAGTCTGGTTGAAATCTATGGGATATTTTTAAAAAGGGACAACTATATTTACTCAATTGGGTGTCCTGGTAAAAAAAATGTGATTATTATGAAATCAATAATCTTGTAGAGTAGAGATTTAGTGGAGTGGACTACGTGATTTATATTCCCCAAACCACTCTAAATTTTTTTAGTTCAATATATTGCATTTAAGAATTTATATTTTCTCTATAAAAATTCTTTACAATAAATATTTGATATATCATACCTGAAGAGGGGGGTTTTCTGGAAAAAAAAATTCATAAGAAATAAATTCACCACTCTTGAGTCTCATCCTAGCCATTATCTAGAAATTTTTTTTATCAGATTTCCTACCACCTTAGTTCATATATATAAAAGGATAAATTACAAATATCTACTTTAGAAATCATTCTATGGTTGATAACCGATAAGGTATTTCATTTATTATATCTCATTAACATAATTGTGAAAAATATGGATTATAGAAGGACAATATGACCATCTATTTCAAGAATAATGGTTTAAATTTTTATCTCAAAGTAGTAAATCTTTATGAAATAAAAAATACATAACATGGAATTTGGGATGATACAACTGAAGCTGACTATAACAGGAACTCCAAACATATGAATTCTATAAACTGTGGATTAAGACCATATTATTTCAGGAGATTTATTAGTTTCAAACAACTCATGAAATGTGTACCACTATTGTTGTTGATTATTAATGTATACAAAATGTGAATTCTCATTGATATTAATCTAACAAACTGAATTTTTTCACATTAAAAATGTATGAAGGAGAACTAATTATTATGTTTAATGGATGAATCACAGATATTGTTAAAAATGTTTTTTCTCTAGGACCACCTATAAATAATCCTAAATAAGAATTGAATTTTCATAGAGTTTTACAACCCATGTGTAGTTGAATATTAGATTCTATTATAAAAACAACAAAGGTTATTACTTTCAAGATAAAAGTTTTCATTAGAACTCTTACGATGTACGAAGTAGAAATAGATGCTGAAACTGGAGAATATAAAATGATCAAAAAATAAAATTAATCATTAATAGTTTTTTACATCTAAGGATGAAAATAAGAAAAAAGGAATACAAATATTTTAAAAATAATAAAATTAGACTCCTCCAACTATTTAGGATCAAATGACGAACTTTCATAGTTTTCATGAATGTTGAAAAAATTATATAAAAAGAGAATAGGTTTCAAAAGTCCTTTCAAGAAGTAAAAGAATAATGGTGACTACTATAAATATCTAATATGTTATGAGTATAATAAGAAAGGACACATGAAACCATAATCATTTCAAATACATGATAGTTAGATGTTGGATAAGAAGTTTATTTTAGAAGGTTAGAAAAAAGGAGAAATCTATGAAAGTTATGTAGGACATATTGAGTTCTTTTATAGACTATAGTGTGAGAACATCATCAAAATGAAAATTTTAAGCTCATAATAAAAAGTCCAAAATATACTTTATGAAACATTCAAATGATGTAAATTCTTACTACACTTCTTAGAAAGATTTTGAATTGGAAAATTAATATTTCTTATATGATGAATTATGAAAATATTGGACCATGTTAGAAACTTAGTATGAAATATTAAATAAGGGAAACAATATCCTAATAACCCCTATTGAAAAATTTTAAATATAGAGGATGGATTATAAAAACAAATTCTATATTGGAAAATCAGTTGTAAAATCCTAGTACCATAAATATTTAACTAGCTAAATTAATAAAGAACCCCCAAAAAGAGGTTTATAAATTTAAAGATGCTTTAAGTGACTTCATTAAAGAAGAAAAATATCTTATCAATGTTATTACTTATAATAATGAAATGAATATAAAGTCAAGGATAAAGAACCAAATTTTATATGAACTATTTTTTTCTAGTTCTAAAATCAAAATACCTTCTAAATTTACTTATTTTTATTGTAGAGGAATATGACTTTATGATAACATCTGCAATACGAGGATTCCACAATTTTATAGACTTTAAAATTATTTTCATTTTAAAAGGTTGTTAAAATTGTGTGTTGATTTTTAATGAAAAATATATATATTTAGATCCATAAGTCTCTTATTGATTACCTTTTTAGGACAAAAAAATATTTGGTACCAAATAATGTTCTTTCATTATAGGGATTAAACCACATGAAATAATATTAAAAATGGTCAAGAGATAGTTTTTTTAAAGATATAAGAGTGGATATTTCTCAAAGATTCATACACTATCCACAATTGTTTGAGGATATTTCACATTTTGTTATAATAAAAATGGAAACATTTTTAGCATTAGTTCTTTAGGAAATCCTCAAATCAATTATTATCAAAAAAAATCATTATGTTGATTGATTGAAGAACAACCAAATAGGTATTCATCAACTCTATTTTTATGGTTATTTAGGTTATATAACAATTATTTTTTATATTTCAAATATAAATATATCAGGTTCAATGAACCTAGAATAGACAATGGCTATATATCAGAACACATTTATTTGTGTAAAAAAATGAAAATTTTTTGAATACCGAGATTGATGAGTCTTGGATTTGGAATAGAGGGCATCGAACATATGATGTTTACTCCTTAAAAACAATTATGAACCTTTTCATTTATTCCTTTACTAAACTTAAATTGGAAAAATAAAATCTATGTGATGCTTGTTAAATGGGAAAAAACACAAGTAATATCGTAATCCAACAAAAGAGGTTTCCAAAACTAGACTTATAGAGATTATCCATATGGATCTATTTAGACATACTAGAATCAATATTCTTCCTAGTTAATAATTTTTTATGTGTTGGTTGATGATTGTTAAAAATTTTCATGGTATTAGCTTTTAATAAATAAATGTTAATCTTGTTTAGTTTTTATTAATTTCCCTATGCTTGTGAATGATATAAAAAGATTCCAAAATTGCAACTTTGAGAAGTGATAATAGAGGTTAATTTGAGAACCATAAATCAAAATTATATTACTCAAAACAAGGAATTTGAAATTATTTTTATGTTCCCATGTATCTTTAATAGAATGGTGTTATTGAAAGTAGGATTAAGACTTTGTAATAATCTTCTAGAACCCTGTTATTTTAATATAATATTTCCTATCATTTCTGGACTGAAGCTATTAACACAACATGTTATTTCATTAACAATGTGATAATAAATACTATCTCAATGAAAAAACCATATTAGTTGTGGAATAATACAAAACCAATGGTCGGATACTTCAATGTATTGGATTGTAAAGTTTATATAATGAAGAAAAAAGATAATATTGATACATTTGATCCAGAATATAATTAATAAATTTTCCTAAGATATTCTACTACCGAAAAATATTATAGAGTTTTCAAAAGAAAAGTTCCTAAATTTTAGAATAATTAACTCATTCTATGTTTGATGAATGTGATAATTTTAATCACAAAATTACCAAACCAATGTGTTGAATGGTTCTCTTAAGGACTTGATACCTGGATGTCTCTTTAACAATAATAAATGTGATTATTTAGAACACAATTATTTTAATCTAAATATAGTAAGTGTTGATACTAGTGATCTAGTAGGTGTGCTACCAATATAACATAGAAATATTAGAGATCATCCTATAGAAAGAGATATATGAATCTTTGTTAAATTTGTTATCAATAGAAGTAATATACAAAACCTAGTATGATCTTAATATTTTCATCCCAACTAGGACCTAAATCTATTGACCAATTCTCACATGACAAATGTTATTTTTTAGCTATTTGATAAGGGTTAAATCAGTTAAAAAAACATATTACCTGAATTAGTTTATAGAACATATGATTATCCTATAATTAGATAGAAATGGGTTTTCCAAATTAAATTAGATGATCATGGTGTAATCACTAAAAATAAGGCTAGAATAGTCTGAAAAGGGTACAACCAAGATTAAGGAATACACAATTAATAAACTATTTCACCTATAGCTTGGACTAATTCCATCAGGATCCATCTAGCTAATGAAACACACATAAATTATAAATTATTTCAGATAGTTGTTAAATATTATTTTCTAAATGTATTTTTCATTGATGATGTTTATGTTGAAATTTGTACTAGTTTTCAAGACCCTTCCCACAAAAATTCAATTTTAAATCTTTCTAATTATCCATAAGTACTAGAACAAGCACCAAGATAATGGTATTAAATATTAAGTTCCTTTCTTTTAACAAATGGTTTAACTGTTGGATGTGAAGATCCTACATTATTTGAGAAAAGAATATCCTCAAATACTCTATTAGTATAAATATACGATAATGATGTAATTTTTATAACAAAAAATATGAAAATATGTAATGGTTTTAAAAATATTATGAAAAGAGAATTTGAAATGTGTATGATGGGTGAGTTAATCAATTTTATTGTATTTCAAATCTACTAAAAATATTTTGGTAATATTTTAATCAATGAAATTACATACATGATTTAATAAAGAATTTTTTACGTGAAAACAGTATGACTTATTCAACTCATATGATCTATAATATTAAAGACAATATTAATGAAATTGAAAAAACCTATTTACAAAAAGTTGTATAAGGAAATAATTGTATGTTTTTTTATCTTATTGAAATTAGAGAAAAATTATGATTTTAGTATGTTTTTGTGAAATTTTCTAATAAATGCTAAAGAATTTCATTTAAATGATGCCACAAGTATTTTATGATATTTAAAAGGAACAGTTTCAATTTTTCTTTATTTTCTAAAAACTTTTGATTTTCATTTCACTTTATATTTAGATGCATATTTTTTTGATATAAATTATATTGGAGAATAACCTCAGGATCCAATCATTTTTCAAAAAAGTGATAGTATATTGGTCAAGTAAGAAGAACATTCTTTTTCATTATCAAATATTAATTTGGAATATGTTGTTATAGGATGTTATGGTACAAATGTGATGTGGATGAAACACACCTTCATGGATATTGGATTTAATTTTAACTATGTTGTAATCAAATGTGATAATTCTAGTGATATTATGATGTCAAAAAATCAAATTAAAAATTCCTGAAAAAAGAAAGTTGATTTAAGACATCATTTATTTGGAGTTTCTGTAAAAATAGTTTATATATCATTACAATTAGTATAAAAAAATAATCCATTAGTAGAAATTTATACTAATTATTTTTCAGTAGAAAATTTTGATCGTATTAAATTATAATTAGTTTTGTTTAATTTTCGATTATTTTATTTTAATTATTATTAGTAGAATTTTTTTGTATTGAATAAATAAATTGTTTGAATTATTTTATTTATGATTTGGAATCTCTATTTTATATATTTTCCACATTAAATAAGAAACATCATTAAGATTTTTTAATTATTTCTCTACATATTACTATCTGATCCCTTGATTATTTTCAAAAAACAAATTTTGTCTGCTCTACAAGTGAATCCTTTGCAGAAAATCAATCTCTCATTCAATATCTTATCCAAAACCCATTTCAAAATCATTACAATATATCTATTCTAGTTAGAAATAAAAAAACTAAGATAACTAATGGTTCTACCTCAAGAAAATTAATGTTGAAAAAATTAATAGAAATTTATAAGTGGAAGAGCAGTAGATTTTTTCTGGTTCAAAATAATAGACATATTACATAAAAAATATATGAATCATTAGGGATGTGAATTCATGATTTGTGAATGGATAAATTATTTTATGTTTGAGAAGGAATTTAGTGAGTTCAATTAGAAATTTTTTTCACTTTAGTGGTAATGAAAACTTGGTCACTATAACTATGAACTAGAAAATTATATCGCTTACCTCGTTGGTAATGGATTAATTATTCACGTTCCCTCATTAAGGCAACATATACACTATAAAATTGTTGCAAATTATAGGTAAATTTAATTTTCCAATGATCATTAATTCCATGATTGGATTTGAATATTTTGATAAGAACACATTGAAGGACATAGAACCATAAATGATTTATTTATAAAGTTCATCTAATTTAACATCACATAGAAAAACGGTGAGTTTGAATTGGATTTATTTCAAGGAGGTAATTTATAATGTTTTTTATGTTTTATAATTATGTAAATTTAGCATGATATTCTATGAGACACATGTTGGTTGTACAGAATGATTCTATAAATTTCAATCATTTTCAATGAATGTTAACATTAGTTTTTCATAAGGATGGTAATTTTTGGTGATAATTTTAAAACATACTATCATGGAATTACAATGTTTAACACAAGTATTTTAAGGATAAGGTATTTTTTAGAATAATTATTTAAACAAGTTTTTTCATGTTATTTTTAACGATGTCGTTGTGACAGAACCTATTTCGACTCGTGGTGATTCATCATGAATGGGGTTTTCCATTGATGTTTTAGTTTCTATAGTTGATCCTATTTTAGTTGGGAGGCTAGTTAAAATGTTTTATATAAGAGATTTTATCAACAATGAGACTCTTTAGGAAAGAAAAAGGTGAGTACGAGTTATTGTTTTATCTAGAGGAGGATATGATCCAAGAGTTTTTTGACCCTAGATTCTATATAAGTTAGAGATGATGTTACCTAAGTTTCTTCTAGAAGAAAAGAGTTGGTCTCATCTATCACTAGATTATTATGAATTGTTAATGGGAGGACCATATCAACCATGTTTTGTGAATGTACCTTGGTTTAAATATTACTATCAAGTGGGACAAGGTCATGAATTAGAACTATATATTTTGACTTGGATTGTCAAAATATCACTGGTGAAGAAGGAGAATAAGAAAAATAAAATACAACTCATTTTTATGAAAGTAAATGAATATGAATAGTTTATATAGGACCCTCATAAAATAGTAGAACCATTTTTTATATTAATCAACAAGATAATGGAACTAGAAGCATTTCTGTCCATAAAGACAATTTTATCCTATTTTTATTAGTATACATGATAATCAATTCCTAAAATTGAGTTGGATGCTACTGATGAGAGAGATATAATGATATTAAAAGTGGATGTCAGATGTGGAATCATTTAAAGTATTGTTTCTAGAGTTTATAAATGAAATTAAGACTCTACATCATCATTCATTTTCAAGAGATTATGTCAATGAAGAAAGACTTATAGTATAGTATATTTTGGAAAAGTTGTCAGTAGAACCCTCTACAGAAGACTAAATTAATGTGGATGTTACCTAAATATTAGAAGGAGTGTATATGATAATAAAAATAATTAATTCTACCATTTCATAGTTGAAATGTGATTTTTTTCTAGATAAGGGATTCAAGAAATTAAATGGGATGTAATATTTTATAGTAGAAGTTTTCTGGTCTTTCCACATGATTATATTATATCAATTGATCAATCTAAGAAGGAAATCATCTTCCCATAATAATTAGAGGTTCCAAATAATTAATGTCTTATACATCATGGTCAATAAGAAATAAGTTTTTTTGTTACTGGATTATAAAATATGAATGGATCCCAAGAAAAAAGACATTGATGTTTTTGAAAAGAAGTTTGAAGATTTACCCATACTAGTTGTAAGAAATTTAAGACTAAAATCCACATATGATTATGAATAAGGAGATGTTGAGGCATTTGTTGAGCCTCAGGAAAGACAAGTGTCTATAAAGTGAAAATACATTATTTTATATGATCTTTTAGTTGGTATCTAAGATAGCCAGTATGAATCACTAAAGGCTTTAATAATAGTTTATGCCATTAGGGGAGTTGTATATAACCTCTTTGGAAGTTTACCATAGTGGAATTGGAATGATTTTATAAACCTTATTGACTACCGTATGAATAACATGGTAAAAGGATAGATTAATGTATTGATTTTTTCTTCAGAATAAAGGGATATGTCTTCATAGACATCCGATCATTGATCGTGATGCTTCTTCACGGCAAAGTCATAATGAAATGTTTGACCCCACTTAAATTTATCAATGTAAAAATATTAGGTTTACTGAAAATCTCTATTTTCATATACCCAAATATTTTTCTTAACTATCATTTATAACTATATATAACATAGATAAGGTGAGATATTAGAAAGTTTCTATCAATATCTAATCCAATTATGTAAGGATCACTTAGAGTTCTTAAATATGACTTATACCAGCTTTACAGATGTTGGGTGACATTGTTGGAGAAACAGATGATACCCCTTGGCCTACAACAACATTACCTTATAGCTAGCCTCTGTCATTAAATAAACCACCTCAAAAAAATAATTTCTTATTCTAGTGTTGATATACGAAATCTTCCTTATTTTGTGTCATTGTTTTCCCAGTTAGATTCTATTTTTATAAACATTTGAATTGGGTTTTGCTGATTGGGTTTTTTACAAACATTTTAATTCTTTTACACTTTGTTTTCATGTCTTTAATGATTTTTCTTCAATTTCATTTCAATTTTTTTTGAAAGTGTTGATAAATATGATTTCAATATCCTTCAATACAGTTTTTTAGTATTTATTAATAATTCATATCTTATGGTCAATGTGTTTCTTTTTTTATTCTTAGTATCTATACTTTATTCATGTTTTATTTTTTATTTTTCTTAATTACGTAATTATGTCTTATGTTTATTGTCATAAAAACAATTTTATGCCAAAATCTGTTCAAAATCATTTATATTAACTATTGAAATTTTTTAATATTCCCTATCCTTTTTATTCCTTTATTCCACTTATTTTTAGATATCACAAAAGGGGGAGAAGAAAATGAGAATAAAAAAAATAAATATTTTTTGGCAATGTATTTATTCTTATGAGGTTCTATTTTATGAAGGAATATTTCTGTTTACCAAAAATTATGGAACTATATGTTTTATATTGGAATTAATACATTATTTTTTATATTACAAAGAGAATGATTTGGTTTTTGTATGTTATATGTTAGATACATAATCTAGAATTATGTTTTGAGAAGTCTTTATCTTACAAAATAGATATTCATAAAACATTATCCTATGAAAGAAAAAATATGTTGTTAAATCCATGTAAAACACCTCAGTAACATATTTATCTTATGTTAATTAATTATTCAATTCAATGTTAAATTAAATTAATCTTAGGATTCGAAGAAGAAAAAGATCTTTTTTATCTTATGAAGTCCTCATAAGTTTATCTTATGAGAATGATAATACCAGTTGGATATGTTATTAAGAATTAACTGTTATGAAGAGTTTCATGATTACTATCATAATCTCTTGATAAGCTATTCCATGCATTTAGAATATATCCAAAATGGTATTTTCCATTTAAGGAACGATTAATATTTACAAAGTGTCTATTTTCCAGGAATGGAATGATTCGAATAAAAATATCTTTGCCAATGACACTGAAGAATTTTATTCCATTTTTGTGAATAATGGGCGTTTTCCATTAATATCCTATCAATTAAATTTTTATTGTATTATAAACATGAAAATTATGATTGCATCAAAAAATTAAGTTCAAAATAAAAGAAGAGATATAAAAGGAAGACTTTTCTAGTGCATGAATAATGGATGGATAAGATGAATGGATAGAATAAAGGTTTATATGAATACTATGATAATGATAATAAAGTACTCTTGTACATACACAATATCTTATATTAATCTTGTGTACTGAATTTTTGTATATTTTAGTTGGAATAATAAATCATCATGAGAGATTAATTTATGACTATAATTATATCAAGATTTATCTTCAACTAATATTGGTTTCTTCTTGGAAATTTGTGCAATAATACTTATTCTAATGTTTATCCATTGGTTATGTTTAAAAAAGTTATAAATGAGTGTACTAATTATATGTATATGTCTTTAATGGGATATCTCGATTGAAATATCTTGGACCTCTGTATTAAGTGAAAACTTCTTATACTCATCTGGGAGCCCCCAAAAAGGGCTGCTATAGTGAAAATCACCAAAATAATAGAGTAGATTATCAGCGGAGTGGGATAGTGGAATTATACTACCTAAAACACTATAAATATAATGTGTTCAATATTTTTATTTTAATATTTTTTATTTATGTTTTCTATTTGTAGGACCAATAGGGGTCTATATACCCTAAGAGGGGGGGGGGGGTGAATCAGGGTATGGATATTATTTTTCAAAATTCTTCCTGCCCCACTGGATCTTGACCTCTTTGTTACAAGGGTCACTTTGTTTTCACTTGTTTGTATGTTATGATCACTTACATTCTTCTTTATCTGATTATGATGCTTTAAATTCAATGCAAGAAAATTAGCAGGCAGACGCAGAGATTTTTACTTAGTTCACCCTCACTGGGCTACGTCCAAGGAGCATACACCGACAGGTTGCCGGTCGTACCAAATTCACTAATTTTCACTAGATGTGGATACAATGTTCAGGCTAGATCACTTCTATGCCCAGGCTCACTGCCTTTACAATGTATAGGGTCAGCTCACTGCTTTCCCAAGGGTCACTCCCTGTTTCTCTCTCTCTGGATCACTGCCGGTGGAGAGGATAACCTTCTTCCTCTTCCTAAGCTCACTGCTCTGTGAAGGGATTCACTCACCGTTTATAGACCTATAGGTCTCTTCATTTGCATGAATACATTCATCCTTAACTGTTGATGGATGATCTGTTATAGTCCAACTTTCATCCACTGATGAATACCACTTTTCCTCTGACCACTGGGCAACTCAATTTGGAAAAACCTTTGCAAAGCACCCAACTTCGCTAGGCCCCCAATTTCGCGAAGCTCAAACAAGCCTTCGCGAAGCACCTGCCTTTTCGCGAAGTTCTATCGCGAAGCACTTTCACGAAGCTCAAGACGTCGCAAAGCAACGTCCCTCGCGAAGCTTACTAAGCCAATGCGGAGTTCGCAGGTTTCGCGGAGCTACAATAGCCGCTGCGAAGCTCCTATTTCACGAAGCACACTGGATCCACAAACCACCTTCGTAATACGAGAGCAAATTATTTTCTCTGAAAATTCTCTCTACTTCTCTCAAGGGGGTCGACTTCTATTTATAGGCGATTCCACTGACCCTCATCCCTTCCGCGCGATTTCAATGCCACATCATCTCAAATCGTGAAGCTTCAAAGTTTCCGCCGGATGTCTGTCCAAATCGCGAAGCACCACAGAAAATTTCCGTTCATGGATCTTGACGTAATCATGAAGCATCACGATCAACATTCCTTTGCACCTTCGGCGAAAAGCTCCCTCACAAAGCCCTTCACCGCCGCGATGCGCTTCAGCCTCTACCGTTCGCGAAGCTTGACGTAATCGCGAAGACTCACCGCCTCCATTTTTCTGGCCTTCGCGAAATCCAATCCATGCATCCCATCTTCGCGAAATTCATTCCATTTCCATATTAAAAATATGATCTTCAAGGATATCCACATTTTGCGATGCTCACCAAACTCAAAATTTTGGATCCTAAAAATTTGGCAAACACTGGGAAACGACGCCACCTTGTACTGATATTTTGTACCACCTCCAGATCGCCTTTTCCATTGTCATTGTTCTTTGTTAACAAGGATTTTCAACAACTTCTTGAGAACTCGACAATTTCTTCATGGAAACCTTCTTTGTCAACAAACACAATAAACCCCAAAAATACGACAATGTTACCTTGAGGGATTTTTTCCCAACAGTCTCCCCCTTTGGGTTTGTTCACAATTCTTCATAACTCTTCTCATAAGGATTTTCTGCACATTGATACCTCACTGAGTCTTCTTCTAGTCACTACCACCATTCGCCTCTTGCGATTCTGATAGCGTTCAAGGATTCACTTAACACGTACTCTAAGCCCACATGAGCAATGCTTGGCGTGAGAAACAAGAGTAGTATGAAAAGATCATCAATGAATCACTTCATGTCAAACACCAATTTTCGATTCCAACATGATACCAATTCTTAAATTGATACCAATTGTTGAACCACACTGATCCCAATTGGTGACAACTGGATACCTTCGCTCACAATTCCAACACCACTGTTCTTCTTGTATCACGATCCTCAGCTGTCATGATATATATTCTTTGATCGATCACTTCTAGCATCGTCATATTTAATACTCTCCCGCTATATCATTACACTCCCCCTATCTGGCTGCTCCACCTGTCAGCTTCTCCACATATCATTAATGATTTATCAAATCTCCACACTGGCTCCCCCTTGAACAATCACTATTTTCTCCCCCTTTGTCAACGAACCCAAAGGTCACTCCTTTGTAGTCTGTAACAGAGTAGAGCACACATATCATCACATTAGGGAAAACACATCATACCTCGGGGAGAGGGGGGGGGGGTGAGATCCCCATGCACACTCTACTAAGTGAGGGGAGTTGACTGAACTCCCAGAGCCAGTCGATTCCTCTCAAAAGAATCCTTGGGTAAGGCCTTTGTCATAATGTCTGCAACCTGTATCTCTGTAGGCACATACTCCAACTTCACAATGCCCTGTTCAACTTTCTCCTTTATAAAATGATATTTGATCTCAATGTGCATTGTCCTTGAGTGATGACCTTGATTTTTGCTCAGATTGATAGCACATGAGTTATCACAATGGATTCAGATCGGAGACTTCACCTCAACTCCCATATCTTCAAGCTTCTTCTTCATCCTCAATAATTGTGTGCACGTTTGAGTGGCCGCAATATTCTCAGCTTCTGCGGTGCTCAATGAAATGAAATCTTGCTTCTTGCTTATCTAAGAAATACACAATCCACTAAGATAGAATGCACCTCCTGATGTTGATTTTCTATTAACCGCTGAACCGGCCCAGTCTGCATTAGTATATCCCAATAACTCTGTCTGAGATATATCAGTATATGTCAAGCCGAAATCCACTATGCCCTGGATATACTGAAGTATTATTTTCATTGCAAGCATGTGCCTTTCCTTGGGATTACTCTGATATCTCGCTGCTTGGCATGTGGAGAAAACAATATCAGGCCTTGTTATAGTGAAGTACAACAACCTTCCAATAATTTTCCTGTATTCTGTGATATTAACTGCCTTTCCATCTTATTATTTTGATAATTTCATTCGGGTAGCAACCAGAGTCTTCATCTCCTTGGACTTCTTCATGACAAACATTCTTAACACCTCCTTGGAATATTTGGATTGAGAAATTAATGTTCCATTCCTTCCTTGTGTCACGCTGAAAACCATGCTTCTTCAAATACTGATATATCCTTCAGTACCATGATATTGGTGATTGTTTCAGCCCATATAATGGGTTATTCAACCTGAAAACCTTGTTCTCATCCTCATGAATGAGAAAACCATCTGGCTGCTCAATGTAAACCTCTTCTTCCAGAAACCCATTTAGAAATGTAGTCTTGACATCCATCTGGAACACTTTGAACTTACTTTGCACTGCAATGGCTAGGAATAATCTGATTGTCTCCTACCTTGAAATCTGTGCAAATGTCTCATCACCATCTATTCCTTCTATCTGGGAGTCTCCTTTGCACATCATTCATGCTTTTTTCTGGATTACTGTGCCATATTCATTCATCTTGTCTTAATATACCCATTTAGTCCTGATAACATTTTTATCTTCTGGCCTCGAAACAATCTCCCACGTATGATTCTTCTCAATTCCGATCTATCTCTTCACTCATGGCCTGAATGCAGTTTTCATCTTTAGCTGCATCAGCAAAGCATTCCAGATCATCCTGAGATAGAGAAGATGTCTGCTGCAGTGACTTCATTATTCTTGTTTGAACAGGAGCTTCCTGATCACCAATGATATTCTGTCTATCAATTTCAGCTAAGCTCTTTGACTTCCTTGTAGGCACAGACTAGACACTTTATTGTGCATCATCGGTGTCTTTTTCTAAATTAGCATAAGCCACTTTTCCATCCCTTGTGTTTCTTTCTTCCTTAACACATTCGTCCAGAAATTTTTCACTGACTCATTCTACAGTGGCTTCATTTATTTCAGCTACTTTTCTCTGGGTTATTGTTCAATGATGTCATTTCTTTGAACATCTTCTCTCAGATTTTTGTTGACACGCCTTTGATTTTCTCTTGCAGCTTCTCGGTATCCTAAAAGCAGTTAGTTGATACCACATTGTCAGAACAAAATAGATAATCATGATAACTTGTGTGTTGCTGCTTTTCCATCAATCATTCTCCATGATAATAACCATTCATCCTTCATATCATATTGAGATCATGTTTCTGATGAGGTTATAGAATGCTCCCCCTGTGTTATACAACTCTTCCCGTAGTTAGCCCCAACAGTTTAGACCCATAACTATTCTTTTCCTCCTGCATCATTTGTTCTCATCTTCCACTCAGAGTTGAGCCACTAACAAAATCTATAAGCCTACTGAGTGGAAACTCGGTGAAGGAAACCCGAGATAAAGTTAATAACACAATTACTTCTTTTGTGCTTTGTTTCTCCCTTTCTTCTTCAACTCTGGTACCTGATTTGAATCAATTGAAACTGTAGAGCATATCACATCTCCACTTCGCATCCTTATATATCACTTCCCCTTGGATCGTATCTCCCTAAAACCTGAAACACATGCATCATCAGTTAATAGCATTTATATTCATAGGGAGAGGGGATGTTTCTTGAATCCTCAAGATGAGGATAGTGGTTGATCCTGATGGGTCAACACTTTGATTCTTTCATGGAGCGCATCACATTCCTTTCATGCTTCCTCCAGCTCCCTGGCCAACTTCAACTACTCTGGCCATATGACTAAGAATTCATTATCTACATGCTGAGTCTTTTTCTAATATGAAGGTTCTGTAGGCCTGGCCTTTCTCACCATTTTGGGTTTAAACCCACTTGTACAGATTTCCATCTTTGATGTTCCACTAAAATTCCATTTCCCTTGATTCCTACTTTGATCAGGAATATCTTTTCATTCCATCTTCCCTTGCTTCTTCCACCATTGCAAGGATCTTGCATCTTCTTCCAGTTTTCGCTGTGGAACACGACTTGGGAATTTTTCATTACATTCATTGTTCATCTTTATTTTATCATATGTCTGAGTCACCACCCTCTTTTTCACTGGTGGTGAGTCCTCCATTGAACATGTATTCTTCTTTATCATAGCTGTAGTAGATCTCCCCTTAATCTTCCAGGTTTGTTCACATTCTCTCCTTGAGAGCTGTTTTGAGTATAATAGATGAGGTGACTGATACACCTTTCATTCTGCTCCACGTGATTCCCCCAAGGCTATAAGCATATTCTTCTCCTTGCTACTTTGTCTCTTAGTGTAGAATTTCTCATTATGCATCATTAGAGTTGAGAATCTCCTTTTGAGTTCCATTTCCCTTCTTGTGTTCTTCTTGCGCCAATTTCTTGCCAAATTCCCATAATCTGAACATATAAAACATTTTCTATCAAAGGCATACTTCATTTCGTCACTTCTATGTCGAGATGCTGATACACCTTGAGTTCTTCTTCTGACATGAGGCTCTTGAGCTGCATGACACATACTCATGGTGTGTCCTATTCTTCCACAGTAATAGCATCTAATGGATGCTTTCCTCTGAGAGACTCTTCTATCTGTTTTCTCATGATGCTTCTTCTTATTCTCATATTTGTCAAAGTTTCTATTTTCACAGCCTGAAATGTATTCCAGAGCCTCTAAAGAGAAGATTGATGTATGGCCATAAATCCCGCAGAAATAGCACATGTCGTCACTTATTTTTGTAGATATCCTCTTAGGCCTATCTCCAGCACCTACATGATTTTCTCCATTTCTGGAGTTATTCACAACTCTCTTCTTATCATGCATGGGAGGTGATTTATCAAATCCAATACCAGCTTTTCCGAAACTTGCTGGTTATTGAGCTGAGAAAATATTCTGTTGTTTCTCTTCAGAAATAGCATATCTGTTCTTCATTTAATCATCACTTGTCGAAGGATGATCAAATAACATGTGTAAGGCAACCTTCATTTTTGGAATTCCTTTAGTATTGGGTTTATCCAATTTTTTCTTTACTAATTCTAGCTCTTCTTCCAAGTTTTGAATCTTCATATCCCTTGATTCATGTTGGACATCAAGTTCTCCCATGAGAAGCTTCCCTCTACTCATCTCATCTTCCAACTCACATGTCAGCTTATCCAACATGTCACTCTGCTCCTTTACTTTCAATTTTTATTGAGCAATAGAATCAGAACAACATGCATTGTCTTGTTGTAGTCTTTGATTCTTCTGAACTGGCTCAGATAGTTGTGTAGCAAGATCAACATTTCTGGCTTTCAGATTCTGAACTTCATCTTACTTTTGACTCTCTTCATAATCACCAGCCTTTTGTTTTCCTTTTATTTTAGCCAGCTTTTTTAGTTCCACACCATGAGAATCATTCTTATCGTTTAGGTTAGTTGCCATATCAATAATCTTATGATTTAAGCCTCTTAGCTTGTTGACCTCAATTTCCAATGCTTGGATCCGAATGTTTTTAGACTTAATTTCATCGGTGTCTCCGACATAACTTGGAATATCATGTTCTTCGATGCACTTGACTTGATCATTCACTTTTCTATTCAATCCATCGATCTCCTTTTTCTGTTCTTCAATCTTATGCTTATACTCAAAAATTGATTCTGAGTTCTATGGTGCTGATAACTTGATTTTCTCAATTTTATCCATCAACTTAGACTTCTCTTTTTCCTGCTGCTGCATATATACTTTGGCATCACGAACCACTTTGTTAGCATTCTTGGTTTTGGCTCTCCAAACAACGATCTATTCAAGAGAAGCCTCTAACTCAGCTTTCATATCTATTATTCCATTAATTCTTTCTTATTCTTCATCACTTGTTTCAATATCACTTTGAAGTTCATATACTTCAGTCATTCATGCATCATGCTTGAGTGAATAAATCTTTTCCCTATCAGATTCATCCAGACCTTCCTTCAGAAAACTGTTTGATTATTTTAATTGAATCACACATTTTCCATACACACTTCCACACTGAGGAATACCACTTGACTTCTACTTCTTCTTGGATATTTTTCCCTTTTCCATGGCTCACCGAGATAAGAGCAGATTGATTCTTTAAACACACATATCGACTACACCATGTCAGAGCAAACAAATCTGATAAAATCAACCTATCCCTCTAATAACAATTGTTAGGACCAATAGGGGCCTATATACCCTGAGAGGGCAGGTGAATTAGGGTATGGATATTCTTTTTCAAAGTTCTTACTGCCCCATTGGATCTTGACCACTTTATTACAAGGGTCACTTTGTTTGCACTTGTGTGTATGTTATGATCACTTACTTTCTTCTTTATCTGATGATGATGGTTTAAATGCAATGCAGGCAAATTAGTAGGCAGACGCATAGATTTTTACTTGGTTCACCCTCTCTCGGCTACGTCCAAAGAGCACATGCCGACAGGTTTCCGGTCGTACCAAATTCCACTAATCTTCATTAGATGTGGATACAAAGTTCGGGCTAGATCACTTCTATGCCTAGGCTCACTGCCTTTACAAAGTTTAGGGTCATCTCACTGCTTTCCCAAGGGTCACTCCCTATTTCTCTCTCTATGGCTCACTACCGGTGGAGAGGATCACCTTTTTCCTCTTCCTAAGCTCACTGCTCGTGAATGGATTCACTCACAGTTTATAGACCTATAGGTCTCTTAATTTGCATGAATACATGCATCCTTAACTATTGATGGATGCTCTGTTATAGTCCAACTTTCATCCACTAATGAATACCACTTTGCCTCTTAACACTGGGTAACTCACATTGGAAACACCTTTGCAAGGCACCCTACTTTGCTAGGCTCCCAATTTCGCAAAGCTCAAACAAGCCTTCACGAAGCTCATGCCTTTTCATGAAGCTCTATCACGAAGCTCTATCACGAAGCACTTTCGCGAAGCTCAATCCGTCGCAAAGCAACGTCCCTCCCGAAGCTTACTAAGCCAACGCGGAGCTCGTAGGCTTCGCGGAGCTACAATAGCCACCACGAAGCTCCTCTTTCACGAAGCACACTGGCTCCGTGAACCACCTTCACAATACGAGAGCAAAATATTTTCTCTGAAAATTCTCTATACTTCTCTCGAGGGGGTCTCCCTCTATTTATAGGCGATTCCATCGACCCTCGTCCCTTCCGTGTGAAGTCAATGCCACGTCATCTCAAATCGCGAAGCATCAATGTTTCCGCCGGAAGTCTTTCCAAATCACGAAGCACCACGGAAAATTTCCGTTCGCCGAGCTTGACGTAATCGCGAAGCATCACCGTCAACATTCCTTCGCACCTTTTCCGCGAATCTCCCTCACAAAGCCCTTCACCGTCGTGATGCGCTTCAGCCTCTGCCATTCGCGAAACATGACGTAATGGCGAAGACTCACCACCTCCATTTTTCTGGCCATCGCGAAATCCAATCCATGCATCCCATCTTCGCGAAATTCATGCCATTTCCATATTAAATATATGATCTTCAAGGATATCCACTTTTTGCGATGCTCACCAAACTCCAAATTTTGGATCCCAAAAATTTGGCACACTGGGAAACAACGACACATTGTACTGCTCTTTTATACCGCCTCCAGATCGTCTTTTCCTTTGTCATCATTCTTTGTTAACAAGGATTTTCAACAACTTCTTGAGAACTCAACAATTTCTTCATGGAAACCTGCTTTGTCAACAAACACAATCAACCCAAAAAAATACGGCAATGTTACCTTGAGTGATTTTTTCACAACATCTATTTTATTAATGAAAAATATTTGATCGATCTTACCTAAGGAGGGAGGTTTCAGTAAGGAATATTTTTAGGAACTCAATTCACACCCTCGTATGTTTTTAGTTATCCATTATCTAAGAAAAAAAATATTGGTAAACATTTTTCTTTCAAAGAATTATATGTGTGCCAATAACCCCACTTATAAAAGGCCACTTCTTTTCCACTATTCTTCACACCTTCAAATACTTTTGTTTTTCCCAAGCCCTATTTATATCACTTCCCAAATTCATTAACCTCATATTAGAAGCCTTTTTTTGAGAATAAATTCAACTACGGATGGATTTGGTGAAAACCAAAGGAGGATTCCAAAATAAGATGAGTTTAATGCATGTTCTACTAGAAGGAAGTGTTAGGTAAGGGTTTCCCATCCCACTTTTACTTCCATGATACATAAGCCAGATATTTAACTTTTTTGTGGTGTACGTACTACCAATTTTTGTATTTAATATCATGAATTTATATATATTAATGTTACTTAAGGATTCAATTGAAAATTAATTCATTCGTGGGACTTATTATTAAAATGATACAAATATTTTAAGGGTATATTTCACTTTCTCATAATTATTCAGGATTTCTTTGGTTTTTATCTCCATTGAGGGTATTACATGATATGTATATTTCAAAATTAACCTAATTTTTTATTCCATAGTCATTCATGAATGTTCTATATTCATAGTACCATCTTAAATTTTTTTGGTATATAAAATAAATTTTAAAATGTTTTTAGAATAAATTGACATCATTTCTATGTTTAGATGAAAATAATTTTTATTCTAATACCATGGTTTCTAAAAAATTTTTCCAATTTTTTTTAAAATTATCTAAATGATTTGGAATGAAAAATTAAAATATGTGTATAATTTAAAACAAATTGTTAAAATTAATCTTATTGTCATTTTCTAAACATGATTTTTTTAACATTTTTACTGTTTAAAAGGAATCTTATTTTTTAACATATATGGCATATAAAGAATTAGATAAAATCATGACCTACATTTATTTGATCCTTCTTTTTAATGTTTACAGGTTTATTTTTGAGATTTTTTTTCCAAAATATGATAAATTTTTTTAGTTTTATAATTTTATATTTAAATAAAATGATATTGTAAATATATTAAAATTTTTCTTGTTTTAAAATAGAAAGGGTGATTTTAAATGAATGGTCATTTCCCCCAGTAAATGTTCCATGTGATATTCAAAAATAATTTTCTATCTATAAATCCATTCTTCTAGGTCACTTATAACATAATTGGGATTTACTACAGTTATACCATCCTTTTTTACTCTCCTAAATGGTTTAGGATCAGTTTGATTGAGGATGTAATTTGTTGTTACCATTTATTCAATTATTGATGGTTTAAGATTATGTTTGTTGATTACAGAAAGTATTTATTATTACATTTTATTTTAAATTCATTTTTTATTATGTTTCACCCATTTCATATGAATAATTATTTGGTCTTTTTATATGATGTGCAGGGCATGTTATTTCCCTTTAAGCATCGGTATGTCTTATTAGAATAAACTATTTTGCTTTTGATAGAGGTCATTCTAATTTTTATTGATTTCATTGAAGAAGAATCGATGCTGTTATTTGTCTTGGTTCACGCCTCAATAATATTATTTATGTTGGGACATGCCTCTATGGTATGTTTTAGATGTCTAGAATTTAGAATTAAATCATTAATAATTCAGTTATTGATACTACATGTGATAATTTTATCAGTTAAAATATCACTATTGGAAAAACTACCTATACCCATGGTTCAAAACTATGGGTATAGCCCCCAAAACCATGGGTATAGCCTATACCCACGGTTTTGGGAACCGTGTGACTGAGTGGCGTCAGTATATGGTTCTTAAGCTATACCCAAGGTTTGAAAAACTGTGGGTATTTTTTCCACAGTGTCAAACCATTCTCCACACTGTCAATGTCTTCTCCCTATAGTTTAAAAACTGTGGGAAAAAAATTGGAAATACGCAGCCGCTAGGTCTTCAACCCGCGTCATCCCGCAACCTGCCAAAATTTTCCAACGGACTTTTCCACTTCAGAAAACGTATTTATATGAATATATATCTATATTCCTAAATATATATTAATCATTGACCGTATTTCAAAAAAAAGATACCAGCAGGTTTCAAACCAGCATCTGCAACAACATTCTTGCAGCGCTTAACCAACTTAGCTGACACGACTTTTCCAATTCAAATCCATATTTTTAATAATATAAATCCCTATGTATGTTTTAAAAAAAGAATCCAGCAGGATTGTATACCAAAACCTCTATAAAAATGTGTAACACCTAACCAACCAAGCCACAGAATTAATTTGTTTATAAATTTCTATCAACTTAAATATATTAGTTGAAATTGTGGGTATAAATTTTTGTACCAAATTATTTTTGTTTTCCCGCATCTTTTTCTTGCCGCCATAATGTGGGTAAGCTATCCCCCGGTCCTAAAAAACCGTGGGGATATGCCTTCGAAAAAAATATTTATCCCCATGGTTTTTCAAAAACCGTGGGTATAGGCCTTCAAATAAATACCTATACCGACAGTTTTACAAAACCGTGGGTATAGGCCTTCGAAAAAAACTCTACCCCCATGATTTTTGAAAACCCATGGGTATAGGTGAACAATACCCACATTTTTCCAGAACCGTGGATATAGGTTCCCACACTGTACATATACCCACGATTTACGCAAACCGTGGGTATAGGTCTATTATCCAGTAGTGTATCCATGTTCAGGATTCAAGATAATGTGATTATAAACATATAATAATTTTATCATCTTATAGTCCTTATATATTATGAAAGAATAATTGATTAAATGGAAGATATTTTAGTTATTTACCGTACCATATTGATTAATATTTTCTTATTCACAGGTTCCACTGTATTCTTACCCTTACTGAGAATTTGAGCTCACTCATTTAGTTTGTTTTATTTTCATTAGGATACCATTAATTATTTTTTAAATTATATATAGCGTTACACTAAGGGGGAGAATTATATTCTTAAAGAAAAATGTTTTTTATGTTTTAAATTGTAATTTGAATTTCAATTATGTATCTAATTTACCTAGTCTACTCAATTATTTGGTCCATTAGGATTGGATTAATTGTTTGTTTTACCATTTTAATAAATCATACAACATCTCTATTCTATCGCGGTTGGCATTTCATTAGTTGGTATATGAGTAAGTTTATTAGAAACCTCAAGATCATGATTTAGGAAAACATAGATTAGGGAACATAAGCATGCAATTGAATTTAAAGATAAGTATAGAAGAAAATCCTAACGTTATTTGTATGGAATATTTTATATGGTTTTTACTAGAATATACATACCTATATGGATATTACAAGGGGACATGGTTCCAGAATAGATGAACCTAGGGGTAATAATTCTAAAAATGGAACATTGGGATAGACATGATCAATACATGTGGTGTGAAAATGGGACTTACAATGAACCCTATATGAAAGTTTTTTGGTTAATGCTTAGGATAATTAGAAATTTAATTATAAACAATTATGAAGGATTTCGAAATAAAGATATATCCAAAGAGATCATTTTTATTATTATAAGATTTTATATGAATTAATTTTATAATTTATGTTGTGTATTCACTATTTTTTGTATGATACATTAAAATTCATTATGTTATTATCTAATATAGTATGTTAGATTATTTATGAATGGAAATTAATGGAAGGAATGTGAACTATATCAATGTGTGTACTCTATATAGGGATTTCCCTCATGGGAAATAAAATGAAGCAAGAGTTAGAGTTGTTGTTGGGACTAATTAAATTATAACACTATTGGGAAATTTGACACTGTTAATGAGTAATATGATTTACTATATAGAGCATCATAATAATCCACCATGTGCTGTAAAAATGTTATACCACTTCATAAGTGTTAAATTCCCATTATTCAATTTGACTAAGAATTTAGTTTTTAGATGATCAATGGATAAGTTCCATATAAAAGATATTTCTCGCTCTGGGATGTAGAGAAAGGTAGAATGTTGTAATGGATGTTTATCGTCTCTCGGGATATGAAGATCAATGGTTTTCATTGATTCAAAACACTAAGGTTGAGGACGAAATAGAATGTATGGAGTGGATGGATTTCAAGGTATCTTCTTGGAAACCTATTTTCCTTATTAGAAACAAGAAGATATGGATAGACGGTTCTTGAGTCCAAGATAGAGCGATAAAGAAAATGTTGTTAAGTATGAATCCCACATTAAAGGGATGGAAATTCATTCTATAGAGTAGATTTGTAATCCAAAGAGCATGATTGACTGTTTGTTTGATTAGATTATGCCAGTATTCTGAAGGCCACAAGTCTCCCAAAAATTATCATCATATGCGGACATTATATCATGTTCTGTCAAGATAATTAAAGATTTATCTAATTCTTAAATCTTTAAAGGAAGGAATATAAGAATAGGATGATAGATAAGAAAATAAAAAATGGTAGAAGGGAAAAAAGGATTTTCATAAATTTGATACTTGTTATATTCAAAACCTTTGTACATGCTTACAAGGAAAATATTTCACTTCATGTGTGGGGAAAATGACAACCATGATCATTATTATATTGGAAAGAAATAATCTTCCAATGTACAATGCTTCCACTTAGGGAGATTGTGCACCATGAAATTTAATTCAAAAAGAACCAAGCGAGTATTCCTATGAAAAAGTAAGTCCAATCTTATGAGGTTTGTATAGATAAAGCGAAATAAATTCTATTATTATGAATATGGACCCAATAAATGTTTTTATGTATGCTATTACTGACATTACTGAAATGTCTTGGGTTTGTACTATATTTATTTTTTAGGGAATTGTAATCATATGTTGAACGATACCAATTACCAAGAAAAATTATTTAGTGGGAAGATGAAATGCAGGGAAAACACATGATTGAATGAAATATAAAGCATAATATATTCTTAAATTTGAAATAATGATATTGTTATAAAAAATAATTGATTTGGATAATGTAATTTGGATAGTACTAACTACCATGGATCTTATTAATGATATGTTCATTTAGAAATTCAGTGTCCTTTTGTCAAATGTTTTAGAATATACCCGTTTCGAAGGGCCTCAAGGTTATGAATTTATAAAAGGGTTAATGTTGAACTTTGGAAGAGGTTTTAGTGATTAATGTATTTCTTAACCCTATGTATATTCATGCAAATTGGATAACCTTTGCTGAAAATTTGTCCATAATTACAACTATAGATTTAATGAATAACTTATTATTATAATATGGATATTACAATCCATTAGATGTTAATTTTGTTCATTTAGGAAAAAACCATTTTTGATATTCATTTCTTAGAGTAAATGATAAATTTAATATTTATCGAAGTACAACCAAAGGATGAGATTGTGCATATAAAATACAAATGTATCATATAATATATTCCTTTGTAACATTAGAGAATAGAATTTTTTTTAAACCCTCATAAAAGGATTTTGAAATAAAAACTTTATCATATTACCATCATAACTGATGTGTAACACATTATGATTTTTTGATATAAAATATTCAAATTAATTTCATCTTTCTGATATATTTCATTTCAAACAACACTGAATATATATTTTTGTCAGAAATAAATATATGTGTGTTGATTTATAAGAAACACCAAGTAAATATTACATTACATTAAACACATATATTATCATTCAGCACAAACAACACTATGTTTGTCAGGTATTACAAATTATATCGAGTCCCTTTGATATCGTTCATTACACGTAATTCCATGTTTTACCGAACTAAAATATTTTATTAATAATGTTATTAAAATATTATTATAGTTACAACCTAGATGTTGGAGTAGAAGTTATGAATAAAATTATCTAAATTTTGAAAATATGATATATTTTTTTTATAAAATTAATCGTTTTGTTATAAATATATATATGTTAATATGAGAACTACAAGAAAATAAATAAATTACCGTCCTGGGGAAATTAATATTCTTTGTAAAAACACAGTTTTTATCAATAAATTAATCGAAATACATTGATTAATGTGATTAATAACATTTATATACTATATCTTCAATAAATAATTTATATACTCATCTAACATATTTGATAGGAATAAGATAAAAATAAATCAAAATTTATGAATAAAAATGTATTTTTTAAAAGGTAAAATTGAGCGCCTATTGATGGGGAACCCATTTTAAATATTATTTTAAAACATTGTAATTTTTTTAAAAAAAAATAAACATAATTTTTTTATGCGTAATATCAAAATTTAAATTGGACGGGTTTTTGTATATTTTTTTTTGAATTTTCATATTTTAGATGAAAGGTGAAAAACACGGAATTTTAATTCAAACCTGCTTTTGAGTTTAATTTATTCATATAGTTAAATTATATTTTAGTTTGCTTTTAATTTTTTTTTAGATATTTTGTTTTTCAGTTAATCAGATTTATTTCATTGGAATAAAATTTTTAATGAAATTGAATATAAAAATATTTCAAAATGTTTAACATTTGTACTTAAAAAACCCACTTTTTCATCCCATTTATGAAATTAAATTTAAATTAATTTATACCACATAAGTGATTATTATTTGAAAAAATGGATTCCATATTTTGAATCAGAATTATTTGTAATTCATAATATGTTCAAATTAGTTTTTTACAAAAAATATTAGAGTATGTGATAAAATTAATTATAATGATTTAGAGAAAAAATAGATTAATAATGGTCTATACCTTAATCTTAAGTGTTAAATGACTAATAAAATTATCAAAAATAAATTTTATGGCCATTAATAGACCCTATAACAACTTTGGTACGATTATAAATCATTATTGGAGCCACATGACATGGAAAATAGTGGATGTAATTCCCTTTTCAAAAATTTACAAGAATGCCACAACTAGTCCTTAAAAAAATCGACACACACCTCTCAGTTATTCACACATCTATAGCCTTTTATATAATCCAAAAAACTTATAAAATAATCTCCCAATATATGTAAATTTATTTAAGGACCCCCTTTTGTGATAATGTAATCCTAGGAATCCCTATGGGGAGAACCAAGAGGAGTTACCCAAATAAGAGGTAACATTTTTCTTCAAGCTCCTTTTTTTTATTCTCATTCTCAATCTCTAAAATATTTTTATTACATGCTTATAAAATTACATAATTAACATAAATATAATAGTATGTTTTTATTATTTTGATTATATCAAAACTTATATATACATCCATCCAATGGGTAACGAATGTACCGTTATTGTGTATAGTGAACTACTGACTTACAAAATGATGTTTTTTAAAATAACACATCATATCTTTGGAAATTTTGATATAAATTATGAATTAGATGATATATATGATATTTATGACTAATTATTCTTATTTTTTTATTTTAAAAAAACATACATTCATGCTTTCAATTTTGTGTAAATACAATAACTTTGTTTGTGGACGTGTGGACTACCGCCTCCTTAAAGGGGATGTGATTCATTCACAATATACATGAAAAGTATTAAGGACAGGTTTAGTGAAATTATATGATATATATGACATAATAGTTTTTATTTAATGTATATATATATATATATAAATTTAGTTTTTTTAAATTATTTCCTCTAATATGACAATAAGACAGAAACATCGTTCATGCGTACATACGCTGTATCATCTCAATGAATAGTGTATTCCTTTTCATACTTCTTATATTTTATATATAGTTATAAAGAAATATATAATGAATATATATGATATTTATATCATGATTTACATTCTGGAAATATGTAAATCATGATTTATGTAATAGGATCCAGAATAAGAAGCCTAAACTTATACAAAAAAGAAAGAAGATGTTACCCAAAACATAAGATTAACATGGAGATGTTAATAAACATGTAATAAATAGTGATAAACAACTATTATATGGTATAAGATATAATAATATGGTTTTTGGTATATGTAAAAAAAACTTATATTTATTATAAAGGAGTTTTGAATGTGAATGAAGAAATTCAAGACATAAGGTAATGGAATTTCATCTAACTTTTTATTTCTGTGAAATACATTTCAGATTCACCAATAGATTCTTTTGTGTTGGATATATGCTCATCTATGTCATGTTATATCATTAATTTAATTAATTTGATGACATTAATATATTTAATTTATTTTATTCTTTTATGTGGAACATTGTTCTAAAGTTACTCAAGTAGTAAGGGGATTTCTCATCCCGCATTAGATTTTCTGATACTTTTACCTTGTTCCAAAATAATTTCATTTTTGTGGTTTATATACAACCCTTGAATTTATTGAATAGTTTATATATTTAAATTTATGTTTAATTAAATATCAATATTATGATCATTATTTCTTGGGGGTTGTAGTCTAAATGTAACCAAATCAGTAGAGTAATTTTGTCTCAATTTGCCTTCTCGGAGATAATTACCATGTTGTGCACCTATATTAATCTACTAGGTTCATATAATTACCATTTAAATGCTATATAATAGATATCATTCTTTTCATGGTGTTTTATTCTTCATGTAATTTTATTCTTTCATGGGGATTATGATTCAATATTACCAAAGTGATAACAATTTATTAATACAATCATATCATTTATTGGGATTGTTTAAGACAATTCTTCCATTAATGAAATATTATGACCTATATCCCAAGAATACTAATCAATTTTTGTAACGCCCCGACCCCAGCTACCCAGGGTCGGTGCATTACTTCGTAACATTGGCATGATCACAAAAGATCAAGTCTTGAAAGGCCGATTAGTTTAGTAGCCTTGGAAACACTAGATACATTCATAAGTCTTACATTACATCATAAAGTAAAACAAAAGTTCAAAATATTCTCTTGATATCCCCTTATATTATCCCTGCAGGTCATTCATAATATACTTCTTCACATCCTGGAAAAATTAAAACATTGAAAGGGGTGAGCTCAGATGCTTAGTAAGGATAACAACATAGCAGAAGATTTCATAAATAAACATTAAAATTTAAGGTAATGTATAACTAAAACAAAAGCCTTTTAAACTTGATCTTTATCATAATATGGCAAAAGTAAAATGAAATGATTCCATTTAATTACTCACATGGATATTCTACTAGTCGAATAATCACATGAAATATCAATAACCACTTTCATAATGATGGAATACATAATGCCAGACTATCATAACCACGTAGCCAAGTACCCGTGCCAAGTCTACAATAAGATTTTGTCAATGCCTCGTGCCAAGACACTAGTTTGTCTCATGAGACCTGCCGATTCATCGAGGAGCTATAGCAGGCTCCACCCATCACTTATTAATTCCAATGCATTCCTCATATGAACAAGTTTAAACATATCATAAACCATAACATAATCATATCACATAAAACATGCATAAAGGAAACATAAAATGTCCACATTTCAATCACAAGGTATCAATAAAACAAATTGATATAATAAAAACACTTTCAAAACCATTTTCAAAACCAAAATAAAAGAAAAGTAAAACATTGTATTTATTTTTCATTTAAAAATAGTTATGGCTTGTTGAGGAAGCCGAAACACAAATAATGGTCACGACGTCGGAGAAGTCATTGTCGCCACATACGTACAACAAGAAAACTTTCCTTTTTTTCGTTTAGTAAAATGCTTCGTATAAAAATATTCATTTTGAATAAACGTAAAAGTCAAAGGGGTTTATACACCGTATAAAGTAAATTTGTGTATAAAACAAAATATGCCTCAATGAATGGAAATTGAGATGAAGTCCCTTAAAAAGATAAATTTTTTTATAAAATAGATCTATTATGTGTATTCACTAAAAGTACACATAGAGAAAGTAAAAAATACAAGATAATACATAATAATATCATAACATAATTTGAATGTAGGAGATTAACCCAAAGAATGGAAATTGGGTTAAGAAATTCCCTTACCTTGCGTCCGAATTCACTCGACCGTTCTTTGATCTCCTGAATAATAAACTAGAGTTAAATTATAATTTCTTAAGAACCTTTTTCAAGTTTATTATTCATTTTATATCACTTATTACCATGTTATGATCATTATGTAATTATTTATGCTAATAACGGTTGTTTTGACGATCTCAGGTACTTGAGTCAAAAATAAACTTCTTATAATTACACATTGTTCATGTGGTATTATATCCATTATATCCATAATTATATTCATGATGTATATATCATTTAAATAATATATATCCAGTATATACATTCATTTATAATATTACATAACATTTAGAGGTAAGAAATGAAATGCACCGTTCATGGAGATGGTAAGCCGTACACACGCATGAACGCTACTTTCATTTCTATTTCGTATTTAATGGAATGAAGTTATAATTATATAAAGGTATAATATAATTATAGTATAATATAATGTATAATACCATTTACTCCATCCTTTATACATCCCACATATTGCATTAACGATTCAAATCACTTTGAGGGGGCGGTAGTCCGCACTTCCTAAAATGAAATTATCGCGTTACCCATAATGGAAACCATAAAGGTATGCCATAAATGAAAAATAAAAAATCATAAGAAAAAAAACATAATTTATATCATATATAAAAATAGTGTCATCATAATGGCCACCATTAGAGGTGTTATATGAGTGTTGAACAATCATCGTTTCGTGAGGCAAAAATTCTCCATCCACAGAAACAGTATGTTCATTAACCATTTGATGTAGGTGTGTTTAAGTGTAGCTCGAATCATTCTTATAACAACATCCAAGTATATTTGGATACTGGTGTTGTTACAAAATAAATGAATAAAAAGTGTTATGGGGTTGGAGAAGAAAAATAAAATAAAACAACAAAAGAGAAGACATTACCTTAAAATCGGGTAACTCTTTTTGATTTGAGCCAAATGCATCCTTGGGAAGAATTCTGACCAAAGTGAGGATTCTAGGAGTAAGGGAGGGAAGTTGGGAGATTATTTGGGCAGAGGTTGGCCGAGCCAAATGGCTTGAATGTGTGAATAAAGTGTTAGTGGTGGGGGCCTTTTATAAGTGGAGAGGAGGGGCACTCTTGGAAAGTAATGAATTGTTACTTTATTATACAATGCTTTTCGGATTCTAAAGGTCCCACACTAATATAATTCGAGGGTAATTTGATAAGGGTTCTAAATTTCCTCATCCAATAGGTTGTTGACAAGTGTAAGCCTTAGATTTTAAATTATCCTTTCATTTTATTTAAATCGTTAATTAATAAGGTAATCGCTACATCATCATGATATCATAAATAATTTAATTTATTTAATGTCTAAAAATTATAAAAAAAATATCATGATGTAGGAAATCTTTTTAGATTTCTAATGAATTTTTATAGTAAAAATTATGACTTGTATAACCCCATTTAAAAATTTTTATAGTAAAACAACTATTGTTTGTGACCTTTTTATTTTAACATTAAATAAAAGTTATTTATGTCATTTTCCTACCAAAGTGGCACCATGGGGTCTCCAAGATGACCCATGGATTGTCTTGGTCGTCCATGACACATAAAATAGTGGTAGGACAAGTGTAAAGGTATTTACATATTTTTATAATTCCATTTTTACCTTAAATTTCACTAATTACCTTTAATCGCGATTAATTAATCTTAAAAGTTACTATTCACCAAAAAATTATTTTAATCCCATTGAACCACATTTTACATTCTAATGACATCCATATATGTCGGATTTTTGAAAATCAAATCACAGAAGTGGTAATATTTCATTTAAATGAAAAATCAGTTATTTAACTACCACTTAGTGGTTTCACTATTAATCAAAAATTAAAGTTTTTCAGAACAATGCCAAAATTTCAACCTAAGCTATAATTGATATTCCGAATCCAAAAATGATGTCTATTTTTCAGAATTCCAAACATATAAGTTGAATTAATTAATTTTATAATTAATTCCCGTTGTCACAACAAATAGCGTGTTTTTGAGATATAATATTAATCAAAAGATTGACAATTGTTTATGTCCAATTTCAAAGTGAAATTAATTCTAATGAACACAATTGGATAAAATGGTAAAAATATATTCTAATTATACTTTTAAAACACTCAATAGTATAATTTATCACTATAAATTATTCTGAATAAAAAATTTGATTTTAAGTATTTTTCAATATTCATAAAAAATTGGAAGTTCTCCGAAAATTACAAAAAAAATCAACTTAGGATAATTTCGATATTCCGAATACAAAAACGAAGTCCATTTGGAATGATAAAATTTATAAAATTTCAAAAAGTAGGTATTACTATTCATAATGGCTACTTTGATTGGTTGTGGTGTGTGTTAGAACTCGAAGTTGCGCTACTGTATTATTCAAAGAGAAGTGTACCGTGGAAGCTCGGGGTGTTACATTCTCCCCTCCTTCAATAAATTTCATCTTCGCAATTTGAAATTTTTCTTTGAAAATAAATGGTTGAAAATAGAAAATACATTTGTGGAAAACCCACATCAAAAATAAGGTTAATAAAAATATAACTTTAAAAGAAAGAAAGATAATTACAAAGGTCACCCGAGATAGTCCATACTAGGATTCTATGAAAATATGGATATTGAAGAAAAAAACCATCATGTTCTGATGGAGAGTTGTAGAAAATTGGATTAGGGAAAAGTTAACCATAAGAAAATCACAAACTTGTGATTGGTTAAATGGTCATTGAATCCCCAGTTGGAAAAGCTAACCTGCAACGTTTTTTTAAGTTACATTTTATAAAGATGAGGAATTTATTTAGGAGATTTAATAAGAACATAAGGGAATATACATACTTGTTATGTAGACTTTCATTCATTAATAAATTTTCATCACAAACCTATCTTTCACTCTAAAAGGTAATAGAACTCAAAAATATTCTATTTATCCTAATTGTATAAGGTTCCAAATATTAACAGATACCATTTAGATTAGTAAAACTATTTTGTAATAACCAGGGACTTCCTGTAGGATAGTGGTAGGTAATAAAGGTCTGTCGCACTATGGTTGTGGGTTCTATTCCTACATCTTTGTCCGACGCGACGGGTTATGCCCCACCCCGCAGGTTGTCCTTTTCCTAACACTATAATATTGTAATATTCAAAAAATAGTCTTCAGAATTGTTTTAACCTTAAACAATACTATTCAATGTCCAACTTAATCCATCCCAAACTTTATAGTTATCCAAAATACCTCTGTCCAAACTATCTCTAAACGGTCTCTTAATTCCAAAATCAATTTATCAGATTCCCCAAACAAAGTAAAGTTTCTCTTATTGTCACATACTAAAAATATAATTACCTTCATCATATTAAAAACTTACTCAAACAACAAGTATTGCAGTTCAATCCTTATATATATATATATATCACATTATTCTAATAACCAGAATATAATCCATGAGTCCAAAATCACCAATACATTAATTATTCTGCTTCAACTGTAGTAACAGCATAAGATTTTCCTTGATCCCTTGGCCTTTTCTGAGGCAAGTTTCCCTGATACATAGGACATTCATTTTCATAATGGCCCATTTTTCTACAATTATAGCATTCAACATTGATAGACTCTTTCTTTCCCTTGCAATCACGAGCCTGGTGACCTTTTTCTCCACAGTTATAACAAACTCCCATTCCTTTTAAGCAAGTACCGGGGTGATTCTTCCCACAATTATCGCATAATGGAAAATCCTTCTTTCCCTTTTTCCATTTATCTGTCTCTAGTTCCACCATTCTCTTCTTCTCTTGCTTTACTTTATTTTCATAAGATTTATAGAATTCCTTTTCTTTCTTGATAGCACACGAGACAATATCTCCGTACGATGAGAAGGATTGTGATACTAAAGCTTGACGGAGAAATGGTTTTAACCCATCAAAGAAACGATCAATCCTACTCCTTGGGTTACGTATATAATCTACAGCATACCTCGCTAACCTTGTAAAGTTGGCCTCATACTTTGCGACATTCTCATCCTCCTTTTGTCTCAGACTCAGAAATTGCCTTTCCATATCTGCTCAATGGTCATGTGGAAAATATTTTTCTAAGAAAAGCTCATTGAACTCTCTCTATTCCATACTTGATACTTCTTCATCATCCTCTGTATTTTGAATTAGCGACCACCATTGATCGACATCTCTAGTGAGGTGGTAGAATGCCATGACAACCTTCTCTCTTTCGCTACTCCCCAAGGCATGGAATATTTTCTCTAAGGAGTTTATCCATTGCTCAGATACTAATGGATTTGTACCCCCATTAAATGTTGGTGGTTTTTGCCTCATGAAGCGGACTAACATTGATCTTCCACATTGCGGATCATGGTGCTTCATACGAGTAAGGTTATTATTCATAACCTGAGTGAGTTGTCCCAGTATGGTAATAAGTTGATCATCACCAGTTGTATCTCCATATCCACAATAATTATCTTGAGCAGGAGGGAAATCCCTACACGGAGTGCGTGGATTGATATGGTTTCCATTCCCTCCACTAGGCACCATTTCTAAACAATGGCATAAACTAGATTAGTTTATGAATCAAAATACCTAATTCCATACTTGTAAAACACTTAACACTAATTGAACTATTTATGGATATAATCCATAATCATAAAAAAAGTTTTCTTTGAGGAAGTATATACTCATAACCCTTCATAGTGGTTTGTAAAGAAAATGAGAATTATCCTAAGCATATCCCCCAGGGATGTATTGCTCGGAAAACTCACAAAATCTCTAAAATACAAAATTTTAGGAAGTTCTTATATACAATTCCTTAAAGTCTATCTTCGGGCTATGTGCTCTAATCAGAGTTTATCTAAATCTAGCTTCCAAGGTTAGTACTAAACTGCCTCTGGTACCAACTGTAATGCCCCGACCCCAGCTACCCAGAGTAGGTTCATTACTTCATAACATTTTCATGATCACAAAAGATCAAGTCTCAAAAGACCGATTAGTTTAGTATCCTTAGAAACACTAGATACATTCACAAGTCTTACATTACATCATAAAGTAAAAAAAAGTACAACATCTTCTCTTCATATCCCCTTATATTATCCCTGCATGTCATTCATAATATACTTCTTCACATCCTGGAAAAATTAAAACATTGAAAGGGGTGAGCTCAGATTCTCAGTAATGATAACAACATAGCGGAAGATTTAATAAATAAAAATTAACATTTAAGGCAATGTATAACTAAAAAAAGCCTTTTAAACTTGAACTTTAGCAAAATATGGCAAAAGTAAAATGAAATGATTCCATTTACTTACTCACATTGATATTCTACTAGTCGAATAATCACATGAAATATCAATAACCACTTTCATAATGATGGAATGCATAATGCCATACTATCATAACCATGTAGCCAAGGCCTCGTGCCAAGTCTACAATAAGATTTTGTCAAGGCCTCGTGCCAAGACACTAGTTTGTCTCATGAGACCTGCCGATGCATCGAGGTGCTATAGCATGCTCCACCTGTCACTTATGAAGTCCAATTCATTCCTCATATGAACAGGTTTAAACATATCTTAAACCATAACATAATCATATCACATAAAACATGCATAAAGGAAACATAAAATGTCCACATTCCAATCACAAGATATCAATACAACACATTGATATAATAAAAACACTTTCAAAACCATTTTCAATACCAAAATAAAAGAAAAGTAAAACATTGTATTTATTTTTCATTTAAAAAAAGTTATGGCTTGTAGAGGAAGCCGAAACTCAAATAATGGTCACGGCGGCGGAGAAGTCGTTGTCGCTGCATACGTACAACAAGAAAAACTTTCCTTTTTGTCATTTATTAAAATTCTTTATATAAAAAGATTTCTTTTAAATAAACGTAAAAGTCAAAGGGGTTTATACATCGTATAACGTAAATTTGTGTATAAAACAAAATATGCCTCAATGAATGGGGATTGAGACGAAGTCCCTTAAATAGATTAATTTTTTTTATAAAATATATCTATTATGTGTATTCACTATAAGTACACATAGAGAAAGTAAAAATACAAGATTGGACATAATAATATCATAACATAATTTGAAAGTAGGAGATTAACCCAAAGAATGAAAATTGGGTTAAGAAATTCCCTTACCTTGCGTCCGAATTCACTCGACCGTTCTTTGATCTCCTGAATAATAAACTAGAGTTAATTTATAATTTCTTAAAAACCTTTTTCATGTTTATTATTTATTTTATATAACTTATTACCATGTTATGAACATTATGTAATTATTTATGTTAATAACGGTCGTTTTGACGATCTTAGGTACTTGAGTCAAAAATAAACTTCGTGTAATTACACATTGTTCATGTGCTATTATATCCATTATATACATAATTATATTCATGATTTATATATCATATAAATCATATATATCCAGTATATAAATTCACTTATAATATTACATAACATTTAGAGGCAAGAAATGAAATGCACCGTTCATGGAGACGGTAAGCCGTACGTACGCACGAACGCTACTTTCATTTCTATTTCGTATTTAATGGAATGAAGTTATAATTATATAAAGGGATAATATAATTAAAGTATAATATACGGTATAATACCATTTACTCCATCCTTTATACATCCCACATATGGCATTAACGATTCAAATCACTTTGAGGGGGCGGTAGTCCGCACTTCCTAAAATAAAATTATCGCGTTTACCCATAATGGATACCATAAAGGTATGACATAAATGAAAAATAAAAAATCATAAGGAAAACAAAAAAATAATATATATCATATATAAAAATAGTGTAATCATAATGTCCACCATTAGAGGTGTTATATGAGTGTTGAACAATCATCGTTTCGTGAGGCAAAAATTCTCCATCCACAGAATCAGTATGTTCTTTATCCATTAGATGTATTTGTGTGTAAGTGTATCTCGAATCCATATTATAACAACATTCTAGTATATTTAGGATACTGGTGTTGTTACAAAATAAATTAATAAAAAGTTTTTAGGGGGTTGGAGAAGAAAAATAAAATAAAAGAACACAAGAGAAGACATTACCTTAAAATCGGGTAACTCTTTTTGATTTGAGCCAAAGGCTTCCTTGGGAAGAATTGTGCCCAAAGTGAGGCTTTTAGGAGTAAGGGAGGGAAGTTTTAAGAGTATTTGGGAAGAGGTTGGCCGAGAAAAATGGCTTGAAGTTGGGAATAAAGTGGTAGTGGTGGGGGCCTTTTATAATTGGAGAGGATGGGCACTCTTGGAAAGTAATGAAATGTTACTTTATTATACAATGATTTTCGGATTCTAAAGGCCCCACACTTATATAAATAGATGATAAGGTGATAAGGGTTCTAAATATACACATCCAATAGGTTTTTGACAAAAGTAAACCTTAGATTTTACATTATCATTTAATTTTATTTAAATCATTAATTAATGAGGTAATCGCTGCATCATCATGGTATCATAAATAATTTAATTCAATTAATGTCTAAAAATTGTAAAAAAATATCATGATTTAGTAAATAATTTTATCTTTCTAATTAATATTTATAGTAAAAAATATGACTTGTATAACCCCATTTAAAAATTGTTATAGTAAAACAACTCTTGTTTGTGACCTTTTTATTTTAACATTAAATAAAAGTTATTTATGTAATTTTCCTACCAAAGTGGCTCCATGGGGTCCCCAAGTTGAACCATGGATTGTCTTGGTCTGAAATGAAACATCTAACAGTGGTTGGACAAGTGTAAAGGTATTTTCATATTTTTATAATTCCATTTTTACCTTAAATTGCACTAATTACCTTTAATCACGATTAATTAAACTTAAAAGTTACTAGTCACCAAAAAATTATTTTAATCCCATTGAACCACATTTTACTTCCTAATGACAACCATGTATGTCGGATTTTTGAAAATCAAATCACAGAAGTGGTAATATTTCATTTAAATGAAAAATCAGTTATTTAACTACCACTTAGTGGTTTCACTATTCATCAAAAATTGATGTTCTTCAGAACAATGCCAAAATTTCACCCTAAGCTATAATTGATATTCAGAATAAAAAAATGATTTCTATTTTAAAAAAATTCAAACATATAAGTTGCATTAATTATTTTTATAATTAATTCCTGTTGTCACAACAAATAGCGTGTTTTTAAGAATCAATATAAATCAAAAGATTGACAATTGTTTATGTCCAATTTCAATGTGAAATTAATTCTAATGAACACAATTGGATAAAATGGTAAAAATATATTCTAATTATACTTTTAAAACACTCAATAGTATAATTTATCACTATAAATTATTTTTATTAAAAATGTTGTTTTTAAGTATTTATCACTATTCATGAAAAATTGGAAGTTCTCCGAAAATTACAAAAAATTAAACTTAGGATAATTTCGATATTCCGAATACAAAAAACGAAGTCCATTTGGCAAGATAAAATTTATAAAATTTCAAAAAGTATGTATTACTATTCATAACAGCTACTTTTATTGGTTGTGGTGTGTGTTAGAACTCGAAGTTGCGCTACTGTATTATTTAAAGAGAAGTGTACCGTGGAAGCTCATGGTGTTACAATTTTTATCTTATATGTTTCTCCATGATATATTAATTTATTAATACTATTTTCCAACTATTTGGTACTTTTGATAATTTTAACTATTTTTTGACAATATGACATTATTTATTCTTTCATTCAGAAATCTATGATTTTCAAAACAATGTTTACTAAAAATGTTTTTTTAATATTATACTATAATTTTTCAAGAAAAAATTTACCCATATTTTTTCGTTTTACAAGATATTTTTAAAAGGAATATTATTTTCATTCGCCCATAAAGGCACTTTTCTAAACATCGTTGGGTTTAATGGATTGCTTTCCCTATATGGATATACCCACCTTCCTAACCATCTTTTCCTTGAAGTATAATTTCAAACATTAAAATGTTATTTTTAAATCAATTTTCCTTAATATTATGCAATTTTATTAAATTTAAATATATTTTTAAAGAAAAGGGTTCCTTAAATTATTTTGAGACTTTTTTTGGTTTTTAATATATTTTTGTAAAAATGTTTTTTATTTTTTTTCAATATTTAATTATGAGTTTTAAGTTGTTTTCAAGGAAAAAGGTTTCTGAAATACATTCAAATTTACATTATATGTTTTAAATTTTATTTTATTAGTTCTTTTTTAAACACTCTTTATGTTTTAATAATAATTTGTCATAGCGGGAAAGATAGTTTCCTCAATAAATGTTTTAAAAAATTATATTGAATTATTTATGAGAAAAGAATTTTCAAATGGTTTTATAAAAAATATTTTTAAAGAAAATTTATTTTCCTTATGAAAATTTTCATGTAATATTTCAAAACACTTATACATATAAGATTAAATAACTTATTATTGTTTACAACTTATTGGGGACAATATCCCGGAATTCCATTCATATTCTTTCCTGAATGGTTCATTTTTTTATTGAATGATGTTTATGTTAATTATTCATCTTCCATAGGTTTGATGATTTTGAAACCGATTTTATTTCATGGGTTTTGATTTGTTAGAACAATTATGAAACCAATATCTTTCCCATAGGTAATGATATGATCAAATGTTATGATACCCATTTCATTACAAAGGTTATGATAAGATGTTTATGAAAACTCATCTCTTTTTATGGATCATGATATGATGAATGTTTTATTATCTTGTAGAACATGTTTGTATGATTTTATTATGTGATGTGTGGGACCTATATCTCCCTCAAATTAATTAGGTTAAGATTCATATATGATGATATAATTATTTGAAATAGTTCACAGGCTTGATCCAAAATGAGAAACAGGTGTGTAATGATCCCAAATAGGAAATAGGTGTGTCTTGATCCGCAATTGGAAGATGGGGAAACTCGATCCATTATGTGATAATTGAAAACTTGATCCACTATGAGAAGTTTGGGGAAACCTAATCCATTTTAATGAAATTACTAAGATTAAGGATGGTGGTTTGTCCTGCATTATAGGTACAGTCCTCATAAATATCCATGATATGTTTTTGTCAAGGATCCTTTACTTATAAGTAAATATTTTATATGTTTATTTGTTTACCCCATATTCTATGACTTATTCATATGATATGTTCAAATGGATCATGTTCTTTATTATCTTATGATTATTGTCTCATGAACTACCAATCATTATGTCATGTCTCATGTCCCTGATCATTAATGTACAGGTAATGATCGTTAAATGTTATTGTCATGTTCTCATACCCTTATGATCATGATACGCTTACATATTTCATTTATTTACCCTTACCGAGCATTTGAGCTCACTCATTTCTTGTGTTCACGTTCCATAGGTTATAAAAAATTGTTTTATATAAGATTACAAAAGGGAAATATCTATAAGTTATATGTTGATGAACTATCACCAAACCAGAAGAATATTTCCTTATCTCTTATGTCAATGAAATATTATGGTTCTTAGGAATTTACTTTTGTATTATTCTGAATATTTATCTTAGTTTTTTGATATTAATGTACATTAAGCCTAGTTTCAAATAGTTTTTATCAAATTGATGGTTTATTACTATTGGATACAAGGATGAAAAAAATTTAGTAAGATACCTATGGATATTTCTAAGAATGTCTAGAGACGTCTTTTAGGATAAGTCTAAGGATGAGTTAATGTTTAGTGAATTTTATTTAAATTTTGGAAAATGTTAGAGCTGGGTGTTTCCTAAACATACATTGATGAATAGATATTACAAGTGGACATGGATATGGAATAGATGTAAATAGGGATTGTAACCCCGAAAATGCCGTATTGATCTTTACTCGATCAGGTATTGGTGCATAACAACGAGTCTAGTTGCACACCTTGCATGACACTCGCTATATGTATTCTTTGGTTATTCATAAAAAATCTATAAACCATTGTGAATGATTTAAATAGTATATGACTTAAAATAACCTAGGATAAACCAATATTGTCATATATTAAATAAGTAAGTGTCGTTATTCAGAAATCTTTTAAGTAATTTTCAATTATTATGTGGATTTATGAAATGAAAAGTGTTTCTCACCCTATGCTTTCTCATTTTATTCAACAATATGAACTAGAAGTAATTGGGTTATAATGGACTGTTTCATAGGTGGAAAGTATGGGCATGATGAAAATTTATTTCTAAATTGGAAATCTCATTAATGGAATTAGGAAGGTCCATGAATATTGGTTATTATACTGTAGATAAAGATAATGAAAACGACATGTGAATGGTATGGGATGTTCTTCCATAATTGTTTACATTAAATGTTAAAACCATATTTGGATTGATATTGACGAACCATTAGACATGATTCTTATTTAATATTCTTGGAAAGGAGTATTAAGGGATATGATGATGAATCTTGTTGAATGGTATATGGATAATGTTGGATGATTTAAGTACACATATATTAGAGTTAAGAATTATGTTATATGAATGATGAAGTATATGTTTTCCATTTTGGATTTTAAAAAATATAATGAATAGCATAGATTGAATAGAAAATGGATTTGATGGAAATGTGATATTTTTATTAAGGGAAGGTAACCCATAATGTGTCCCTGGTGTTTAGAAAATTGTGTTTAGATCAGATAAAGAGATGATTGATATGGATTAAGTTAATTTCATATTACATATTATATTGAAACTTATTATTTAATTATAGAAAAAATGGTATATGTCATCATGGATAATGTTTACAATTTCATGGATAAAAGGAATATACCCAGTAAAGCTTTGTAATAAATAAACATTCTAATTTTACAAGATTATTTTTGGTAATTCTGGTTATTATAATGTTTAAATATAATATACGATGAAGGTATTCACATGTTTTAAATGTGACAACCAAGAGCTAATTTTTTATATATGGGGGATAAATTAAAAGATGAATTCATGAAATTATTTATAATTGTTTGGATTTTCATCTTTTAAAAATGTTATGAGGTTAAGAATTTGGGATTGTTTAAGTTAAAATATAGATAAAGTTTGTGATATTAACTTATAATCTCACCAAACAAGGATTTAAGGATATTGGGAAACATATTCTATCCTTTTTGTGTCAAGGTGATGTGGAAATTGGTCAAGACACGACCAAAGGGTGATATTTTACTTATGAAACATAAAGAAATAATGTATTAATATCTTCTTGTAAAAATAGTATTCCACTCTATGAATAGTTTCATGATAAAATGTTTTATACAAATATCATCATTTTTAATGATATTGATGACCAATTGCATGCTTTTAAACTTTATGGTTTTTTGATTGCTAAATATCTCTGGATCACCCACTTTCTCGTGATTAGTGATATTTACTTATCTATTTGTTTATTTATTCTTTTATTCCATGTAAATGTTTTAAATTACCACTTATAATTTTCCATATTGTAATCTATTTATGTGTTAATTAGGGTAATGTTTATGTTTACAGTTTAATATTTTAAAAGGATGTTTTGGTTTTTATTTTTACGATGTGGGTTTGTATGGACATAACATTCAAGTATTAAAAATTTAATATATGAGATGAATTTATAGGGAAAAAATCATTATATGGGGGTATAATGTAACATCCTAATTGTTTTTGAAATATTATTTTGAATTAATTTAATCTTTTTTATATTTTCTATTTCACACAACAATGAATATGATTTGTAATATAAAAGCCGTAAGTGTGTCTTTCATTATACCCAATACCATGTCCAGATTTCAATACCTAAAACACTCAGATTATCTTTCAATACACACAAAACTATGTTTGGAATTTTTTACACATAATTTCAAGTCCCTTTGATAACTTTCATTTCATGAATGGCTGAGTTTTTCTAACGTACAATGTAATATTAATATTTTCATTAAAATGTTATTATAGTTACCAACTAGCCATTGGAATAGAATTTAAAAATTTGATTAAATAAATTAATAAAATATTATTTACACATATATATTAAATTTATAATTTTCTTATCATTTAGTATATGTGAATTTAAGAATTATTTGAAAATTATGAAATTACTTTTATAAGAAACCCATTTTTCTATATACAGACACAATTGTATCTCAATAAATTAAAAATCTATCATTGGATAATCTTTTAAATAAAATTTATATATTATATTTCAATAAATATATTTTATACTCATCCAATGTATTTGATAGGTATAAGATATGAACAGATCAAAATTTATGACAAAAAAGATGTATTTTTGTAAATAGTGAATTTTCTAATATTTTAATGGTGAATAAATTTAAAATATTTTTTAAAAACATTTATAAATATTGGTTCAATAAATAAACATAAATTTTTGAATTTTAATATCTAAATTTACTTTAGATGTATTTTTGGTATTTTTTGAGATGTTTCATTTTTTTGACGAATAGTGAAAAACAGTGATTTTTATATCAAAACATCTTTTTTCATACAATTTATTTATATAGTTAAATTTTATGTTTGTTTTTCTTTAAATATTAATCAGATAAATTATATATTAATTAAAATGATTAATTTCATTGTAATCAATTTCACTTTGAAATTGGATATAAATACATTTCAATCTTTTGATCATTTTTTCTTGAAAAACTGGCCTTGTAGTTATGTATATGGGATTAAATTTAAATTAATTTCTACCACATAAGTGTTTATAATTTTTAAAAAAGGATTCAAAGGTTTTAATTGTAATATTTAGTTATTAATAATGATTTCAACTTATTTTGTTTTAAAAAATTTGTGAATTTGATTAAAATTAAATACATCAATTAAGAGAAAAGTTATATTAAGAAACGATTAAAACATTATCATAATGATAAAATGACCTATAAAATATTAAAACATACATTATATGTGTATAAATATTACATATAATCATTTTGGTTTTAATATATACCATTATTTGATCCACTTCACATGTGAAAATGTTGGTGATTTCCTTTTTCCAAAATTTACAAGAATGCCACTCTCATCAACTATAAAGGGAAACTAACCATATAACTTATTCACATATCTAAATACCTTTTTATCACAAAAATATTTACTCTAATATTCTACACAAATCCCTCCACAAATACTATAATTCCACCTTTAGTAATTAATCTCACCAAGGAAACCTTTTGATGCAGACCAAGGGGAGTTACCCAAAGAAGAGACAACATCCACCTTTAAGCTCCATGGTATTATTTTCATTCTACACCCCCTAAAATATTATTATATTATAATTATAAAATAACTTAATTATCCTAAAAACTACTAATATTTTGTCATTACAAGTGTTATACATACACTTACACACACTTCAATATAATTTGTAACAAATACTTCGTTCTTGTGTACAGTGAACTACCGCCTCACAAAACGATGTTGTTAATTTTTCATTTTAAAAAATAATATGGTTGGTAATTTTGATGTAAAATATGTTTTTTATATGATATTTATGTTTTATTATTCTTTTATAATTACTTTATAAAACATACCTTCATGCTTTCTATTTTTTGTAAATTCGACAACTTCGTTTGTGGATGTGTGGACTAGAGCCTCCTCAAATCAATGTGATAAATTCACACTCTACAAGAAATTTATTAATGATGGGTTTATTGAAATTATATTATATATATGAAATAATATGACTAATTTAATGATATTATATATATACATATATATATTTTTATTTTTTTTATTTCATTGAATAATAAAATTAAACGGAAATGTTGTTAATGTGTTTGTACGACCTACGGTCTCCATGACCAATGTATTCCCTTTCATATTTATATATTTTAAAGATTGTTATAAATAAATAAATATATATATATAAGATATATGATATTTATAACATGATTTAAATTATTTAAAGAATTAAATCATGGTCTATGTAAGAGGATCAAGAATTACAACCCATACCATATATGAAAAAAAGCATATATTACCTAAAACAAAACATTAACATTGAGTTGATAATAAAATGGAAATATAATTTCATAATAAAATCATATTTTATCTGATATAAAATAATATGGTTTTTTGTAAAATTTCATAGAAATTTATATTTTTTATAATGGTGTTTTTAATGTGTATGAAGAAATATAAGACTTGTGGTAGGAGAACTTTGTGTCACTTTTTATTTTTGTGAGATACATACCATATTCACCACTTGAAGGTTTTTTTTCCTGGTGCATATAATACCATATGAAATATTAAATAATTAATATACTTCATTAAATTATATTAAAATATTCAATTTATGTCATTATTTCATGCGGATCACGATTCTGAAGTTACTCAAGTAGTTTGGGGTTTTCTCACCTCACTATTATTTATGTGAGGCTTATACCTTATTCACTACTAATTTATTTTTTAGTGCATTTAATTCCCATTAATATATTATATTATTCATATAAATAAATTTATGGTTATTTGGATATCAATTTTTTGATATTTATTTAATGGTTTTTATGGTTCGAAATTTACCAAATCTGTAAAATAATTTTGTCTCAATTGGAATACATTGTGAAAATTTCCATGTTATACACAAATATATTTATATTGTGTGTATATAAATCCCATTGAACTTTTATATCATGAATCTAATTATTTTAATGATATTTTAATAATCAGGTAACTTTAATCTTTCGTGTGGATTATGTTTGAATGTTACCAAATTTATAACAATTTATGGCTATAATATCATCATTTTTTGGGATTATCTATGATTATGATTCCATTAATGTAATCTTATGGCTGATATATCACCAACACTCCTAAATTTTCTTCATATATGGTAATATATGATATTTTCATGTATTAGTACTATTTACCCACTCTTTGGTTCAAAAAATAATTAATAATGTTTTTATGAAAATTTGAATTTATTTCTCATTTCATTCAGAAATATATGTTCTTTCAAAACCGTGTTTTCTAAAAATATTTTAAAAAATGTTTTTTTATTATCCAATGATGTTTAAATGATATTTTACCCATGTTTTACCTTTATACAAAACATTTTAAAAGTAATATTTTTTTTTCTGATCAAGGCATTTCCAAAAACAATTATGGTTCAAAAGGAATGTTAGGTATGTATAGACTTAACCTCCATCATGAACATTATTTCCATTAATCATCTATTGTAAGTTATGAGGTCGTTTTTAAGGAAATATTATTCCTAGAATTATGGAAATTTGTTGAATTTAATGTGGTTTTCAAATAAAATGATTTTCGAAATTACTTTGATCCATCATTTTTGGTTTTCAAAGTATTTTCAAAGAAAATGTTTTTAAAAAAGTTTTCACAATTTCATTATTATTTTTCAATGTGTTCTTAATGTAAAAGCTTTAAAAACTATTTTCAAGCATTATTTATATATTTTCAAATCAATGTTAAAAGAAATTAGTTTTCAAAATTCATTATGTTTTAAAAATTATTTTTTATAGGGGAAAAGATATTTTCCTCAGGAAAGTTAATAATTAATATTTTATCATTATTGTTAGGAAATGGATTTTGAAATGGTTTTATGCAAAATGATTTTAAATGAAAGGATATTTTCCTTATGATTTGATAAATATGATCTTTCATAATCCTTATCAATCTTGGAGGACATAAATTTTCATAGTTTATGATTTATTGGGGATATGATCCAAGAATTATATTCATATTAGTTTATAAATTGTTTATGTTTGATGAAATTTTATTTATGATACCTATTCCTTTACAATGGATTATATGATTTTAAAACCAGTTTATTATTTTGTGTCATGAATTGTTGAAATTATTATGAAACATATATATTTTTCATAAGTAATGAAATGATAAAATTATATCACACCCATTTCCTTTCATTGGTTATGACATGATGTTTATAAAACACATATATTTTAATAGGTCATGATATGATGCATGTTTTATTTTCTAGTGGAATATGTTTGTATGATTTTATTATGCGATGGGTAGGACCAACATCACATTTCAATGAATTGGGTAATTATTTATATAACATGAGATAATGATGGTAAATTAGTTGATAGGCATGACCCATAATGGGAAACTGGTGTGTCTTAATCCATAATGGGAAACTAGTGTGTCCTGATCAACAATAGAAATATGAGGAAACCCAATCCACCATGGGATGATGGGGAAACTCGATACACTATGGGAATATGGGGAATCCTGTTCCCTTTTATGGAAAGGAATATGAATGGGGATGGTGGTATGTCATACCTAGTACGTGTAGTCCCTATGAAGTGTCCTGATATGTTTTTGGAAATGATTATTGACTTATAGGGAATGATATTACATGTTTATGTGTTTTCCACAAATTCTTAGTATAATTAAAATAATACACTCATAGGGTTCTTACTCTTTATTATCTTATGATTCATGCCTCATAACATTCCAATCATTGTTCCATGTATCATGTTTCTAATCATTGATATGTAGGTTATTATTTTTAAATTTAATACTTATGTTCTCATACCACTAGGTTCTTGGTATAAATTCATATTTTATTTATTTACCCCTACTAATCATTCGATCTCACCCATTTCTTTTTTTCCTTTAACCAGGTTATGAATAATGGTTTTAAGTAGGAGTAATAAAGGGGTAGATCATTTTGGGAGATCATAATGATCTCTCACCAAACTAGAAGGATGTGTTTCATGTTTCCAAAGATACTAAACTAGTATTCTCATCAAGCATTTATATTTATAATACTTTGAATATTCATCTAAATTATTTAATTTAATTGTATGTTATGCTTGGGTAACTCTATGATAAAACATATTTTATTTTAAATGACAAAAAATTTAATGTTTTTAGGGCTTTAACGTTCCATTAATCATTTACTTTATTGTGATCAATGACCTCTATCAGTCTCAATAATTATTTATGTTATTCTTGCATGTCTATGTTTACATTTCCCAAAAATGATCTCATATAAATAAATCCTTGTAATGTTCTATTTTATATGTCATTTACATCCTATTGTCTCTTATTAAGAGGTTTTTGTTTAACCATTTTTTAATATAGCATTCTCAACAATGGTGTTTGAAAATATAAAACCCCTGATTAACAAGATAAATATTAAATTACAAGGATGAAATTTATTTTAGTTGGGGATAATATAATTAAATGATATTTTTAAATAATAATATTGTTTTTTATAGTCTGTATTAAATAAAAATTCATCCATAGAAGAAAATATAATACCTAAGAATTTATGAAATATTTTATTTTAAATAAATTTAATTTCTTTAATATATTCCAAAAGATGAAACACATAGTCGAAATGAACCATAATATATTAAAAAATTAAAGAATATCTATTAGTTTGGTGGGTATAAATAGTTTTATACAAAAAATGAAATTTTTTGTTACATATTCATTACAGATGTATTATGAATAATTTTAAAGAAAAATAATTATTTTTGAAAAAATGAAATTTTTTTCTAATATTTTGTTTACTCGCACTTTTCACTCATAATTTAAAATTATTATTTCCATAATTTATCAATTTTAATTAAAAAAATATTAATTATATTTGAAATGAAAATAAAAAAAATATCGTAGGGTGAATTTTTGTTATTTATTTGTAATGTCTGAGGTGCAAGAAATGTGTTTTCCCATGTCTAGGTTCATCTTCATGGGATCAATTGGGTCCTTTGGCATAAGAGGATTTTGTATGACATTGAAACATCAATTGGGACTCCCATTCGTATCGATAAAGAGACTGAAGATGTCCGATTTAGTCACTTTTCTAGGATGCCAGTGGAGGATGATCTTAGCTCCACATTGATTAATAAGGTAACTCTTTATACTCCTGATAACATTCAAATTGATGTGGAATATGAAAAAAAACCACTTTACTAAAATGACTGTATAGCTATTGGACACTTTTTGGAGACATTTCGGAATCATGTCACATGTGAGGAGTGTGGAATGAGGGGTCATCCTACAAAGCCCCGTCAATGGAACTCAATGATGAAAGATGCAGCCTTGTCAAAGACCATAGTTTATGGTGGTGATGCAACCAATGAACTGGTTTCCACTATGGTTGATGATCCTTAATCTCATGCACTTAATGGAAAGGGTCTGTTGATGAATTTATCTCGAGAGAAAGCTAATAGTGAACTCATAGCCCCACAAGTTAATTTAGTTAAAGAGGTTACAGTCTCTTGGATTGATTATCACTAATCACTCTCAACATGATGTCTCTGACCAAAATGATGCACAATTATGTGTTGACTACCACCAAGAAATTCAAAAACACATTCAATCTTCTAGATTATCTGAGAAATGGGGGAATGGTTCTAAGAATGAAAGGGGGCATGCCACCCCTATTAAGGCTTTGATAAGTGGTGGACATGCATCTTTCGGGGAGGTAATATTGAGTGGAAAGAAAAGGATTAATGATAGTGAGAATTTCACCTCTATTCCCACAATGCAGCGGCCATGCAAGGATTATTGTAACCTTCATAGGAATGTGTCTACCAGATCGTCTTTGAAGATGCACTGGAAGTGGGACTGAGACATTTTTAATCATGATAAATCTCAATATGAGTGGGAGAATTCCAATGACTCTGATTTTGGAAATGATATGTCATATTATGATATCTAATCCTTTGTTAGGTGGATGATGACATTTGATTGTTTGATCTCATCCACCTCTAATCTGTACTTTTTATTTCTTCTTAATAAATGGTCAGAAGCATTTCTTCTAACTAGACTTTCTTCGAATTTACAAATCTAAATTATATTATCAACTAGGTTGAAATTTTTTTGTTGAATTGTATATATATTAATATGGTTTAATCTATATTAATTGTTTAAATATTTAATTTTATATAAAAACATTGTAAACTTTTGAACATTTTTTTTGAAAAGACACTTTCTCATCATGTTTGCGGAATTAATTTTAAATTAAAATTTTCTAAGTTTATTAAAGTTGTTCGAAAAAATGCATTAAATATTTGGAATCAAAATATTTTTTATTTCACAAAATGTTTAACATAGTTTTTTTATCTAAATAATAGATAAAATTGTAAAAAATAATTACAGTGCTAAAGGAAAAAATAGATTTACTGAGGGATAAACAAAAAAGCTAAGGGTTAAATTGACCTAAAATTTTGTCTAAAATATATTTTAAGAACATATTTTGACAATATCATTTATAATTATTGAGAAAAATACATTTTCAATTATTTTGGAATGTGGAAACACATGGAAACATTTTTTATTCCAAAAACATTGATTGTGCAACTGACATCATTTATAAAAGACTAGTCCCTCTCCACTAATCTTGAAACCTTCAAAACCTTTGGGTTTAGAAAATAATACCAAAATCGCATCCCAAATTTCCTAATCTCATCCTAGAAGCCTTATTTTGGGTATAAATCCAAATTTGGAAGGATTCGATGAGAACCTAAGGAGTTTTCCCAAATTAGAAGAGGTTGAAGTGTGATCAACCAAAAGGGAGCGTGAACTAAGAGTTTCTTCCCTCACTTTTAATTCCATGTGACAAACACAATATTCACTAAATATTTCATTTTATTTGTTTATATACATCCCATTTTTTATTTTATATCATGAATTCACTAATCTTCATGGTATTTAATGTACCATTTAAAAGTTATTTCATTTATGGGGCTTATGATTCCAAAGTTACCAAAGTGGTAAGGGTTTATTTCACAATTTCGTCATTATTCAAGATTATTTTTTTTAAAGTATGTCTTTGTGAAATTATGTGATATTTATATTTTAAAATAATTCTATTCTTTTATCCTATGGTTTTCTTGTAAATTTTCCAAGTAGTAGTACCATTTTCCCTCTCTTGCAATTAAAATGATAGAGAATTTTTTTTGGTAATCCACCTTTATTTATCTATTTGGTGAAAAATCATTTTTATTTGAAAATATTTTTTTCTAAAAAACATGTTTTAAAAAATATTTTATATTCCTCCAAATTATTTATTAAAAATATTTTTCCATGTTTGACTCAATAAAAATGGTTTTAAAGTAGAATAATTATATTTCCTTGAATAAATGTCATTTTCTAAAATTTTTACACTGTAAAATATTTATTAAATTTAAAGTATATTTAATGTACAGAATCAACCAATTTCATGGATTTTATTTTTTTGAAGCTTATTTTGAATATTTAAATGGTTATTTTTAAATAAAATATTTTCCTTATACTCAGGAAATTCATAGTTTTTAGAATTTATTTTCAATGAAAATGATTTGGACAATATTTTAGGAGTTTTCTATCTTTTGAATAAAAAGGGTGATTTTTAATGAATGGATATTTTACTAAATAAATGTTCTATGTTATCTTTTTAGAATCATTTACATATAAAAATATATTCATTAATGTTACTTATACTTTAATGGGGTATATAATCTATTGATATCATCCTTATCATTTCTCCAGATGGTTTATGATTAGTTTTATTGGGGATGTACTATATTGATACGAGTTATTATAATATTGATGGTTTATGATTATGTTTATTGATTTTAGGAATAATTTACATTTCATATTTTATTTTAAATATAAATTATTATGTTCATTATGTTTCACCCTTTTCTTATGAGGAATGCATTATAATTTATATGTGATGAGTGGGGCCTCATTATATCCCCTTGATGAATTAGTAAGTCTCCTGAGAAAAACGAGATATGGTTGTAGTGAAGGCCATATCAATTTATATATATGTCTTGTAATAAGACTCGATGGTATTAGATGTGTTGGCACAATCCTCGATAGTATTAGATGTATTGGCACAATCCTTGAGAATATGATCTAGATGCCCAATATTATTCATTCTAACATTTTGAAATATGTTATCGATATTCCATGGAATTATTTTAATGGATAGAATATACATTGTCAAGTTTTAAAATCATGGGATTATTTGTATAGAATTATTTGATCAAGTTTTATTCCTTCCATATTAATCCCACATCACTGATTAAATGGAATGTGTTTTATCTACTTACTATTCCATATTGATTCTTATTTATTTATTCAAGATTCTGTTATACGGTAACCCATATTAGGCATCTAAGATCACTCATTTCATTTGTATTATTTTCCCCCAGGATACCACAAATTGATTTGAAATTGTGATACATTGTTACACTTAGAGGAATAATGAAATGATCAATGATTTTTTTTTTCAATTTTATGTTTTAAAATGTAATGTCAATTCCAAAAATATATATAGTTTTCCAAGATTACCAAACTATTCATAATTTTTAGATGATATTAATTTTATATTATTTCTATGTAAAAAATCAAAATCTAGATCTAAGATAATAGGGTTGGTGTTACTACAAAAAACATGGGTGAATATTTTTTTATTCAAAAATTACAAGTGTGACGCCCCCTCTCTTACAATTGACAACACACTCTCCAATCCTCTTCACACATACATAAACCTTTAGCTCATCTAAGATTTACCAAAATCCCTTCCTTAAATCCCTCTCAACATTATAGGGCACTTGGTTTTATCATAAATCTTTCTTAGAAGTCCTTTTTGTGAAAAGATAAATAAGTAGTTTAAAAATTAAGTAACGTAATTAAATGAGATCTTAATTTTGTTTATTATTATACCAATTAATATATTATTAACACATAATGATACAATTAACTAATTATCTTTCATAAAATGATATGTTTTTATGCTATGTACAAGACTTATATATAACTTCTCTTCCATAAAATGGGTAACGAAATCATTAATCATGTGTATAGAAATCTACCACCTCTGAACTGATGTAATTCAATTTACATCATAAGCTTTAAGGAATTTAAATAGTGGTGGATTAAACACATTTATATAAAAATTATGGTATAATTATTCTTTAGGAATTTAAATATCACATATACCATCTTAATTTCTATTCTTTTCAACTTACTGTAAAGTCACTCATGTCTTCATTGGACTACTTCCTCGAGAAGTGGTGTGATTATTTATTAATTTTTTATTTAATGGATTGTAATAAGGATATATTTAATGAATTTATTTATATATATTACATGATATTTATTCTTAAAAATAAATAAATAACATAATTATTTACCCTTTCACTTATCAGGGAAATGATAATGTCTCTCATGCATACATATGACCTACTATCTCAATGATGTGATTTGATTCATTCCACATGTTCAATTTATATAATGATTATAAGTATATATCTAATAATAAAAAATAAAATTTATCAGAATAATTTAAATTTGGTCATGATATAACTATATAATATTCTCAAGAACTAGAACATTCATGATAAAAAAACATGTGAAAACCCCAATTTACAACCTAAACGATAGAAATATCGAAATATTATTAATAATAAGGTTATAAAATTTTTAGAGAAACATATATAATATTTTAATTATTAATAAATTTATGCAATAAATTAATAAAATACTTAAAACCAATTATTAATTAGGAGAAATTTTGTTGAACCAAATAGAAGCCTGAGGTAAGGGACATCATCTCAATTTCCATTAATTTACGCATATTGTAATGTTATGCACCTAATTTCATTTATATGGTCTACATAATAACACATTTAACTATTATATAATGAATGTGTCATAATTCATGATATTTTACGTTTCAATTTGAATTATTTCATCCAAGGGTATTTGAATTGAAAATTAGAAAGTGGAAAATAATATCATAACTCAATTTCCTTTCAATAGGTTGTATTACTTCTTCATTATCATTAATATAATATGATTATGAATATAATTTCTATTTATTGTATGAATATTCCGTTATAATTGTTTTATATACATTTACATTTGATACACATAATCTATTCATTGACTAATTATCACTTCAACATTATGATCATTGTGAGGGTTAATTTTGTAATCTCATATGAATTATAATTGTTTATAATTGAATTTTCATTGAATACAACTATTTTATCATTGGAAAATAAAAATCTTTAATATTCACCTCCTATGGTTATTCATGATTTTTTTTGGAATTTTACCAATTTTCAACTCTTTAGTATATAAAATGAAAATCATTGTTTAAAAACAAATTGACTACATTTATCTCTTCCATAAAAAATATATTTTCCTGCAAATTAATGTTTACAAAAAAGACTTCCAAAAGTGTTTTAAAATTATTGAAAATGATTTATTAGTGGAATTTTTATTGATGTCTTAATTTTTTAAAAATGTTCTTGATGGAATATTCATATCATTTTTATAAAATCCCATTTTTATTTTACTAAAAAAGATAAAAGAATATTTCTTTTAACATATAACTAAAATTATGGCATTTTCCACTAACATGAACACTCATTTCATCTAAAAATTCATTTATTTGTTTCTATGTTTATTTTAGTAGAAATGAAATTTAAAAATGTTCTGTGATCATTTATATTTAAAAGGTGATCTTCAAAATGAATATGATATTTTCCTCAAGAATTTATTTAAATATATGTTTATTGTATATCTATTCATCATTGAAAAAAACAATTATTTAAAATTTACTCCACCCTTGATATTCTTTATTGATAAAAATCTTATTCATTATATGGATGATTTAAAATGGTTTTGATGAAGGATATTATTGATATTCACATCCTTGATTAATTTGTGTATCCATTTACTTTCCCATGAGTTATTCAATTTCTTATGAACATTAATTATTAGATTTATCTTAAATATCCATATTTTTTATTTCTAACATTCTCATTTCATAAACCATATCTCATTTTTATGTACGATGTGTTACCATGAAATTTATATGATTTTATGGGAAAATTTTTATAATTTGTGTTTTTATTTAATAAAGATATTTAACATAAGGATTATTGTTCATGAACTAAATTTATATAGGAGAATAATTTGTAAATTATGATATGTCTGGGGCCTGGTTATAGATACCCCTCAATGAATCACTACTCTCATGAGAGGAACCAGTTGTCTAACTATAGTTAAATGGGTTTCTGGGGTATAACTACCCATTAGTCTTAAACAGTTTTTAAAAATGTATTAATAGTTGAAGTATCATGATTCCGAAGTGTATAACATCCAATAAATAAGAATTTTTTTCTTTCATAATTTAGTGATTATTAACCGTGAGATTTTTCAAACTATATTAAATCTGGATGAACTTCTTTATCATTTTATTGTTTAAGTGGCATGTATTTTTAATTATTTACTTTTCCATATTTATTACACCTTATCTAGATATGATGGTCATGTTACTGATTAAATGAAAAGTGTTTAAAGTTATTTACCTTTTCATATTTATTATTCGTTACCTTATGATGATAGATTACTATATTAATTTTTACTGCATAATTAGTTGTTTATCATTATTTATTTATAATGCATTAACTTTTCATGATAGTCAAGATATTAAAATTTTATTTGTGTTCAATTATTTACCTTTCAATGTGCATATAATTATTAATTGATTATATTTTCTAATCCTCCTGACCCTTACACATCATTTGACCTCAACCACATTTTATATCCCTTCCTAAGAATCTATAAAGTTCACTATGATTGATAATAAAAGACACAGTAGAGGGAATAATGTAATTATCAAAAAAAATATGTTGTAATATATGTTTTATAATGTAATATGGGAATAGTGTGTATATCTAGTTTAAAATTAAAAATAAAATATTTGGTCCACGAGGATGTGATTCCATTTATCTTATTTCAATGCAATAAATCAGACACTGGTTCCATGTTACTGGGGTTCATGTATTTAGATACATAACCCCATAGAACATCATCCATATTAGGACATGATCTCATTTCATATAGCATGATCTAATATAACAATCATAAAAAATATAGATAATATATTTCATTTAAATATATTCTAAAAATAATTAAATTTTCAATGATACCATTTTAAATCTGTTTTGATCTTAACCCTATTATAGTGTGACAATATTCTGTATGATTCATGTCCCTATGACCTTAGCAGAACGACTTTTTTTCTTTATTCCCCAGAACCTTCTTCCGTAGTATATATACTACATAAAAAATTGTGCTTCTAAATTCTTTAATATTCATTACATTATTCACGCACAATGGCATGATTCCTTCAATCCGTCATTTTATAGGATTATACATATTTCTCCCAACATCTCACTATAGAATGGATTCATCCCATAGGCTCTATTTCATCAAAAAAAATTTCATGGAAATTCCAATTATGGAATAAACCTTTGAAAATCATTCTTACATAGCTTGAGTGTCCTTATCATCGATCATTTTTCCCAGTTCAATTAATCTCACACACCATTAAAATAAGAAATTATTCTTACAAATCAATGGGTAGAAGCATCATCTTATCTTTATAGTACAATCATCCATTTGAACTTCAAAAATAATTTTAAATATGGTAGATTATGATGTGGTATGTTCCTTTCACAATACATCCATATAATCGTCACATTATTTATTATGACATTATATATTTATAATCTATGTTAGACAGTATTATAAAATAGTAAATACTCTTAAAAAATATTCTCCCTATCTTATCTTAAATTCCAATTATGTGGAATTCATATTTTTATTCAATAATATACATCATATAGTAAAGTACACCACTGTGATATGAAGCGTATTCTTAACCAAAACTACACTATGTCTATGTAGATGATCCAACATATGTTAACACCATAATAGACTATAATAGACATAAGATTCCTTAACTATAACATAACAAGGAATTATTCCCCAAAATTGTTCTTATATGTGATAAAAAAATCATTTCAGTCTTGAATATCTAAGATTGAAGTCCTTTAATGTCGTCTTTCATTATCTTTATTCTTGTATTTCATACCTCCAACCACATTAATTGTTGGTTAGGACATTTAGAGATAATGTTTATGATGAAACTTAATTTTTTTGTCTTAAATGGTTAATGAATATTAAATTCTCATTATTAAGGTAATTTTTACAAAGATTGATTGAAGATAAAATGCAGACTATTTTAGTTTTATGAATTATTCTGAATTCATTATTGATTAGTTATCTTTTTTGGAAATATTAAATACAAAGACCCAATCAATATTGTGTAACTGAGATTATATGGTTGATAATATTCATCATAGTGGGAACTAACATCATATATATCTTTATATGCATATACATGTGAATCTTTAAATATGAGTAAAATTATTATGCTAATACATATAGATTTAAAAATTTAGTGAAAAAAATACTTTATGTCACTCTTATATTATAAAATCCTTATCTCTTATATTTTTTTCTCGCTCTCCTCAAATAACTAGTCAATAACACCACTACATGAAAATTAATTTTATATGGAATTGATGTCAGGAATACTATTCTATATGGTTTAAAATGGAACTACTAAAGAACTAAAAAGTATTAAGAGTTAGAGAATATAACTTATAAAACATTGATGTGCAGATTTAATGTTGTGACCATTTATTATCATTATTAGAGGTGATATGTGTTCAGAATTGAGTATAGAAATACATTTGTTCAATGGTGGAAAACTGTTTTCATTTGTTAAATATATATATATTTTTTTAAAATTGATTGTCTTATTTTTTATCATGGAGTCATAGAAAATATATTTTTATGATGGAGAGGGAATAAAATAACACCATAATGATTGTTACTATGCAGTGAATATTTTGGTGGAATATAAGGAATCAATGATAATGATTATTATTTAAAATTTTGAAATTAATTAATTTTTTATCTATATGATTAGAAAAGACATTTAATTTTGGAGGATTAGTTCATTAAGATATATGTTCTCATATTTATTATTTATTGGAAATTTGTATACGTTCGACATAAATTATGTTTTAGAATATGTGGTTGAGTTTTTATTATCTGTTTTAAGTGGTAAAGAAAAAGGGTGGATTAATTAGTTTCAATGGAATATTTTTATTAGTTTGAGTGAGTTGGTAGAAAATATTTATATAAATTACTTTTATAATTGTATGTTAACGAAATACAGAAATGAAATACATGGATATTAAATTTTATTAAAATGGATCTTTATATGTGGTTAGGGAAAGATTTTAGATAATTTTGGGGATATTCCATCATCATATTTTAAAATAATGTATTCATGTTTTTTTATTTTATGTATTATTGAATGTTTATGGTAGAGAGACATTTAATATTTTATCTAGGGAGAAAAAAATTATAATTTTTTTTGGATGTTAAACTACTTAATAAAATTTCATCGAATATATCGTAGTGATACAATAAAAAAGAATTTTATTAACAAAAAACGAATAAAGTGAATAAACTAATTGAGTATGAATAATGATTAAAAATTATGAAAATAAAAGAGGAATAATTTTAAGAGGAATTAAAAATAATATTCCATAAATGTTTTTAATATCATAAATGTAATAAAATGGTGGATTCACATTCATGAAGATAAAATATAAATTTAATTGAAATTATTATCAGTAAAAAATTACTTATTTGAAATTTAGAAATTTGAATGGTTCATAGAGTGAATTAACATGTTGATAAATTCAAGGACACATTTTTGACATAAAAATGGATAAAATGAAAAAATAGGAAATTGATGATTTTATTTTTTTCAGTGAATAATTTGATAGAAGAATTAAATAGAATGGAATGACATGAAGAGGTTAAATTATAGAAAATTATTCACCACAGTAATGTAATTAAATGTTAAATTTGATTATGTTTATGCCTTTATAAACATTCCCACTTTTATTAAATTTGATGAATAAATTTTGTTCCTAGTAATATAATGTTTTTAAAATATTGTATCATGTTATGTGTGAAAAATGTGTTGAGTTGATTCAAATAAAAATTTTAATTAAAATTTTGAGACACATGGAACTTAGTTATTCATTTTAATATTTGTGACTGAGAAATTGAACAAGAATTATACGATTTGGGGTATGTTCAAATTTGATTTGATAAAAAATACTGACAAATATATGGTGAGAAGAGACAAAGTGAATATCTATTAATTTATAATTGGTAGATAAATATATTAAGAGCCCTCATAGAATATTAGAATAAATAATAATCAATTTTGATAAATTCATTTTTATACTATATTTTGTCATTCCTGAAATATAAGATGATATCAAAGTTCCTATGATTTTGGGATAACCATTCCTTACATAATAAATATTCAAAATTAATTCAATAGGGGAAAATGAAATTTCTTATTGTTGAGAAAAAATTAAAATTAAATGATTAAGGAACAATAAATAGTTATAGGGAAATTGATGAGTATTAGTTTTTAGAAACTCAGGTAAAAGAAAAAGAAATGGAATGTGTTTATTTAATTTAATTTAAAACTTAGGTGGAGCCACTAGAATATGATATGAATTTATAAAAATCCTAATATTGAAGAACCAATTAAATTATACTTCAATCCATTACTAAATTCTATTGGATATAGTTATATTGGATAAAAGAAATATTTTACCATTATTAATGATGATTAACACAAAAATAATTAATAAATGTAGTTGATAAAAAGTTTTAAGAAATTTTAAATTATAAATGAATTCACAATAAAATGATTTTATGGTAATAAGACCTAAAATTTCCACACATCACATACTCATGGAAAATGGATGTATGTATTCAATAAAACAACAAATATTAATTAATGAACTGATAAAAGTAGTTTAAAATATAGAATTTATAAAATTAATTCAGTTTCGAATCATTTATCCAATATTAAATTCTTCATGGGTTAGTATAATGAATGGGGTAAAAATGAAAGCAGGATTGAATATAGTTCAAAATAAGAATAATAAGTTAATTTTGATAAGAAAAATTGTGGTTGTAAGGTTTTTATGGATTATAAAAAATATATGATGGATATAAAAGTATTATTTTAGTTTACCATATATTGATTAAATTTAGGAAAAATTGGTTAAGAATAAATATTTATATAAATGGTTATTATGGTTATAATCAGATCATATTAGAACTTGAGGATCATAAAAAATAATTTTTACCTATCCATATAATGCATTTTCATATAAAACAATATTTTTGAGTGTGTACTTATTCAACAACATTTTAAATGTTCCTGGTTTCTATATTTCATTTTATGATTCATGTTTTTATTTGGATTTTTAGGCTATTTTTATATCCATAGAGATTCCTTTTCTCATTTCTTAATATATATTAATAAAATAGATCAATTAAATGAAAAACATTAGTTGAATTAGTAAAATTTTCATTTTTTTATTTATAATGGAATTGTTCATCACCATAAGATTTAGAAACATTGCATATATGTGGATCATTTCGAGAGACATATAATAAATGAACATTATATTACAACATTAGTTATGGGAGTTTACAAAATTCACTATCATTTATAATTTTATAGTATATTTTTATGATATTTTATCTTATTTTATAGCTTTTGTCTTTTGGAGTTAGTTCCCTACAAGAACCTATTTGTTTTCTTTTAATTAAATCTATATGAATATACATTATCTAATCACATAATCAATTCACTTATTTGTAATTTTAATGTGATAATGTCCTTGAAATATTTTTCTCAATGGTAGGTTTAAATGATTATCCACTATAATTTGAACCTAGAGATTATATGATAATATTATTAAATATTTTACCTATTGTCTAGATTCAATACTTTGATGTGACAAAAATTATGTATGAAAATCATGAAATATAGCCTCTTAAAAATATAATTCATTTTTCATGAAACATTCACATAGTGATTTCCAAGATGAGAGATCATGAGTTTTAACATACTAATATGAGTTCCACCTATTTCGCGTGTAATTGTATATTACTATATGTGAACATCTGTGTTGGTCCATGTACTTGAGAATATTATTAATGTGTATCATGAATCACATACTTTTATGTGTGAAAAAAACTATGAAAATATATGTTCATGGTGAGCTAGCATACGTAGTGTGTACCAAAAGAGATGTATCATTAATCAAATATTTCGCCAATGGATTTTTTTCCTTATTTGTTAATTAAAGAAAATATCTCTATCCCATTGATTAAAATGTATCAATCATTTTAATTCTATGTCTATGGTAGTTTATAGACAAGTTCATTTTGAAACGTTAATGAATGATAAATTGCACATATATGGTGATGCCACAAGTATGGATATCGGTTGATGAGAAATCAGGGGATGAATGGATTGTGTTTTATAGTAACATTCATAGGAATGATTTTTAATTTTTGACATTAACATATTTTTCTATGGGTGTCTTGATCTATTTGTAGATATTGATCATTGATATTTTAAAATATCACATATTCCCATAGAGAAAATGGTGTATAGAATCACGATGTAAGTGTATCAAGAATATCATAATAATATATTAAATTTAATCTTAAAGAATAAATTTATTCACAAGTTATTTCATATTTTTTGTTCTATTAAAAATTATAAAATAAATTAAATCCTAATATATTTGAATGTAGAATATGTGAGTTGAATTTTATCACTTGATCAATTATTCATTAGGTAATAAATAAATACATTTTTTGACTAGTTTAGTCAATTAGTAAAAATAAATAAATATTTAGTCATGTGAGTATTAAAGTAATTATATATTCAAAAGTTATGTTTATTTATTATTAATTATATTTATAAAATGTATATTTTATTATTAAAATGTCTGATAAATTTTATTGGTGTTTGTGAGTAGATTTTAATGACATGTAAAAATTATATATTATATTTAATATATTTTATAAAAATAGTAATTTATATATTTAATAATTGATAGTATAATAAATTTTTTTCACGGGACATAAGAATATAAGTATAATTATTTGATATGATGAAAAACATAGATTATATTATTGAGAAGTTACATTCTAAAATTATTATTAACCCTAACCATATATTTTTAATTATACCATTGTTTATATTTAGAGTTGTTAGCCCAACATAAATAGTATCTAAAATTATCTTAATACTTATATAGAAAATCCTCCCATTCTATCCCCTCAAGAGTATATAGAGAAGAAGAGATAATGTTTTGATAAATGAAATATTATGCGAATCACTTGGTTCTTCCATGCTATTAACAAAAATATCATGATTGCTGACAAGAGATACGTGGTTTTTGTGTGGATTCATATTATTGAATCCATGATTGAATCATTTTAATATTATCTATTTATACGGATTCTAAACTAATACTGGGTACCCACCTAATGCTTTTTACCACACCTCAAATCCTTCATTTGGTATCTAGGAAATCACATTATAGTTTATAATTACTTATAATGTGTATGGTCAATTTTATGCATTGGTTTTCTAGTAATCATGTTAGTATTTAAATTATGATTAAAATGGTTGAATCATATGTTAACCCAAGTTTTTATGGTAAAAAATAAACTAAAACATGTAAATAATTCCTAAAGATCCCATACGGAGGCACCATGGTCATATGTTGTTTAAAAACGTAACATTGAATGTAGTTTTAAGATTCCATACATTTGATTTGTTTTCACTATACAATGAATAAAAAGTAAAAAAAATTACATATCATGTGGGTCACAATAGGGCATCATTACACACCTTGTATTGGCTTCCATCATGGTACACAACTTGATAGGATTTACATGGTATGTAGCAAAAATGTATACACCCTATTACCCTACATGACTTAAATTTTGTATAATTTGTGTTTGGTTGTGAGGGTTAATATGTTTTATTATTACATGCCACATATTGACTGTCTTCCAAGAAAAGTGGTGAAATCGAGACCACGTGGCATGTGGCTATCTCGCACGCATCTTGTGTTACTCTACACAAGCTAGATTTTGAATGATTTTTGTTGTGGTGTTTTGGATGAAAAAAGGATAATTAAAGTGAGTCATGGACTACATGACATGTAGTAGTCTATAAACCTCATGTGAATGATGACATTCCATACTCAATACAAAATGAGGGTTTCATTATTTTTTATAGATCTAAATGGTAAATAATTAATCGTTGTATGAAATTTAACATTACATGGCATGTAATGATTATCACAAATTATTTTGTACATTATAAAATTTTCTATTGGTATACTCCATGTATAGTCATGGTGTTCTGTGTAGTTATACATTCTACAAAAACATTGCAATTTGACCACATAGAACTAGAAAATGTATATATCATGACATGTTGTGTTTATATACATTATGTTTAAGTATAAAATACAATAAAAGACTGTAAACAATGTGTGTAATGTAATATGTCGAGTGATAGAACATGACATGAAAATGTGAAAATAAGAAAATAATATTTAATATTACATATAAAGTGCATGTTGTGTGGACTCAAAAGTACAAATCATGTAATTATATTATTTAAATATAAAATAATTTTTTTAAAATTAATTTAAAATAACAAATGATGTGATTCTTACTATGTCTCATAGTCTGCATGTTAGAAAAATCTTAAGATACCAAATTAATTTATTAATCCCTATAATGGTATTATAAATAGAATGACCCGGATTGAATTCTAGAAATTCAAAATTCATTTATCATTGAATTGTTTGAATGATCGCGATTTTTGACCAACCTGTATATGTATTGGATTTTATTTATTTATTTAATTATTTATTTCCAATTTTTATATAATATTTACTATTATATTTATTATGATGATCTATGAATTATATATCTCTAATTTATTATGTATGATCCTACATGACGATGGATTGTTTAATGTAACCTTAAACACCCATTACCATCCCCTATCTACGAGTAAAAATTTATAAATCAAGGATTTATCAGATAGAGGATGTGATTTTTGTACCCAACGGAGATGAATCTAAACAAGTAGACACTCATTGGGATAGTTAATTGATTCCACTTGATGAATTAATATTATTAAGTACATATTTCCCCTTGGATCAAGGATGGTTTATCACACTCGATAAAGAAACAAGTAGATAAAAGCTAGTGATCATTCACAACATTATTTTGTTTTTTGATATCATGCTTATTTATTTATTTTTGTGATTCGTGGTGTATTTGGATTATTAAACATGATAACATAATAAAAATAAAGTAACATGGATCATATAATAAATTAAGATAAAATGTATCAATTTATTTAATGTTGTATAGTTTATTATTTTTTAAATTCCATATAAAGTAATTAAAAATCATATAAAATCATATAAATTTTATAAGTAAAATATATAAGCCTAAATTATTTTATCAAACTTTGTTAAACATTTTGTTTGTATCTAAAAAATAAATAAGCATGTGAATGATAAAATAAATAATATGTATTAATAAGGTAACAAAATCTATTAACCTAAAGTATTAATTCATTATATTCCTTAAATATTCTGATTTAGGATGAATCAATAATCAATGTGTTAGTGACGATATTTTTGAGGGATCTTTCAGTATAGCTCGAGTCATAATGAAATGAAATTAGTATATAATTATTTGGATAACAACCATTGTCTACCAAATAAAATTAGAATTTACTTGTTGATTTAATCCAGGTATAATATTTTAGGATTAAGGACTCCACCAAATAGAACAAGTACCTATGACTGAATATAATTTGAAATAGAATCCTAATGAAAACCCTTGTTGTAAATTTAATAACCATGTTCTATATTATGAGAATGGAAATATAGATCCCTGCAATAAGTAAATATGAGGGACTGGATTTTCTAAATCCAATGGTTAGCTATTTTCAGATTTTATAAAAACGTGGGGGACTAAATTGAATAATTGATTACATCATAATCGAGAATTGAAATAAATTAATAAATTATGTTTCAATTTTTTTAGATATATAAATTTAACTCAACTATATAATCATTGTGATAATTTTTGGATAGAGATAATTTCATCCCCAATAAAGATTACCAAGAGTGATATAGGTGTATGCATATTGTAATACTATAGGACTGTATGATTTATGTATTTTAATCCCCTTTTCTCAAATAGTATTCTCAAAGATAAATTGAGCATGGGAAGTATAAATGTATGAGGCACATGAAGGATTCCTCATATTCCTATTTCATCATGTTGTCACTTTTATTCATAAAACTGACGATACATCACAATGAAATTGATGCATACACCATCATGAATAATCTTCTAGGAAATGAAAAGGGGAAAATGGAAAAAATGATAAATGATATTTTAACTATACTATACAATTATAAATAATAATATAGATACATAGATGTCTATTTTATAATCATGACGATGTTGTGTGTTAATTAGAAAGAATCTTTTATATTCTATAGGGATAAAAAATTATCCATTAATCTTATATTATCAAACAGACTAAATAGATTTTCGAAGTTCATTAAAATGATAAGGGGATTGATATAGATATGTTGTTAAATTTTTAATTAACTTTCATTCACAAAGTTGATAAATATTGGTGGGAATTTAGTTCATTTATTATTATAGTGAATTAAGATAAACACAAATATGGGGTTTCTTTATAATTTCTTTCCAAAAAATTAAGATGGAGAAATGAATAATAAGAAATTTTATTTAAATTGGGAAAGAAAGGACCCTCTAAAAAGATTAATAATGAAATAGAGAAGAATTTTTTAGAAGATTATTCTATAGGTATATTCCTAATTTGATTAAATATTTCTGGGTTTTCTCTTAATAATTTAATTTTATATTTATATTTTATATTTATATCTATACATAGTAACCAAGGAATAGCTAAATTATTACAAAATAAAAGTGGAATACTAATTATCAATGGGATTTAACTTATACATTACCTAAAAAATATCATAACACTGTAATTTTTAAGTGTAAAAATTATTGTAAAATTATTTTTTAATTGTGTCTTTCCAAAACATTTTTTAGTGCTGAATTATAGATAAAATGGGACATTTTTCTTTTTTATATTTATAATTTTCAGGGAATAACATTATTAATAAAAGATTAGTTACTCTTGATTCATAGATGTATAATATCAACAATTAATAGTGAATATAAATTATAAGACTCAAATAGTACCCTGGAATGGAAAAATGATTATTGGTCTTGTAAAAATAGAATGTGATTGTCATGAATATACTCATAAAGGTGCTTAGACTCGTTATACTTTAAACACTTAGTTATTTAATGTACTTACTTATTTTGTTTTAATATTTAGCATCTTTTATAAATTAAAGATGATAATTCCATAAATAGTAGAGATATTATTAGACAAGATACCTGTGGTGTATTCTAAAAAAATCTACATGTTAATTCATTCACTTATCTAGATTACATTAAGAGTTATTTTGAATGTAATGTTCTGTATTGAATATACATATTAAATTATAAATTATGATTGAGGATATTTAGTGATATAATATCTCAACCAATAATTAAACTATCTTCAAATAAAGGGTAGAGTTATCCCAAAACTGAAATGGTCTTATACACATTAGATTGATAGTGTTAGTAATAAGTAGATCAAATATGAGTCTTATAAGTATTTAAGGGCTTATATTACTCTTTTTGAGAAATATTTTACAAATAATGGTATTAACACATAAATATATGTCAACTAATTTGTTGAGAATTAATTATAAAAACGGATTTTATATTATATATTCCTGAATTTGGATGAAAAATATTTATTAAGGATTATTTTTTAAATGAACATTCATCGAGTATACATGAATAAAATATTAAATTAATTAGATTTAGAATTACTCCTTATATTATATAAATATGTAAGAAGGAAAATTCATAGTCAAGATAAAGAAAATATTTCTATAAAAATAATGTATGTCATTTATTAAGATAGTATGAGAATGATAAAATTTACTCAAATCAAAGATCATCATATATATTAGTTGTAATATGAACAAAAAAACCATATGAATTAGTGGGAGGAGATTTTAATGAGAAACCAAAACCAATGGAAATAAAAAAGTAAAGATATATGGTTTTATAATCACCAATTTAGGTGATATATTTTGTTTCTGGTACAAATAAATACATATCCTATAAGATATTTGATAATAGAAACATGGTATGTTTGTAAAATTGATATGAACTCAAAAACGGACTCTATGTCCCAAAATATAATTCTTCATTATGGAGGTCTAATTAGTTGATATAAATCATATTGGTTGTTATTAAACAAGGAACATGGCATGGAAAATAATGCTTATACCATTGATGCACAATTCACTATAATAAATTTTAAGATAATTTAAGGAATTTACTATGATAAAACATTTTCTAGAAAGCAACTATGGTGAATTTAATTAACATTATTTTTTCTATAGGAATTTTCCATGATTATGATATTTTTTTTAAATTGATGTTTAATCACATTACCTTAATTTAATAACTCTTGGATATGTCAATATGTCACAACCCTAATGTCTTTTGATTCCAAGAGAAGCTAATAAGTTATAAAATTCATAGAGATCCATTTAGGGATTGAATCAAGAGCCGAGATCATATTATTTTTGTTTTTATGAAGACATTATATAGTTAATTTTTATTAATAATTAATATGAGAACTATATCTATAAGAAGATAGTCTGAGTGATATTGTTTTCTAAGTTAAATATTTTGATAACATATGGAAACATTATTAGTCTTAATGTTAGTTGAGACTAATCTGAATTATTTTTCGATAATAAGGACAAGAGGTAGCATCCCACATTCTAGTGACTCAGATGTACTAATATAGATCTATAGGATTATTAGATCTTTTAATTGTAAATATTTTGAAAAAGTATTTATAAAACATTCAAGATAGATAAAATCAAGGGATAATTCTTACCAATGTAATATTGACTAAATATCTTGAAGATAATATGATATGGCACAAGAGACTATTATTAGTATGATTATAACTATATTCACCTAAATTATTTTACATGTCACATGTTCTATTATATATATTGATATTTTAAATTTCTTATACATAAATCGTGGAAGGAAAACATCAAACATAACTTGGATAAGTATCTTTGGTTGAATTGAACTCTCTATCATTTATATGAGATAGTAAATGTTTTTGTTTTTAATACTTGGATAGGTGATAATTATAGTTATGAATGGGATATATAACTAGTTTTCATTCATATCAATCTAATATAAGTACCTTAGTTAGAATAAGAAAATAAGAATGAAAAATCTTATGGAAGCCAGTGGTAACCATATAAATAAATATCCAGTAGCTTGTAGCTTCTGATTCATTTAGAAAAGGATTATATAAGACACAAGATTTCATGTTTATGATAGAAGAAAAAAATAAACACCAAAATAAATAATATATTATGAGTTTTACTAATAGACGTGAAGTCGAAGTAAGCATAGTATCCACATTGAAATATATTTTAGGCCTAATAACAGTATCTATACCTCAGTAGAAGAATTAGTATCACATGAGAGATAACTTGTTTATAAATTTTTGATGTTATCTATACTGTAATGGGTATTCTATTAGAGTGGGTTTCATATAACCAACCAACTTTATGCTTTTTATTACTGGTATATATATTTCAATATATATATATAAATAATAATATCTAATAAATTTTATTCATTTGTGTAACATGAATATGAATATTTCTTTAGAATATTTTTCCCACCAATGTGATATAATACTAACCCACTAAAAAGAGAACATATAAATTCAATAAAAATATTGTTACATATTTTATACAGTAGTCAATATACATTAATCTAATGGGATATAGATGATGAATGACTATTAGGTTTCAGAGCCTCATGATACATTGATACTTTTCTCCTACGGTTTATAATTAGGGATCTTCAAGGATAGAGGTCATGACATTAATCCTAACAATACGAATTCCACATGTTTTATGTATCAAAATATAATTTTATATATTAATTTGTATATATTTACTTAATGTTTAGATTATTATTAATGTTTGGAATGAATTACATATATTTTTGTTTAGATGGAAATTGTGTTGATATTTCATCTTGGTGATGTACTATATATTTGGTTCATCACATGTGATATATTATAAATTGAATTAGCCAATAAAAGTTTTATCTCTTATATTTTGATGGAATAATATGTGTGTGGAAAATTTATTGATTTTTAAATTTCAACATGATATCCCTAACTATGGTAGTTTTTAAAATCATATTTTTGAAAGATAGATAATGGTAAACCACGAATATAAGATGACGATATCAGTATATATATTTTATGAGGAGTTATTTGAGAAAAAAGTGCTATATTACATAGTATCATTCAAAGGAAGTTCTTGTTGTTTCAACATTAAGTTCATTTTATTTCAGTTCCTTGATGTGTTACAATGCACTAATCTTGGACATTATAAAAGTTCACCTATTAAAAATAGAATGGGGCCTATATGATCCCACCCTAAGTGTACCAAGAATCTTATTAAATTATATTAAATTTAATTTAAATGAATAAATTTTTGCAGGCATTGTAGAATCTTATTTATTCAAATAAATATGATTGATTAAATTTTAATACATGATATTAGATTTTAGAATGGGATTCAAATTATTTTTCCATCTAAATTATTCAAAAGATAATAAAAAATTTATTCATTAACTAATATGGTGAATAAATTAAATGAAATATTTATAAACTTTCACAAATATTAAAATAAATATATATTTTCAATTTTAGTTAATAAAATATTTATTATATTTCCACGAAAGAATATTTTATTATTAAACATTTTTAAAAATTTTGTGGGAGTATATAGGTCAAGATTACTATCTAGATGTAAATAATATATTTTATTTAGTAACATTTAAGTCAATTTTATTTAATTTTTTTAATAATTGATATCTTAATAAACACAATTCAGGTGATATAATAATTATGATAATAATAATAATATTTTTTTGACATTTTAAATTAAATATATAAAATAATTAGCAATTTACATTCCAAAATTATCATTATTTAAAAATAAAGATATATTGGAAATTATATTATTTTTCACCTATGAGGTTTTTGAAAAAATAGATTCAATCTTTACAATAAATTTAATCCCCTGATATAAAATCCATCTACTCCCCATCATATTAACATATAGAGAACAAGAGATATTATTATGATTGGTGATATAGGGTGTAATGAACTTGATTACCACACACTATCATCAAGAATATCAAGAATGAAAATCAGAGATTCATGGAGCACAAGTGGACACATAAAGAGAAATCATGATTTGGATTCTCTATCACAACAACAACATGATGATAGAAATAATAAAATTTAATCAAGGGGATTACCGATAATGAGATAATTATATATTTAAATAAATTATAAATTAAATAATAATGATCGTCCCTATAAATTTTGGGTAATTTTTTCATGTTTTTATGATATAATCTATTATTATCCACAAAACCAATTGGTAACGTGAATAATTATACAACTCCCCAAAATGTCGAATTTATGTTTTTTAATGAAAGATGGTAATTTAAAATTTAAGACAAAAGAATTGAGGATTTTGATACTTAAAAAAATGTTGATTAAAAACCCAATAATATAATCAAAAGATTACAATTTTGATTTTTAACTTATTTATTTTTTGAGTGATCGTGAAGTAAAGAAAATTTTTGTTGATATCAAATATAATTATTTTTTCCTAATTTTAAATTAAATTAAAACATTGAGAAAAGATGAAATGAATTATATAGTTACCAAAAAATAATTTCTACCATTGATTTTTGGTTTTGATAAATTTTGGCCTTATTTATTTTCTGAAAAGTGGTTTTTTTGTATTATTAATCTATTATTATAATACATTTTAAATAAGAATACTAAAAATCCATGTTTTATTTGATGAGTTCTTACACTTTTGGAATTTCCTTTTTATGATTAATAAAGTGCGTTGAGAGAAAATGTGACTCCAGAATATCATTAAAAATCAAAAAGTTAAATAGAAAAGTGACACAAAAATAAAAGAAGAAATCCCAATGTAGAATTTATTTATGACTGATGCAAATAAAACCTAATAGTTTTATTACATTGGATATTATTTTTCAATCATAATAAAATTATTATTTTTATTTAATCAAATGAAAATAGGTTTATAACTACAACAGGGACATAATTTATGGTATGATAATTTCATATATAAAAACAATATAGATGTAATGATATGGAGAGATTTAAAACACATTTTGGTATGTATAATTTTATATTATTTTCTTGCGTTACCATATTGTGTGTATCAAACCAAGTTAGTTCGACATCTGACCGAGCACCTGACCCGTTCCTCCAGAAGGATCGAATGTTGTTCCCGATCCCCTTGGGCTACAAACTAGTGCTAGGAATCAAAATAAATTCTTTTGAAACTATTTGGACAGAAAAAATGATAGGTAAAAAAACATAAACTAAAAAATTGATAACCAAATGAAGATGAACATAACAAACTGGCAGTAAAAAAGGAATAAAATATGTTGCTATATAAACCTCAGATAATGCCCAAGCCTTAAACATTTCATAATTCTGTGTTATGTCACGAATTAACGTTGAGGATCTTTTCAGTATTATAGATTTTACATAATTAGTCTATAACTATTACATAACAAAAACATAGAAATACATTGTGGTCAATTCCAATAATGTTAATTTATTCTATAATATAAACACTTTTAACTGGAAACATGGTTTCCTTTCATGTTTAATCATCATAACATTTCCAAGATTTTATCATGCACTCTATTCTCCCTTAAATCCAGTAAAAATGATTAAAAACATAGGATGATCAAAAAAATATCTGTAAGTGATATAAAAATTACGAAAACCCATTAGTCTAGTCAAAAGTTAGTAACCCTTTCAGTTTTTTTTATCAGATGAAACAAAACTTTTTCTCTGGAATAACACTCATAATTTTTCCTCAATGGAAAACACTAAAACCAATAGAAAGAAATTAAAACTCTCTTTAGTTACTTAGAGAATCATATACCCAAAACCCTTTCAACCATATTACATTTGGAACAACCATGTGGTCAACTTCCAAATTGGAGATCTATAATGGGGATCACCCTTCGTATAATCTATATCGGGATCACATGTGAGATATAATAGTGATCAACCATTTGTATAAGATGTTTTGGACTCACTTGTGAGATATAATGGGGATCAACCCTTAGTATAAGCTATATAGGGCTCACCCATGAGCTATAATGGGGCACATCGCTTCATATACGCTATTTCTGGTTCTCCCATTTAATAAAATGTTCATGTACCATTTTATAAAGAAAACACATTAATCAGAAAACCCCATTTTGAAGCATTATTCTTATACCATATGAAAAAAATTTCTATATAAAAATAAAATTTTCATTTAAGAACCCATTTTCAATAAAAATATACTCAAATAAGGGAATAATGGATTTACTTTCATTTTAAAAGACATTAAGGCTTTTATTGGAAGCCAAATATCAAATAATAGTTACGGCACCAGAGAAGTTGTTGTTTCCATATACGTTTAAAAAAATTCCTTTGAAATTTTGTAATTAAAGTAAAATTATTTGTATAAAAATATTCATATTGATAACATTTATTGAAATTAAATATTGATATTAAATTTCTAGTATATTTCTTTTATACCCATATAAATAAATATGTAATTTTATAGTAGGAAAAAAGTTTAGATAATTAAATCTATAAAGTTTCTTGGTGTCCTATAACCCTTTGAACATTTAATAATTAATAACAATGATTTAATAAATAACATTTATATAGGTAAAATATGGAGATAAAATTTCATAGTTCCTATATATACCCCATATAAAAGAATAAAGGTTCATTTTATCAAGAGGTTCCCAATTTAAGGAGATTGAGATGAAGTACCTTACCATGAGTCCGACTAGTCTCATTCATTGTTTAATTTATTAAATAATAAACGTAGGGTAATTTATAATTTCTTAAAAACGTTTTTGAAGTTAAATATTCATTTTATTTCACTTATTACCATGTAATAGTAATTAGTTAATCATTTGAGTTCATATCGGATGTTTTGTCGATATTTGGTGTTTGAGTAAAAAATGAACCCCCTTTGATGAAAATTTTCCATGTGGTCATAAGTCCATTATCTCCAAAATAATATTCATTTTTTAAATATCATACATATACATTATATATTTTATTTATAATATTCCATTACATTTTTATATAAGAAATGAAACGCACAATTTATTGAGACGGTAGGTCGTACGTACGCATGAACGCTATTGTAATTTCATTGTCATATTAAAGGAATAAAAATAAATGATACTCTTCTTTGTTATAATTATATTATAATATCTATTTTATATAAGTTACATAATTTAATAAAATCCATGCTTTATATGTTCCACGTATGGCATGAACAAGTCATATCAGTTTTAGGGGGCGTTAGTCCACACTTCCTCAAATGACATTATCGTATATACACATAATGGAAAGAATAAAGGTATGTTATTGTAAATAAAAATTACATATGCATAGATAAAATAAAATATATTATATATTATATATAAATATCATTCCATAATAATGGACATAATTAGAGGTGGTAGGAGATAACTGAACAAACATTGTTTCAAGTGGCAGCAATTCGTTGTACACAGAAACAATATGATCTATATCAATTAGATGGAGGAGTCCAAAATTTTAGGTATAACCATTAGGATAAAAAATAATATAATATTTAGGATATAGGTTTTTTATAAGAAAATGGACTAAAGATATGATATGGGGTTGGTGATGAATATAAATGAAAGGAGTTTGAGAGAAGACGTTACCTCTAAATCGGGTAACTCATTTGGATTTTTTCCAAAAGGATTTCTTGAATTTACTTATGCCCAACGTAAGGCATCTGGGAGGAAAAGAGTAATGTTTGGAGATCATTTGAGTTGATTTTGGATGATCCAATGGTCGTTAGAAGTGTGAGTATGTGTGTAGAGATGGTGTCATTTTATAAGAGGTAGGAGTGTCACTTTAGGAAAGTCTTGAAATATTTTTTTAATAAATTGATATTTCTAATTATAAAAGTTACAAAACAATAAATTTAAAATATAATATGAAGTTTGGTAGAAATCATCTCAATCAATTTAGTCTAGGCATGTTTAGGTCACAATATTATCCTTTTCATTTAACTTCAACCCTTAGTCAAATACATTAACTCTTATCATGTCCTCTTATTTATTCATAATATATGGTTACCTTAGTAACTATAAAATTCCAAGAGGAAAAAAAGTGGATCATTAATAAAATTTTCAAAATTATATAAATCGTTTTTATGAATCTTATATTGGTAGGACTATTATATCATTCAATGAAATAATTTTCTAAAAAAACTCATTTATTTAAATTTTGAAACTATTTAGAAAATAATTTTTGTTAAAGTCATAAAAACTTTATTCCTTACAGTAAAATGCTTTAAGTCATCCCTAACCTATCAATTTAGTCCAAAAAATTCTTGGATGACATAAAAATGTTCAAATTAACTTTATTTCAATATTTATAAAATCATTTATTTGAATATTTTATTAATAAGGTAATCATTGCATCATCATTGTGTTATAAATATATTTGTTCATTTAATGACTAGAAATAAAAAAAAATTGCATGATTTAGAAAATAATTTTATATTTCTAATGAATATTTATATTCAATGATTTTATTTATATAAACCAAATTATAATTGTTTTAGTTAGAAGATAAATGTTTATGTTATATTTCCATTTTCTATTAATTAAATATTTTAAAAGGATATTATCACACTCAAGTTGCTCTGTGGGGTCTTAAATTACACCAAAGTATGCTCATGGTAGGATATATCTCATAAAATAGGATTATGACGCATGTTATGGTAGTTTTATATTATTATAATATTGTTTTTACCCTTATTTACCTGATTTACCCATTAACCATGGTATATAAAAATATTTAATGATGTTACTATTCATAATGTCCAAATATAAAAGGAAACTATTGAAATAATTTTGAACTTTTGATTCCTTATATGGAATCCAATTTTCTAAATTCAAAACATAGAATTGGTAGAAAATTAATTTATATTTATTTCTTGTCGTCAAACTAAAAATGGGGTTTTAAGAAGTAAAGAATATAAAATGATTAACATGTGTTTGTATCTAATTTTATTGTTAAATTAATTTCAATGAACAACATTTGAATAAATTATAAAAAAACAATCCAATTAAACTTTAAAACAAATTAAAATGACAATATTACTACTTAAATAAATTATATGAAAGGGAATTTTTGAATTAAAATGCAATATTTTTCACTATTCACAAGAATATAGATTTTATCAGAAAAATAAAAAATTCAATCCAAATTAAATTATTATGTCCCCATTCTAAAAAATAATTTTCTGTTATTAAATAGAACAAATAAAAGTGACAAAAATTATTTATTAAAAGATTTGACCTTCAAAAGGTGGTAAAATGATATTTTAAAAATATTACAGTATTTTATGCTTAAAGTTGGATTCATTCTCATTTTAAGCCTCTAAAATTCATTGTATAAATGTAAAAACATTAAAAAAATACGAAAAAACATATTATAGTTAATTCAATTCATTCCCACCAATACAACAGCTAGTTGTTAACTACCATTAAAAATAATAATATTATTGTTGTATTACTTTTTGTTATAACTCAGTTTTATGTCCAACATAAGATTTAAGAGAAACTCATTGATGTGTGTCAAGTACATTATCATGCATAGTGTCACATTTAAACTAAAATTAATATTAAATTCAAAAAAAGTATAATTGATATGAATATTTATTATACTATAAATACCTGGGATGTTACACCTCAAGTGACCTCATGGGTCACCACAGAACATAAACCACACTCGCTGCAAGAAAGATCCAAAACTAGACCATGAAATTGAAATGATTAATTAGGTGTGAGAACCAAGATTCATAGTAGGAATGGTGGAGTATAACAACAACTTATTCCCTTACAATTCAAAATAATCCCAAAATGTGCTATTTTGAAAATAAGATATAATAAAATATATTTTTTATTTATTTCAAATTCATGTAACATGCTTGCATATTCAAGAAAAGAATTTATCTTCCTCTTCATCCTCAAAATAGGTTCTAATAATGAATTAACATTTCAAAATGAAAGGATACCAATTTAGATTAAAATTATGTTTTTCCCAAAAGAGGGAACATAAATGAAACAACTCAATTTAAAATCATATCTCATGAACCATGGGAACTCCCTAAGTATCTTATGATAGTTCGGGGACATAGGATCCCCGTACCTCACCGAAACATGGTATAATAACCAGAATCAACTATATTATAATGAATGATCCACTTGTAGGTAACACACCCATAACATAATGGTCTCCAATCAATCATTATTATGACTACTTAGTGTTGTAAGAATCATTTCTACTAGGAGAAACTATGACAGACAAATTTTTAATCATCTAACAAACAAGTCCTATTTCTCCCAACTAGATGCTCAGGTTTCTCATGTGCTACATTTCATGTCGTGGTGAGTTTTTGTCAAGAAAACATATTTGAGCTTCTCATTTTCTTTATTAAATTACACATCCAACCTATCACCATTGATCTCCCTCCTTGAGCGCATCCCCATTTATATGTCAAGAAACAAATCACAAGCCTCTTCACTAAGAACATATGACACATCACACATTTAACAGACACAGCTGGTTTCTAAAACAATGGGGCACGCCTCAAGTGGAGGTTTCAAAATTTCAAATCATTTTAAAGGTTTAAAACGGGCCTCATTACTTCAAAAAGAATTACTTGTTTTAAAAAACACACTCACCAAACAATTTCATGTTTTAAAGCCATTTTAAATTTCAAATAACAAAAAAGGCTTCTTACATTTTAAAACAACATAAAACCATACTTAAATTATAGAAACCCATTTATGAAATTTAAATCACTATTTGACATTGAATATACTTAAAATCCCATAGACATTTCCCAACATACCAAATTGTATAATTTCCCCTTCTTAATAACACACAAGAATCCATATACATTTTAATCAACTTTCACTACTAATATACACACCAATATTTTGAGAAATGCCCAAAAAACACCCAAAATCATTTTAGAAACAACTTTTATGAATTATAAATGTTAATAATTCTAAAACATTCTTGGGATCATATTTTAATGCAAAATACACAAGTCAACACTTAAAGAGAACATGAAAAACGAAGGAAACTCCAATATCAACCATCACCATCACTTTGCATAGCATGCGTATACTATTTAATATAAAATAATTTTTTTAAAACTCTTAAGAAAATAAGGAATTCAATTAAATGGTATAAGCATAGGGTACATGCCTCAGGGTGGTACCAAAATGAATGTTTTGCCCTTTGTGCTTTTAAACAAAAAGCTCTTGCTAGATTGTACATACCTGAATAAGTATATATATATATACCCTTATCCCAATAGATATATTCTCCACACCATAAATAAATACATATCAGAGGATATATAATTATATGTATATTTATATATATTCATATCTTCATATATGTGTGCACACTCTACTAAAGTTGACCATACTCACTGGAGAGGTGACGACAACCTGGAAACATGAAAAATAGTATAATGCACTACACAACCAGAGATTACATCAAGAACACTCCAATTTCAAATGTAAATTATAATTTAAAATCAACTTCATGTCAAATATTTTAAATAACTACTTTCAAAAATCATATATAATTTAATAAATGATTTAAACACTTAATAAAGAATTTCTTGGAAACCAAGAGAAATTTATACCAAAATATACCCAAAATCCCTTTCAAAACCAAACTCACATCACACGCATTTAAAAATATGATCCGCATCAATTACAAAATCAAATAAATTATTTACATAATTAATAAAAATCCAAATGAGTGATCCAACACTTTCTTACACATAAACCTCGTCTGATTTCTTATGAAAACTCCATTTTATCACAACAAATGTATATCAATTTCATTCCACAAATCACTTTATCACCACGAAAATATATTATAGAAAATATTTATATAATCATGTAAACATTTAAATTTATCAAATAACGATAGGACATGGTACCACTATCCTTTAGGGTCTGAACCCCCAAATATTTGTGTGCATCTTCAACCGCAACGAATATGAACCACAAAAAAACACAATTGAACCCTAAATCAAACAACCAAACCAACATTAATAAGAATTAACAATAAATTTAACATACTACCCACTCCAAAAATTAAACCCCAAATAAAAATGTTCCAAAACCCTAGGGAAGGAGGGAGAGGGGATTACTAAGGGAAGGCCAACGCCTCAGAGGAGAGGTCGGCGAGACGCCGGAGAGGGTGGTCATAGATGGAGGGGTAACATGAGGGAGGGGAGACAACCAGATGTGGGAGGGAAGAGTTGCTACCTTGTAGCACGTAGAAAAGTGGTTGGGTAGGCGAGATGCTAAGGGGAATGGGCTGGGGTGACGAAAAAACTATAAAAGGAAAATCATGATAATAAAATGAAAAAGAGAAGGAAAATAAAAACAATAAATTAATATAATAAAAATAATATTAAGGATAATAACAAACTTAATAAACTAAATAATAATAGGCTTGATAATAATCAAATTAATAATTATATTATTATTATTCACAACAATAATATTATTATTATTATTATTATTAAATCAGATCATTATAATTTTTTTATTTATTTTTTGACATCGGGAAATCCTTACAACAACCTGGGTAAAACCTCATGGTCTTCCCAGACCAAGTTCTACCTATGCACCTAATGATGTCATGCTTAGAATATTCATTTTTTAAATAAAATCTCAAAAATTTGTGTCATGCTTCGTCCTAAACTAACTGATTCATATAAAATTAATAAAATAAATAATTTAAAAGTGGCGGGTGTGATAATTCTACCCATCATAATGCTTTCTACCTCCAGAAAGACACAACAAGGAATAAAACTTAAGTAAAAGTAGATATCCCTTTCATATTCCAAGGAGATTACCAATGAACAGACAAAAAGACAAAATTAGAAAACTATCAATAAAGGAAGAGACACATAAAAATAAACTTAGGAGACCCAAAGTGGACTCCCCTTATAGTGACATGTACACAGTGTCATCCGCCTAGTGACCTCCGTAATGTGATGAATGCCCCCAAAATAGTTAAGTCACCTATAGTTTATGATAAAAGGACATATACTTTCACAATGAATGATTCAATGTTCCAAGAAAAAAACAATGAACAATCCTGATAATATCAAATAATCCATCTGAAATGAAGAAATAATCCTAATCAATTATATTGGGAGGCCAGAACAGACTCCCCAGTAAAAGAAACAACATACACCAAAGATGGAACTAGGATAATAATATTGGGAGACCCAAATGTAATTCCCACCACAAGGAATATGCTTACACCATTTCATTTCAGCGGAACTTTCAACCAGACACATAGGGGGTCTTACCACCATAAAAACTACCCAATAATTATTTGACTCTAGTACTTCTCCATATGGAAAAACACCCCCCCCACTTTACATGGGGAGGGGAGGTAAGGGACCCAACCAAAGGACAAAAAAGGCCACCATTGCTATATCCCAATGGTTTATTTCTACTGAAAGAACACAAATCCAATGATTTTCAATTTATAGAACATGCCCCTCCAGGGACATAAAAAGAAGACCCATATTTAGTGGAACACAACCACCAGGATTCTAAAGAAACAAGATGACTAAACATACTTATATCCAATGAGAAACTCTTACACCAAAAGGAGTCTTAATGTACAAATGACGTCCTCCCTCCTCCTTCTACTAGATAGGAATAATTAAATTAAAACCACACTAGAGGCTTAAACTATTTCCATCTCCCATACTAAAAATAGAAATTATATCCAAAACGTTCAAACCATTAGGGTTCTTAGGAATATGCACTAACTTCACTCTAAGACCATGGGTTAGAGATCTAATGATTGAAGCGTCTTCTACCTCATAGTTAGGCTTCAGAAACCCCCAGAAGGAAACTCTTTCTTCCACAAAAAACCAAACCATTATCTTGAAAAAACAAATAGGAAAAAAACACAATATCATTCACTTTCACCCAAATGAAACTTTTAACAAAATATGAGCTTAGATGTTTCATAAAAAAATACATTTCCATCCAAACAAGAAATAGAAGGAGAAAGAACACATAGAAGACACCTTCACTCAAAATAGAGGAATTCATAGATTTCCAAAGGAAGACATTATTCTTATTAAATTAGAGATTATCAAATTTTTTCACAATTGTCTCTCTTGATGCTGAGATGAATAGTGTCACCGAACATGACTGTAAAAAATAACAGATACATTACAAGTAGTGAGACCTAAAATCATGTCCCGGAAAATGTGGGTTTATCTCATGGAACCATAACAGCCTCTTGCAAACATGTTTTCCACACTGGTGGCCTATATTGATCATTTTCTTAATAGAAAATAGTGAACGATCCAGAGGCCACTTTAAAACAGCAGCCAATATAGATAACTCCAGACTACTTCCACCATTCCTTAGTAGAATTTATTCCACCACTTCCAGATACGACCTAAAAATACACTGGTGTTGGACATCACCATTGATGAATCATGAAACTAAAGAAACCATGATTTATTTCAACCCCATCTACATTCATTATTTCTCCAAGAGAGGACCCACCTGATTCCAAAATGAAGATATATGAAATCAATCATGAAACCCATGTAGAGAGTCCGAACTTTGATTAGCTGGAGAAAAATTCCACAATGAATCACCTGAGGTTATATTTACAATATGCATCAATTCCTTCTGGGGGCTTGCACTAGCTGATGAGGAGACCGAAGAACATAATTAAATTGATCCGTTGAAAAACAATGACATGAAATACCATCAAAAAACATAAAGGGAACCACCAATAAGGCTCCCAGAACACACCTAAAAAGAGACCACTAACCAATATCTCAAAACAGCAATCAAACACAATTATAAGTTACAAAAAACCAATCCTGATAAAATCAACATCATTCACTCAAATCCATTACAAGAAAGTCCACATTTCCAATGATTTATTAAATGAATGAAATCCCATCTTTGATTTGTTTAAAAACAAACCATTTCTATTTTAAAATCCAATTCCACACTTTTCAAACAATGGGTCTCAATAATAATTTTTAGAACTGAAGTAGTCACAAACTGATTCAAGTGGAAATTAATGATGATGAGTGACACAGACATATGGATGGAGGCCATACACCGGTCACAAAATAATCATAGAGATTGTTCTAGGACAATGTCCCTAGCTCCAAGAAGATTTATAGGAACTATGAGCTCAAAAACACCATTGAACCAACTCTCATTCCATTTCCCAGACATCAATGAACTACAAGGACCGAATGACTCACTTAAAACAGAATTCCCCTAGTAACATAAGTCCCACTACATGGTGTGCTAGCTGGGAACATTAATTTTAACTAGAACATAGAGTTCTGACAATCGTAACATTGGTTTACTCTAACTGTATCCTAAGAAGAAAGACCAAAGAGAGTGTAACACTTCTAATACCGTTTTGTCACAAACTGAGCCAAATATCCATTCGACCCACTCTATAGTAAGCTCGAAGGTAATTCTCGATCTCCTTGGGATGGAAACTAGTGTCATACATCAATCTAAACCAGTTGGGAATGGTTTATACCATAATAAAGATTGGTAAATAAACACAAAACTAAAAAACACATAAATAAAAGGAGATGAACTAAACAAACTAGCAGTGAAAAAATGAATAATCAATGTAATGAGGCATAACTCAAGGGACCTACTTAGTCACCACAAAATAGAAACCACACTCACTATAAGGGAGATCCAAAATTAGGCCCTAAAACTGATAATATAATATCTTCATGAGAATCGAGGTTCTTAGTAGGAATGCCTGTGTACCCCAATTACCTATTTTGTTACCTTTCCAAAGAAACCCAAAATGCGATAGATTGAAAATAATATAGAATAAAATAATGTTTTTCATTATTTCCAAACTAAAGTGACTAGATTTAATTTTTAAGAAGAGAATTTCTCTTCCAGTTCAATTTAAGAATAGTTTCCAAGCTTGCATTAATGTTTCAAAATTAAAGGATACAAATTTAGATTAAAAATATAATGTTCACAAAAAAGGTAACAAGGATGAGAAAATTGAATTGAAAATCATATCTCAAGTACTTTGTGGAATACCTTTAGAATCTAGTGATATTTGGGGACTAAGGATCCTCATACATTAGTGAAATGTGGTATAGAAACCACAACACACAATGTTCTCATGTACAAGAAACTAGTAGGGAACACATCAATAAACTACTGGTCTCCAATCAATCATCATTATTTTTAGTTAGTGTTTGTAATTTTTCAATCATTCTAGATGAAACTCGGATGAGCCACATATGAATCATCTAGCGTACTAGTACTAGTATGCCCACCTAGATACCCAGGTTTCTAATGTCCTTTATTTCATGTTGTGGTGATTTTTATCAATAAAAAATATATAAACTTATCATTTTAATTACTAAAAAACACATCTAACCTCTCACCTCTGATCTCTCTCCTTGAGCGTATACCCCTTTATAAGTCGCGCAAAAATGTTGAAGCCTCTTCACTAGGAACATATCACAAATCACACATTTAACATGCACATCATGTTTCTAATGTAATGGGTCATGCCTCAAGAGGGGTTTTCACATTTTGAAAACATTTTAAATGTGTCAATCATGTATCATTACTTCATAAAGAATAATTCTGTTTTAGAAAACACACTCACCAAAACTTTTCTAGTTCTAAATCTATTGGATATTAAAATTAACAAACAAGGTTTCAAACATTTTAAAATAATATGAAACTACGCATAAATACAAGAATCGCATTCATGAAAGGCCAAATCAGTACATAAAAACTAAATTCACATCAAATCCCATACACTTTTCCTAATGTACAAAATCATGGAATTTCCCCTTCTAAAAATCAAACAATAATCCATATTAATTTAAATTATCTTTCACAAGTAATATACACACAATCATTTTTAGAAATACGTTACACACATAGAAAACCATTTTAGAAACTACTTTTAGGAATATAATTTATTAAAAATTCTAAAAAAAGATTGATATCATATTTTAATGAAAAATACACATGTCAACACAAAAAGAGAACGTGAATAATTATGTAAAGTACAATATCAAGCATCACCATCACATTCCATAGCATGAATATACTATTTAATTGAAAAAATTACTTTCTAAAAAAACAAACAATTAAAGAATTAAATTTAAATGTATAGGCATAGGGGACCTACCTTAGCGTGGAACCAAAACGAACATTCGGCCCTTGGAAGTTTACAACCAAAATCTACTACTATCACACTTATAGCTACATCAGTATATATATATATATATATATATATGCTTAAACCAATACAGGTATTCCCAGTTCCTTGAGGGAATACATACCTGAAGGATATATATATATATATTCATACTTTTGTACATGTGTGTGTGCTCCGTCAAAGTTGATCAAACTCATTAGAGATGAGGTGACAACCCAAAAACACACAGAATAATCTCACACGCAACACACCCAGGGCTTACATCAAGAACACACCAATTTCACATGTAAATTCCATTTTAATGTCAATTAAATATCAAATATTCCCAAAAACTTCTTTTACAACACTTATATAATTTAATAAATCAATTAAACACTTAATAAAACATTTCAAGGAAAAAAAGAGAGCTTTGTGCAAAAATATACCCAAAATACCATTTTTGAAATCAAATGCATATCATAACGCTTTTGAAATATGATATACATCACATTAAAAATCTAATAAATTATTAATAGTATTTATAAAAATGACAACAAGTGATCAAACACAGGCTAATACAAAAAACTCATGCAATTTCTCATGAAAACCATTTTTTATCAATAAAAACATATCGAAATTTTCCACAAATCAGAATCAAACCACACAAATAAATTATAGATCATATTAATATAAAAAAATAAACATATTAAATTAGAGAAATAACACTAGGGTGTGTAACCACCAACATTTGTTGTGAAAACCCCCATGAATTTTCATGATTATTCAACTTTGCCTAATCTACCCCACAAACAGTCCCAATTGAACCTTAAATCAAAAAACAAAACCAAAATTATAAATAATTAACCCTAAATATAACATCATATTCACTCGAAACCTAAACCCCCAAAAAATGAACCAAAATCCTAAGGAAGGAGGGGGAGGGGATTACTGGGGGAAGGCTTGTGTGTCGGAGGAAGGGCCAGTGGGTGTGGGTATGGGTGCTAAGGAACTTGGGGGTCACACAAGAGAAAATACCACTGGAGGGAGATGGGTGACTAAAATTAGAGCAGCCAAAGGTAGCTTAGGGCAGTGCAGCAAGGGAGTGGGAGGCTGCAGCGGGTGAGGTCACAGAAGGGCGGGGAGACCACAAAATGTGGGAGGGTAAGGGAACCGGCAATCATCATGCAGGTAGGAGGTCGAGAAGGTGGGTCACAAAGATGAGGGGTGGGGGATGCCCAAACCCTAAAAGAAATAAATAATATTAAAATAAAAAATAATAATAATTAAAATAACATAATAATAATAAGGATGAAAATAAACACAATAAACTATATAATAATACACTTGATTATTATCAAATTAATAATAATAATATCATTATTATTGCAAAATCATTAAATTTTTATTTTGTTTATTTATTTTTGAACATCAGGAAAGCCTTATGGAAACCACAGTGAAATCATGTGGTCTTCCTGGTCCTTTCTCCACCAGTGAAATAGATATCCCCATGCCTTGAACATGCGTTTTTTAAAGTGAAACTAAAAAATTTAATGCATGTTTCAAACCGAAATACAAAAATCCCCTAAAAATTATGAAAATAAATATTTAGAAGTGGGGGTGTGACATGGTTGGAATATTTATATATAAATAACTATTGATTTTTTATTAAGTATTTTTTGGCCGACCATTCATAAGGATTCTAAGGATTTTGTTAAATTTTTTGAAAAATATCAATGAATATTAAAATTAGAGAAAAAATATTTAACACCCCAAAAATTAATTTTTTATTTTATTTTTTTATTTATATGGAATGGATTTTATAGAACCTTTTTCTAAATATGTTTGGAATATTAATACTATCACCTGTCTTGATCAGGTTTCATAGTGCCTAGAAGTAGTTTTAACTTTATAAAATTCATTAAATATGGTTACATGTTTTTTGAGAAAAAATATTTTTTTCATGATTTGTCGTATTAAGATTGATAAATAAAAATAATGGATTAAAATTTTAAAACATATTGTTAATAATTTTTTTGATGTATTATTGATATAAATAATATAATAGATCACCTTAATATTAATAAAAAGTGAAAAAATTATAACATTCAAAACCCAAAATTAAGAAACAGTTAGAGAAAAATTGAATACATGAATGTTTGTTGAGTTTTAAACATTGATGATTCATTCAGGGATTATCAAAAAAAATTAAAAGTATTTTTTAAATGCAACCATTTATCTAATATTTTTTTTATATTTTCCATTTGAATTGGAAGAAAAAGTTTTCTTGGAAATTAAGGTAGTCAATTTTGATTGCAAAATTTCTAGTGAATAGAAATTTTTTATAGTTGATTTAATTAGAATGAATTGGATGAAAATCATATGAAAGTGTTAAAATTCATAATAAATGGAAAAATGAAATGTATGATTCTCCTCTATTTAAAAAGGGTTAACATGGGACTAAATTTATTTTATTCAACTAAATATTTATTTTCTTTACATATAAATTTTGATTAATATGGAATGTTGTATTTGATGTAATCAGAGTTTATGATTATGTGTATTTGAAATGGAAGATCAAAATGTGAATGAATTTAAATTTAATGGACCTAGAAGGAAACATTGTATTGATCCATAATAATTAAATTAATTTTTTTTGGCGATCATGTTTTAGAAGAAACATAATGGTAACAATAGTTTAACTAATGAATTAAAATAATAAATTTCAAGACACATCCATACGTGACATGAATTTATTTACAATTTTTTTACTATAGGATTAGAAATTTTAGTCTCATTTTAGGTTTCATGGGGTTAACAAAAAATTAACATAGTTATATCCATCATACTATTGTATTCTTTTGAAAAAAATTTAGTTGTTAAATTTATGTGGTGAGGTGTATAGTTCCATGTATATTGATTTAAAAAGTGTTTTTTGGAAGAAATAGAAAAATAAAAAAAGTATATCGCATGATGATATGTCATTAATAAATGTTAACAAGAAATTATTTCATTGAAATTAAAAAAAGTTGGAACATTAAATGGTATAGTGTCTAGTTAGGTACATTTACTGTCCCATTTCTCTATTTTTTTTGACTTTTTATTCAACATGGTGATTTAGTCGTTATAAATTAAATTGATTATTTTTACTTCAATTTATACCTAATTATATATTTATACTTTATGATTTCATGGATTAAAAAGATAAATTTAATTTTCCATTCACATATTCTATTAATGTGATATATTATAAAAATAGCAATAGAGAGATCTAGTATGATATATTTGGATAAAAATGTAGAATACCATGTAATGATGACGAAAATTTAAAAAAATTATTTTCGAATAAATTACTAGTTTAAATGAAAAAGGTTTAAAATAGGAGGGTATTAAGGTCTTATAACTCAAGAGCAAGAGGATAGAATGATAGATAAAATTATTTAAAATAAATTCATTAAAATAGATGATAACTTATAATAGAATTTGAAAATAAATTATTTTTTAGTTTCTCTTCAGACCAATATTCAATTTCTAAAATACTAAAAAGCCAAAGTGAAGAACATGGAAGTAGATTAATTTTTGTTTTTATTTTTTGGGACAAACAATGAATTGAAAATGAATATTTTTATTGAAATTATACAATTACAAATTACAGGGGGATATTTTCTTGTTTATAAAGGGGATTTGATAAGATGGTTGAATAATTTGTGTAAAAAAATTATATAAATCATTAATGGAAAATTCAACTGAGTCAAAACAGGATATTCATCTGTAAATACATCTCTTATGTGTTAGTAATATATATATATATGGACAAATTACTAGTGTTATTAAAGGAATAGAGAATGAGTTTTTACATTTTATGGAAACATGCACTTCAATTGACTTTACATTGTTCAATATTTGATACCGTAGTTATTTTTTAGGAAAAAATGGTAATGATCTGGATGGGACAAAATGTCTCTCATTTTAGATCATATAATAATAAAAAATAGATTAAGGTCCTTTATATTTAATAGTGAAAAAATATTTGATATAAGAAATAGTAAAAAATTTAAGGTTGAGAAGAAAAATTATACAAACATATATTTCAAACCAATATAAAATATAAATGTTTCCTTGCTTATAATTTCTAAATAAGAGGAATTTTGAAAATTGGTATAATAGAAGATCTAGGTTATTTTGTAATACTTTAACCAATTGAAACATTAAATGAATCTGATTAATGAGATTAATAATGTTTTGTTAGAGTCGTTACAATTTATAGAGAGGAATCTGTAATAATTAAAGATGAGGGATAGATCACCATCATCACATCAAATTGGACCTTCTTTTAGAATTGAATATTTTTTTCAAGGTAGATAATAAATTTTTTATATTTTATATTTCATGTTTCATTTGTAATTTAATTACTAGTTTATTCATTTTTATTTATCTTAAAAAATTTATTCAGCATGTTTCAAAATCAAAAAAACCCACATCAAAGAAAGAAACCATTAAAAGGTATGTTTTTCAAGAACAATAACCCATATATATGATAAAAAATAATACTTTACATCTATTTTCAAAATTATGTCATCCATTCTACCCATGGTCAGATTATTTTTAATAGATTCCACATCTTTATAAATTTTCTATGATTTTTTTATATTTTAATTCTATATTTCAATTCATGATCATTAATGATAAATAAAATCTAAATTTCAAACAGGAGAGGACTCCAACCCCTTATCATAATGTTAATATCATTTTATTCTTGGGATAATATTTGAAAAAGTTGTTCATTTTTTAAATTACATTTATTTTTCTATCAAGATTATTGGAAATTTAATAGAATATAATAAAATAAATGAGAAATTTTTTTAAATATTTTTTTATCCAACCCTAATGGTCCTTAAAATTATATAATAGAATAAATATAAATATACCCATATAGCCCATTTCATGTGCATGGGAAAGGGAGTTAAATCTTGGAAAAAAATATTAAAGAGAAAGTGATTTGATTAATTATAGGGTAATATTTACATATATGTCATTTTATATTCCTAAATTTATTTGAGGAATGTAATTCCATAGTATTTTGATATTAAGTATAAATATTGGTTCCTTAAAAAGTAAAATTTACTTTGAAGAATACCTATAAATATTGTAACCTTTTAATTATGTAGTTATGAGGATTTATATGAGTGATATAAAAGGAATTTCACCTATCTATTACCAATATTGGAATCTATTAATGATATTACATTGTTTTCTTGAGAAAAAAATAATATTTATGCCTATGGGAGTGAGACTTGAATAATCCATGATATTTTTTTTGATTTTAACTGAATATTTAACCCAAAATATTTATTAACAAAAAATATGAGAAGTATTTTAATCCATTGGATTAGTGCTCATAATTTTTACATGATTATTGAATTTTTGAAAACTATTTTTAATTAAATTTCCTTTATTATTCCCCTTGTAATTTTTTCTAGAAAAGTGATGACATGAACTCGTTTCCCAGTTCAAGGGGGTACAATGATGCTTAATCAAAGAACAAAACCAACATCCAAAATGAGCACCTTCAAAATGTAGAGCGATCTTCCATCAAGGATCAGCCATCCAAGATCTTCCCATAAAGATCAAAAAAGATGATCCAGCCACAAAAACATTAAACCAATAAGGAAAAGCATCTAATATTCGGAGAAAATTCCAAAGCAGCAAACATCTAGAAACCCAAGTAGCAGGTCCAAACCAGCCGAACCAATCCAGAAAGAGAAGTTCATAGTGTCAGTATAAAACAAGATTCAAAAACAAAACATTAGCCCCATTCGTATGAGCACTATGAAAAATAGGAAATGCATGAAATTGTAAACTATCACAATGTCATGCATTTAAAGGAATCAAGGTTGAGTCAGTGAACAGAGCAGTCCTCTGACCCAGAGTGACAAGCATTAATACACTACACTAAGCAGCAAAAAGGAATCAAACAGTCCTCAGATCAGAAGATTGGAGCTAGCTTTAGACAGATGTAAGCAGCATATCTCAGAATGATGTCAGAAGAGTTCTTCAATCCAAACAGAGGTGCATGAAAACTTTTGACAAAAGTCAAAATTTCTATCCCAATCTCTAACGCAAGAGATCTGAAGCATCATGCAACTCGCCGACAAGCATACCACATAACAACACTTTAAAGGAACCATAAAGCATCCAAAATTTCATGCTTCCAAACAGTATCTCCAGTGCATATCTCTCAGGAGAAGCAGAATAGACTTCAAAAATGGGGGAAAAATCCTTAATAAACATTGTATCAAGATACAAACAGGCTCCATTTTGTTCCAAATAGAATCTCAGACATCAATTGAAGAAGAAAACCCAATAAATTGTGCATCCATGTTCCATGCCATCTCAGAAAATCCAGAATCACATTAGTCAGCATGAAATCAAAGGATTGAATAAATAAAATAAAATGCTTCAGAGAAATCTCTAAAATAGATCCACCAAGACAGTAGGAAATTTTAAATCCAGTCTTCATAGAGAAAAATATCATCCAGCAGAAAACCAAGAGAAAAATTGGATCAAAGCTAGATAATAGACTTCCGAAAGATGACCAGTTCAAGAAATATTTCCTGATTATTTCATTGAATATTTCCTGCTTCGAAGCCAAATAGGCGTTCTTAGTGATCTCTCCTTTCTTAAAAGAATTGTATAGGGTTTCATCACTGAGTCCTGCTGTAGAATCAGGAGCTTCACAAGATGGTATATTATGTTTAACAACCCTTTTAGCTTATTTCTCCTTTTGTACATGTTGATTTGAAATAGGGGAAGATACATTATTTCTAGCAATGTCCAAGGAACGAGTGACAATAGACCTGTCCACATGTGAAAAATCCCTGCGTTTTCTAGTTTTTTTAGGATTGGGTGTAATAAACCCATCTGCATCCATTATTGGTTTCTTACCTTTCCTGGCCATGTCCCTTAGGTAGTTCTCAACAATATTAGTAGATTTATCTTCTTCATCACTTTGTGAGAGACTATCTTCAGATGCATCACACCACTCCTTTTCCTCATCTTCCCGAGTGCCTTCTTTTATTTTCACAATCGACCTATCTTCAAGTAAGGGTGAGGGACTATGATGGACATTTTCATTCACCAAAGTGGGTGAAACCACCTTCTCACCCATATCCATAGAAGAAGTTACATTAGATGTCCTGGGGACATCATTGGGAATAAGAGTCACAATATCATCAGTAGGGTTAGATTTAGGAGGATCCAAGTTAAATTTAGCATTAGCTTTTTCTACCCAAACTACTTTGCAACGAGGTTGAGGTGGTTCAAATTTTTTTGACTCACAATCCTCCATAGTATGACCCACTTTGTAGCAGCAATTACAATATGGTGGAACATTTTCAAATACCACCTCTTGAGGATAACCTTTATCACCATTCTGGAGCCAAAATATGGAAGCCAATGCTTGTGATATATCAATCTTAGAGCAGATCCTAGGAACTGAGGGACGATATAAGTTCAAGGTGGCAGAGTCTAATCTAATCAGAGTTCCAAATAATCTTACAATCATATTTAGAGTGCGCTGCTTAAAGAGATGTATAGGAAAACCTGGGAAACTGATCCAAATTGGAACAATAGGGGGATCAGAACCTATTTCAAAATCTGGAGACCACTTGAAGACCTTCAAAGAAGCCCCCCCAAAAGACCATGAACCTCGACTCCAAAATCGGTAATAGTAATTATCCGAGGAGAACCGAAACAGAACATTCAAAGAGTTCAGAAGTCCAATCTGAAAGTTTTTATAACCTATGTTCTCAAGAGTTTTTCGTAAGAAGAACAGAGAAGGGCGATTTTTGATAAAGCGGCCTACAAGAACAAATCGCAGATCTGAATCAAGATCGTGTACCTCATCCTTGGAGAACGCAATCGCCGATAGACCTCTGTGTCTGTAGGTTTTTGGAGCAATAAAGGTGGAGGCCTTTGATTCTGTGCGTGGAATTCTACCCGAGACCACATCTGCGAAGGATATCTAATCTTAGAACCCTTGATCAGCAAAGATAGGGTTAACACGCCTATCACCTGAGAGCGTCACCTTCCCCTTATAATTGTTTTTTGGATATTTCATTTAGATGTGGAAATTTTGAAAATTATTTGTGAACTATAAATTCATTTATTTTTTCAAATTATTATTTTTAATAATTAATTGCATTAAAATTTTATAGTTATTCTGAATGGATGAAATTTGATTTTGGAGTCTTCTGAAGTGTAAGATAATATTAAATCCAAATATGATTAAATGTTATGTTTTCTATATTGTTTAAGACTAACATGATACGATGTATGACTAAGTAGAGATTTATTTTAGTTTATATAAGAATTAATCTGGGCTCAACCATGTTTCGTAAGAGTAAAATAAACATTAAACTTTCTTAATCGGTTTTTTCACTTTACTTCAAATTGAGAAGAGTAATCCAATCACTTATGATTAAATAGAGAATTTATAGGTATACATAAGAATAAATCATGACATAAAAATATTGTGAAAGCATAATTTTTACCATTTTAATATTAATTATATATTTCAAGGTTCTATTTTTCAGTTAGAATATGACACATATGAAAAATCCCTATACATTCTTGAAAAAAATAATTTCCACTTAGTATAAGATTTTGGTGAATCTGGGAAGCTATTGATGGAGAAAAAGGGATACATAGATGACCTGAAACCATGTGGGTGACTATTTAAATACCTATAAATTAATTTCAAACTAAAATTGTTAATAAAATTACATCATATACCGGTGTTATTAAATCAAGGAAATTGTAAGTAATTTATATGTGGGAAGGACTAGTGGAGCATGAACGATGAAAATGGAGAAGAGATTCATGATTGTTACGTGTAGAGTTATCACATTTCTTGAGATTATGTGTATTGATCCCATTGAGTGAAGGTAGTATAAATGATGAAATCCATTAAAATTGTGATGATATTAGATTTAGTTTGAATGTCTCGTAAGGAGAGGAGGATTATTATGGTAGCAGGAATAATGGGATGTAGACTCACCCAATGGATTATCTTTTTTCTCTTGAATTGTATTTTTATTTTTCATGTGTGGCTACATTATTGTAGTGTTAATTATGTGTTCTTAAATTATACAGCATTTTATTGATTTGAGTTAGATATTTATGTTTTTTTTCAAAAAATCTTGACTGTTAAATTACTATATTAAAATTGAGATGAAATTAAGGGTGATTATAGAGTGAATGTTGAAACATAATCCAAGAACTTATTCTTTGGAAACTTTTCCTATAGGATGACATTTATGAAGACATTAATGAAAACATAATGAGATAAATTTTTTTAAAAATTGATACTAGGGGACAAGAGAATCCTGACAAGGATTCTTGATATAAGTAGTAAGTCTCTACTGAATTTAAGAGGAATATATTTTGAATAGGTGATATAACATTAAAATTGTTATTCGAAATAAAACTACAATCCCATGAAATTTATTATTTCAACTTGTATCTCACCATTTCATTCTGTCATTAACCACACTATAATCACTTTTTTATCTTTTCCATGATATTTACACACTCATTCACTTATAATTGAGGGGAAAAAATTTCATATCCATCACGTAATAAAAAAATAACCATATTCATCTATGTATCATTCCATAATATAATTGATTTTTAATTTATCCCATTGGTCAATTCCTATTGAGAAAAAATAGTTTCACACTATTATTTTACCTACTATGAAAATTCTTAATGGGATTGGTATTATGTATATTACACAACAAAATATACCACAAGAAGAAAATTGGATCCATTTTGAGGGGTATTAACAATAAAACCACTGGTTAACATCAACTATATTTTAAAAATAATTAAAATAAAAGTACACCAAATAATGATTTAATAAATTATATGGATTTTTATACATGTTTTCATATGTTCATAATTGTATTTTAACACTAGTTTATATGAACTAGAAGATCATTAAAAATTGATAGCCTCCCTTAGATCTTTGAGATTGAAATATTTTCCACCAAATTGTGGATTGAACAAATGAAGACATGGTGGGGAATCATCCAGTGATAGTACATGTTGATAATAATGCTTCAACGGTATCAATTTATTTGGTATATTAAAACCAATTCTCCTTCGGACAGAGATATTTTCAACTTCCTAAGTTTTTATGAATTATCTCTTGTATATTTTTAATAACTAATTCTAGGAATGGTAAGTTAAAACATCACCATTTGTGAGATCATAATCCCCTTAATGAACTACGGGTAGATGAATATTTTGATATTACTTAATATTTCTCACCAATACCTCGTATATTTATTTGAATAGAATTATAGAACATGAAGGAAGGATGAGATTTTGTTTATACGGAATGAAGCTTTAGTCTTAAATTAGGATCTATAACAAGAGAATGAATCATTTGGGTCATGGGATGATTTTATTAAAACTTTCATATAGATGTTGTATTTTACATATCGGAAAATTGATTTATGTATAAGGATCTCAATATTTTTTTAGAACGATCACGATTCCCTTTATAAGGACTAGGAGATATCTATAGACTACTATTAGTAGTGCCCACACCATCTATTTCCACATTATTTTCTCATGAAATAGTTTTATGATGAACTCAATGAAATTTGGAAAACATTGGAGTATTAAACTAAAATATGATACTATGGGGATTTTTTTAATATATTTAAACAAATTTCCATTTAAAGTACACTAAAAATTTATCAGAGGTAGAAGAGCTATAATAAATTATATTTTCACCACAAATGATGTAAATATGAACATTATGGACCTTGAAATATTGATATAAGTGATTATATCATAATATATTGGTGATAAATAGAAATTAAACTAGAGTATTATGTTTTTGAAGGAGTTCCATTCAATGTATAAAAATTGATATTCTAGATGGAAACTCATTGTACGTTGTGCATATAATTAATATGGAGAATTATTAGTGGGAACCAGTTTAGAATGACCCATTTTATAAAAATTATAAATCATGATGGATTAATTACCCCAGAATATATTGGATATATTTAGAATAATCCACCCAATGAGGGCCACATGAGTTTGAATTGTATCGTCATGTTTATTATGAAAATAGAAGTGAACAAAAGAATTATATGCAATAAAATTCAGGTTTAACCCACTTTAATATATATATTAAAATATCATGGAGAAGCTAGAAAAAATGGAAATCCATGAAATTAAAAAAAATGAGTACATTAAATCCAAATTCTCAAGGATTCAAAAATTGGTTGATGTGGAATAAAATTTATCCATAATTAGGAAACATATATTGAAATGTTTTTCTATGAAAAATAACTTGAGGTATAAAGGAAAACTTACAAGTACAACTAAAACCATTCCAATAGAAGGGTTTGTAAAGGTGACTATTGGAGGAGGAAAAATTATTAAAGTAAAGGATGTAGAATTGATAGAGAAAAATGAATGAGATGGAAGGGAATAAGATGTTTAGTGTCTAGAAAATGGATATTATTGTCGAAAAGAAAATGTATAAGGATTCTATATAGAAAAGTCAATAGATATAAAGAAGAATGTTATAAAGGAAAAAATTTATAAATAATGAAATGTGTGAAAGAAAGAAGATATCATGTATTGAGGAAGACATGAAACAGATAAAAGTGACAAATTCATTTATATTTATAGATCCAAATATGGATAAACATGAGGCCTATAAAATTACGAAACATATTTATATTTTCCCGAGGATAAAATCACCATTACTTTTGTAGAATCCTTAATAATAAATAATTCCCAAACAACGTACTTAAATGAATTTATATAATATTGGAAGAGTATTTATGATTATTAATTTTGTTTAATCACATATTTATATAATAAAACCACACAAAAAGAATATCCCTACCATATGAATGGTGTAAAAAGTTTCAGGATAATTTCTGAGTTTTATGTGAAGAAGTAATAGAAAAGTATTATTTAATTGGTAGAATGTATTAAAATTTTCACAATAACTGTTATAACCTAATTAAGAGTTATAGATATAATAAGAACTTTTGTGGAGTTATATATGGATAATTTATCAATAATTTATCAATTTGTAATAACTTAAATGATCTCATTATTATTCTAAAGCTCATTATTGATGATAACTTGTTTGTGATGCGTATGAAGAAAGATAAGGTTTAAATAATACATAGATGAAAATTCATTGAAATAATATGGGATTTAGTTGAGTAGCCCAAAAGAAAACGTACTCTTAATTTAGAAAATGTTTAAGGGGTATTGAATGTATTAGAGGTAATTGAGAAACATTCATCCATAGAATATTTCTTTAAGGCTGACATGTTGTATGATATTTTTTATAATGTTATTTCTAAGGAGGAGAATCCAAAAACATTTGAGGATTTATAGAATGAAGTGGATAATATATAATAAAAAGTAATTGAATTATATGTGTATGAAATCATAAATGTTGAATATTTAAATGTAAGAGTTGAAGAACAAGGTTCTATGAGTCTTTAGTGGCCAAAGTCAACGTTAAGTTCACCAAGGAGAGGGTAAATTATTAATAATGGTATATTTTTTAATTTTTATGATTTATTGTAAAATTGACATCCATTAATTTTTCAAGTCATTGATCTCACTATTGAACACAGAAACACAACGAGGAATGCAATAAAATAAGGACACATACACAATGATCACTACTAAGGAGAAGTAACTAATCATTGGAATGATGCAAACGCACTCTTTAAAAAAAGTCCACTATAAATTCCATCATGAATACAAAGATCTAGGAATATACTTTACTCATGAAATAATAATATAATAACACTATGACATGATAAAATACACCGCTATCATATTCTTTTGTGGTCTGGATTACCCTTTTATTTGGATAATTTTCCACAAACAATATTATAGTGTTCCCACACATTTTATTTTTTATGAATATGTATGAATTATTATTTAAAAACACTTAACTTTTTATGATTATCATACACAAAAACTCATATTGTTCTCCTTCTCTTCTTCTTTTTATACTTAAACTATTGCAAGTCATCTCTTATATCTTCTTATAATAGCACTACTAAAATTATTCTACTTTTCATTTTTTATTTCTATGAAAAATATTTTTCATAACACACTCTCCCCCATAAAACACTATATTTATTCAATACCAAACATTAAATTATATTTGTTTTGTTCTCTATATATAATATTTTGAATATCCCTCTTGAAATTTCACTTTCATAAAAACAAAAAATAACCACTTATTTGAATATAAAATTGAAATGAAAATTCAATCTTCAGACTCCCTTAAAATAATCAACAACTTATCCCACATAATTTTAAGCTATGAGATATTCTATTACATCTCCATCATTGGTGATATTATTAGATATATTAGATGAAAAATATGAGTAGATCTTGATTCATTAATTGAGTGGCATCATCACATCCACTCAAAATCTATAAAGTATTCTTACCACTACTTTACCTTCCTTCAACATAACAGATAGTTTATCATTTCAAAACCTCTATGGAGAACATATATTTCTCCGAAATATGTTTTATAGTATTTCAATTCATATTTTATGAACTATTTTTCAACATCTCTCAACAAAACAAACATAAAATATATGTTTTCCACTTTATATTTTGGACATAAAATTTCACTTCACTTCTCCACATGATCCATAGAGTACAAATTTTCATTACAAACATAGAAAATTGGAAATCTATTTCACTTTACAGTAATAAATATACTTGAAATTTCTAAGGCTTCTGAAAATGGGCTCCAATAATAGACCATGGTGTTGTCAATTCCATTTCGATTTCAAGAACATTACTATTATTTTTAACAATTTAAGAAACCTTATATATCACTAATATGAATGTCATGTTCCTTAACTGTATAATTACTTTTCCAAAACTCTAATAGTTATAGAACATAAATGAAAAATACCTCCCTGGCATGTTTGAAAATCACAAATTTTAATCGGTAAAAATCTCAATTGAAATGATCACTGTGACATCCATTACAAAAAACCAAATCCGATTTGTGTTGTTATTTCATGTTCTCCATTAAATCATGGCATGGTCCAATAAATTTCCCATGACCATAGTATTTAAAAACACCAATGTTATATAAAAAATCTGCTTTCAATTCCTATATACATCTATCTTCTTTTCATGTACTACCGTGTCATAAAGATGTCACTTCAACATTAAACACATTCAAAATAATATATCCAAACTCAGAACGCCTTATATGTTCTTCCATTCATTTAATGTCCATTAAATGTCTTTCACCTCATATGAATCATCATAAAAACCCAAAATTTTAACATGATATATTTATCGAAAAAATTAACAATATAATCAAATCTTCAATATTTCTTATTCACATCACCCCTTCGTCTTTATTGTATAAACAATATCCCTAAACAATTCTCTAAGTCAACAATCTTCCCCTTCATAATTCGTTTTTTAATAAGGAAAATAAATCACATTTGAAAAAATTACAATAATAAATTAATTAATACCAAAAAATTATAATATGATGTGAGTGAACCTAGTGAAAGAAACAATAATATCAAAAAACGAAATTTCTTTATTCATAACAAAGACTTACATTAATCTCATAAAATCATGATACAAATAATACTTGACACTAACAGAGAATCAAATAGATTAAAATTGAAAATCAAGTTAAATTTTACATCAAATTTTCAAAACTATACATTAATCATGTCTATAATAATTTCCTATGTACATGATCACCATGCATGTGAGGAAATCTTATATGATGACTTCACAACTTAATATTTTTAGACAATCCATTTAAATACATGATGTACATAAATAAAAGATTCTTCCCCATTGGATAAAAAATATCAATGTATTATAATCCCACGATAGGATTCCTCTCTATATGTAAATAAATTAAGGATTTAATCCTAAGGATATTGATATTTTATTTCATCACATTTTACTAAATAGTCCAAAGAACATGTGAGAGATGTGAGAAATTTCAACATTTCATAACCTTTGATGAATGACTGATAAAAATACTTATTCGTCATTTATGTCTTGTTATTCAACTCCCTATTTACCTAATAACTAATTTGATCAGTTAAATTCTTCAATTACCAATTTTTATTGGGATAATTATTCAGGTTATTAATTTCGTCAATATGACATTGAAAATAATCTTTCTTCTTGGTTTTATTTACTTCAATTTTTAAAACATTACCTCCAATATCCTAAAATTGAAACTGCTTCAAAAACTATTTTTCTCTGATATCTTCTCCATGTGATAAAAACTTTATTCTTTTTCTATAGTAGATTATTCTTTCCATCCATTTTAGAGTCAAAAATCTCTGTTGTCTTTACTAAATCTTTTTTCTTCCTATGAGGATTATTTTGGATCACTATATTCTGTAATATATCTATAACTTGAAATTCATTAGGATCTTGTTTTTGAAACAATTAAACTAGTATGATCATGGAAAACTATTCAGTAAATGACCTTTCTGGTCATTTCTATCACTTTATTATAAGATCATATGCTGAACAGAACCAACAGTTACCATAAGAGGACATTCTTCTCCCAAATCATCTAGTACATCTTGAAGTAGTATTCTTAATAAATTTATCATTATGAAATAATTTTTCATCCACTGTTTGATTGAATAACACTATCAAAGATCATATACATATTACTATTCATCTTATATATTTTAGATAATTTTATATAGATAAATAATAGATGATTTTCATTCAAATTCATAATTTCAACAATAAAACATATTTTGAATAGTCATCTTTTCTATGAATTTCTTCTCTTATATCAAGTTAAATTTTGTAAAAACATTACTCTTATTAATAAACGAAATTTATGAATCATTTGTTGATATTTTGGTTGATTATAACACACTTCAAATATATTACCATCAAAAAAATATTCTATTTCATTGAAAAATATTCTAATTCATTCTTAGACTTAGAAAAATAATTCATAAAATTTTTTATGTAATATTTTTACATATGTAGATCCTCCTTGATAGATTCATGTATTTGTCTTATTCTTGAAAATTCCATTTCCACAATTAAAACTTTTACCTATACATAGTGAGTAATTATTGTACAACTTCAACTCAAGGAGCTACTCAATGTTCTCATTTCAAAATATAGCTTCATCCAATTAAACAAAATTAGATACATTCTCAATTATTTCATAATAATTCTTGATCTCAACAATATTGTAGATTATCTTCTTAAATTACTCATTTACGATAAATTTCATTTGAGATTCATGTACCATCATTGTAATATGAAACAAATTATTTATATGACGGAACTAAACATTAATGATCTTTTTCATGAACTATTATAATGATGTTCTCTTCACTAATATTGAATGAGGAATAATCACACTTGATTTTTTCAGTTTTTCCCTCATTCTTAGATAAATAACTCCCCTTTTTAAAAAAAATGATAATTTATCTTGAACTCCAGAATGAAAACTTACCTCTTGTGAAATTATTATAATTATACCATAAAACATCATGAGAGGCCTCATATTTTTCTTTAGAAATATATTCTTCCATATTCTGAAATTTTTTAGTGAAATGTATAATACCCTCACAAATGAAGAACATCAAATGTAACTTACCACAAAATTTTACATCAAAATGTTATATAGTAAAAACATCTGTATATGATATCCCAAGTCTAGGGTTTCTCCCAAAAGAAAGCAAAGAGACTACCAATGAGAAGAAGAACATGATTTTATACTATTGATTCTCTATGCCCAGCACATTAATATTTGTTATAATTTTTATATAGAGGGATTATGATTACTATAATCATTGAGAGGAGCCTATGTCTTATGGGGAATAGTAAATCTAATTATAATCCATGGATAAAGGAATTAAAAGTGTTGGATAGAATAGATTGAATTCATTTTCTGAAATAAAACATTGCACTAGGAATCGTTGAGGAACCAAATATTGTAATGTTCAAGATGCCTCAACATAAAAGGCCCAAAAAACTTTTACCCCATGAAATAACCATTCACATAATGAATAGGGATTCAAATGTGAACTAACTCTTATAGTATGATTTTGTATTCCAACTCCAGTTTTAATTCATTGTCTATAAACTTCCTACGATCCAACCAAACCATTTATAAACATAAATAAAACAACATAAAATGGTAACATACCTCAAAACAGGGGTTTTAGGTTTTCACCACCATTGGGAATTATGTCCCTGAAATGATTGGGGAAATCTGTGATTTGGAATATTTCAAAAAATTTCAATATCACATGGTTGTCCTATTCCCAGGCCTCTTCCATCATGCTAACAAATTTTTATAATACTCATACTAATGAAATTTTTTCTCTCTATGAGATATATTAATTAGTATTCATTATATTATATTGTGTTTTGAATAAACATCACACCAGGATAAGGATTCAGATGATCCAAACTAATAAAAAGTTCATGACTAGGGTGGACCTTTTTTTATTATAAGGGTTAAAACAATTATCAATTTAACTTAATCCTTGTGGTAGAGAAATTTGAAAAGAATCTTTTCCAACTTTGTCAATAATTTCAAAAGGAAGAAATTATTAGGGAGACATATATCCTTTATAACCCAATGATAATTACTTATCCATGTAGAAATTGGGAAGAATATATTTTTAGACACATCAAAAGGTAACGGGCCATTACCATGATGTATATAGAATTTTTGGTGGGTATAAGATATTTAAATACAATTCTAAATAATATTTATCTTATTGGATGTCTTGTGCATGTGGATTAGTCTCATTAGTGACGTTTCTCAATTATTAATCCAACAAGTTGGTGAAGGACATGGAAGGGAACATAAAGCTTCAAATAAAGCCATATATATATATATCATTCCATGGAATCTATTGTTATATGAAAACATCACCATATAAAAATACTCTACTTATGAACCAGTAAAGTCCCGGACAAATGATCTAGGAATTTCCTCCAATACGTGGATTGTATTCTCTTACTAGACATAATTTTGTGGATGATATTCCTTGATCAGGGACAACATGGTTCCCAAGACATATTATGAAGACCTTTGAAGCTGTGAGGTGAATATGTGGTCTCTATTATAGATAATAGAAATTGGTTCCCCATGAAATTTGTCTACTTCCTAGATATAGATATTTTTCAATTCATCCACATTATTCACTACCCAAATTAGAATAAAGTGTTACGACTTCATGATTTAGTCCAAAACAAACAAATGACATCTTACATTGAATCAATCGGGGTAGAAAATTTTTACTTCTATAAAAATTTGTTTACATTTTAATATAGTTATGGGAAATGATTGTAACATTAAAGATGGTTGTTGATGTTTTTACATTACTTGTTGAGAAGTGAGACGTCACACAAAATGATCATCCACTTTTCTATTCACACCAAACCATATAAATTGATCCTTCATTTACTTCTATTTATTTTGGGTTATAAGGTAGAGATAACACTTTGAATAATGAAAAACATGAATTAGTTGACATTGGAATGATGGAGGAACCAGAATACAATATCCAAAGTGAAACTAAGAATTTAAGTCTTTGTCTCATCCAACAATTCTCTCACCCCATTGAGTTTTAAACTAACTATAATACAATTAGTGTTTGAATATTATGACAATTAAACTTGGGTGACTAATTCATGAGTAATAGTTAAAGAAATAAAATCCATAAAATCATTTTTTTCAATATTTTTCCAAGGTCATGTATGAAAATTACACCAATATCCACTATTGATCTCAAGATTATTTGACTGATTGGTAATAAAACTCTTTATTTAATGTATCACATGATGAGTTCCATTTACTAGATATATACACTATGTAAAATTAAAACATATAACAGATATGCTATATAGTGGTGTGTCCAAGGTTCAAGTCTTGTTGTGATAAACTGAGCATCAATATTTTGTTATACATGATCACTATGAACATTTCAACAAAGAGGTATTGTCACATTATTTTGAAGGCATAGATCATTGCAAAAAATTATCGATCCTTTGTTGGACATTTCATAACAATTATCCTCAACTTACATGAACTATAATCTATATCATGGCCACTCTGGAGAAGAATGATGTAATAATTCATTAAAAAATTGACAATAATAGCATGTAAATTATTTAAATGATTGTATCTTGGAAACAATTTCTAAGTGGTTTCTAAAATATAATATCCTAAATCTAATCAATATTGACCAATATACATTTATTAATATAAAATTACCATGAAACTGAACTTATTATATCAAGAAGTAACACATTAAAAAATTCTATAAATTAGTGGTCCCATAATATACTTACCACAATATCTATGTTCAGTTCATTATCATGTTTTTTTGTGGGAATAGAGTAATATTTCATCAAGAAATATAACAATGAAGAAAAATAGGTGTCTATGAAAAATTTGATTCATCAATGCTACAAATAATATTAGTTTATTATCATGACCAAAATGCATGAATAATTATCCAATGTGGCCATAACAGTATCTAAAAGACATTATAGGGATATCCTTATTTATAAATCGGAGTTGGGTGTGTCCCGATTAGTGATCAGTTTTGGATAACAATTTCACCCCCCCTAAAATTGATTAAAGATATACCTAATTCAAGGAAGATGGTATCTATTTTTTTAAACAACATATAATAATTGACATATTGTTGATGAGTATCATAAATCATCATAAAAAAGAAGAATCAGATTATCCTAAGGACTCATACTTGGTCCATAGAATCCCTTACTTTCTAACTCCTCTATATAGACATCAAACTCCAATGATTATATTGGTTCAATTATACATGGTGGAATTGAAATATGATTCATTCATGGAAGTAGGTCTATCCAATGATACTAGTCAATGTATTACAACTATGAGATAAAAAATTTCTATGACCATGATTGTAACATACCTTTAAGGGTGAAATGATTCAATTGGATGAAACAAGCTAGTTATTAAAATCATATGTGTTCCTTTTTCTTGAGTAGTGTTTTTAAGGTTATAAAATGTGTCATTAGTTCCACAGTATTATTTGATTTACCACATGAGAAGAAATAAAGGGATGAATGGAAGTCAAACTAATCACATCACAATGGTAGAATGTAGGATAATTTTATCTCTCATGAATGAGGGACCTACATCCTCCTTCAAAATACTCTTATTAATGCCAACGAATTTTCAATCCACTCACCCAGATTGATTTTAGGACCCTTGTTAAGGTGTTTACTTTTGAGGAGTTGTTTTTTATAATCAATCTATGTACCACAATTATGAGGTTGATAAATGATCTAACCAAAAAAAATATTATTTTATAATTAGAATTTTTGAACATAGTAGAATTATCTCCGCTAATTGACATTAAGAGATTTGTGAAATAACTCTTGAGGACCAATTTCTGACTACAATTATGATAGTATCAGGGGGGTTGTTCAGTAAATCTTCATGAGTTATAATGAGCGTCATTTTACGTAACCTATAGGGGTACTATTATTTGGGTGATTGTTAAAAAAACTAATGGACTTATTCTCAAGTGTTATAATTGTAATGAAACCAACCCCAATATCCATGACCTTGTGTCTGTTTTTTACATTGATGTAACATATAAGGAATCACATCTCAAAGGACTGAATGGTTTAATAGTCTTTCCAAACTGGATACATACATGACTCCCAAATTACATTTGAAAACAAAAATTCTATGACAATTTTTTTCAAAATATCCTTATTTAATTTAGCATATCTTTGCATAATAATCAGGGTACACATCATGGATTTATAGGGAATGGAAAAAATAAGGTTGAGAGAAAATGATCAGCAAGGTTTAAATACATTATAATATATAATTAACTAATGAAAATAATCATATTTTAATAGGCAATAACTACAAAAATCGATTTAATTAATTACATGAATATTATAACTAGATAAAGTAAAATAAATAACCGAAAACATGTTGTTTAATCAATGAAATGAGAATGAAATTCATCTTGAGATACTATAATTGAAAAAATATCAAGTATAATAATAATTTAATTATGAATGAATGAAAATAATAATTACAAGACTTCATGTTTCTTAGGCACATTGTACCTCTACCACCAAGATCTATCGATAAGAAAATTTAAAACTGTTTGGTTGATAACCATTTAATTAAATTTGGCCAACATGATTAATCCAATGAGTTTACCGATATATTATGGTAATATCTCTAATTTGACCCCACCCATGTATTGAATTTCAAATAATTACTCATATATCGAATAATGATTTTGAATTTGAAAAAATATGCATTATTATCAAGTATCTGTATTGATTGAGGAAACCAATTTATCAATATTTCCCAAGACAATAAAATTAATCTAACATAAAAAATTATATGTAAAACTGGTATATATTTTAGATTATAATAATATACATGATAAAATAAAAGGGATATTTAATATCAATTTCATTTCCAGTGAAAATTTATCAAAATAAAACAGTTGTTTGAAGTGATCTATAACAATCAGAAAAGAAATTTATATTTCACAATAACGTTTACCACTTTTTTAGTTTTCAAGAAAAATACCATTGGATTAAGTAATAAAAAATGTATCTTAAATATAATTAATTTTGAATGGCTCATGATACTACATGCCATAGTGTATTATATAGAAAATATAAAATAAATTAGGTGAATAGTATTATAACATGCCTCAATGAAGTGATATTGAGACTAATTCTGTTTCAGTGATCATATCATTGAAGCGGGGATTAAAAAATTTATTGATTATGTATATAAAATTTAAATAAATGTAAAACAATTGGAAATAAAACATAAAATAATAAATATTCAACACCCACATAATTTTAGAATGATATAATCAATTATGTAGAAGTTTAATCTAACTAATGGAAATTATTTTGTGAAATCCCTTACCTCACGTTTCTTTTTGGTTGAATGTAATTTAAACCCATATATTGTAGTTTTATAATTTTCATTATGTTATTTACGAACCATATTAATATTTATAATATCATATATAATCATTTTATAACATATATCACCTATGGATTAACAATCCGTCAATATTCACATAGTTTCGGGTGTTAATTTACATTTTTTTCTCATTCATGATTACCGGGAAGTTGTCAATTATTGTGATTATTATATATATCTATCTACTAGAAAATAAAAATCCGGACATAATTATCATAATTTTTTACAACTTATAATTCTAAAAAAAATCATGAAATCTAGTTCGAGAAATGATATATATTATAATCATGGAGATGATATATCATAGACATGCATGATTAACATTTTCATGTTTTCAAGATCATTATGTATGTAATGTAAGTATAATTTTAAAATTATTGAATGTTAAAAAAATAAATTTGTTTCATTAAATAAACTATTATATATATCATCCATTTAGGTTGGTAATGAAAATAGAGTCACATCGCTTCATGATTGCAGTGGCCTACACATACACAAATGATGTTAAAATCATTGAGAGAAAAGGTAAGAAATAAAATGATATATTATTCTAAAAAATGATAAATATGTCATTAATATCATAATTATTTTATATATATTACATATCATTTTTTATTTTACCTATATCATCTCTTATGTGATGTGTTCATGAAAGGGAAATCATATTGCATTGTGAGGCGGTCATCCGACCTACACACGAGCGGCATTATTATATATCATATGAAATAGAGAGTAAAAAATGTATATATTTTTTAAAGGACACATAGATGAAATTATTTTTTAAATATCAAATATATAATTTATATCCATCATCATACCTAACTGTGATATGTGGAAATGGAAAAAATTAACAAAACTAGTTCGTGAGGTGGTAGTCTAATATAAATGTTTTTGATGATTTCATAACACATTTTATGGAAGTAAAGGTGGTTATAGGTCATTAAATTTAAATTAAAAATATATATATATTTAATATTCTGAGGTTGTAATATCAGTATGGTTTAATTATAATTTAAGGAGGTGATGGAATAAATAAAATAAAAAACAATTGTTGAAGAACATTACCTCTTCTTTGGGTATCAAAATTTGATTTTCACCAAATCCTTATCAGGATGCGGTTTTTACAAAAATATTCTTTCTTGGATGAGTGGTGGGTAGTTGGAATGTTATTTTTTAAGGAATTGGTTAAACCAAAATTGTGTTATGGTGTAAATAAGAGAGGATATGTGGAGATATTTTATTAGTGAGGTGAGTGGAACACATATGATTGTTTTTGAAAAATTCAATCATACTCGCTGTGTCATCATGGAAAATGACTTAGAAAGGTAATTTAATAATCTATAAATTATAAGGTCAAAATAAGGCCATAAAATTTGTTATGAAAAAATTGGTTGGTGAGATGTATTCCTTGACTTTTTAGTTTTTCCCATGATAAATATATTTTTAACATAACTGTTGTAATTAATTATTATTATTTTCACTATTCATTTTTTTCAAAACTCATGTTACAATTATTATAATTTATAAATTATTCTGATTCAAAATATTGAATCCATTTTTTCTAAATTCCATTCATATAATTGTTAAATTTTAATTTAAAATCAATCCCACACACATGAAGAGAAATCTGGGCTTTAAAAGGAAAATGTTCATATGTTTTGAAAGATTCAATATCAAAATTCAATATGAATGTGTTTCGAATAAAAAAAATTGGACTAATTGAAATTTTATTGCACTAATTTTACTTTTAGAAAATTTAACTTTATAAATAATTTAAATGAAATTAGAGTTTTCAATTAAAATTCAGTATTTTGCATTATTCGTCAATAAATGAAATAATTGAGGAATATGAAAATTATTGACCATAAGATAATTTTGATATGATGATTTAAAAAATTATTATTATAATTTCAAAATAATTTTATAATGGTTTTTGGAATTATTCTTTTTCTATGTTCAAAAATCTCGATTAAACTATCTTTTTGAAAAATACATTTTTCAAAAAACAATCCTTTTTCAATTAATTGATTATTTTTTATTTATAATATATAGATAATCATAATTTCATTATTTAGTTATTAAAACTTATACATTTCAACTTAAATTCTAGGTTATAAATATTATTAAATAATAAATTTTTAAAATTATTTTATATTTTTTTAAACTTAGTGTTGCGAGTAAAGAAAGTAAAACATTGTGTTCCATGTAACACACGTTACACTTGATGTTACTTGTAACAAACATATAATCGGGTTTTGGTTTCACCAAAAATACTTAAGACAATTAATTTCATTTAAAATAAAAATATCTTAAAGTCTTAGGGGGTTATATATTCTTTTAATATTGGTTTTGTGTGTCAGATACACTATAAAAAACAATGATCATAGTTTAAAATCATTGGTTGTTAAATTATCCCACCCCCAAATAAATAGTATCCCCATAATTTAAATATTATATTGGTAAACAAGGGTTTGATAATTGAAAAGTATTGTTTTGAAAACCGACATCATAGAAGCAGTTAATAAATAATCTTTAAAATAATGGAGAAATGGAATTACCAATGATATATGGAATAACCCACAAATGGATTATTAAGTAGGATATTATTTTTGTAAAGTAAATATTGGTACATTTATGAAATGAATTAATAATTATAGAGAGTGATTAAGGACATTGATCACATGGAATAGAATTGTCAATGTAATTTTTAAGGCCACAAAACCATTAATCTATGATGATTTGATGGAAAATTTAACTCATTAGGTATGAAGTTAATAGGATAACATTTTTTTTTTCAATGTAATATTTCAATATTTGAGGGGTACTTTTACTGTCTATGAATATAAGGAAATATACTAACTTGGTATGTTTATATTTATTATGAAAATTTCAACCTTTGGTTAAGATTTTATAAAATTTTAATCAATCCATTACTCCTAGAAATAAATCTGCCAACATGAATGTTTTTGTGCTTGAAGCACTGAAATTCTATTTTAAATGATCAAAGGATCCAAAAAGGGTGCAATGTAATTCTGTCTATCTATAACTATTATCAAAAAAATAATAATGTTAGGACAATTAATCCAATTTAATACATTAATATATAAACCTCAAAATAAAAACCATTCGTTCATCATTAATATTCATTCAAAAATAGTTTAACTAGAAATATTGAAATATTATCCAGGACTTCACGTAGGTCATTAGATAGAACTGTACCTCTATCATGCTTCGGTCATGGTTTCATGACCCATGGACTTTACAAAAATGATGGGTTGTCACCTAGCAAATATTTTTAACTTTTTAAGACCATATTACAATACACTCTATAACATTCCCTAACCAATATTATACAAAACCTTGAAAAAAATAATTCTAGAACCTATTTAAATATGGTCCTTAATTCAATTTATCAATTTATTATTTTCCACAATGTATAAAAATGTTATTTTACTATTACTAAAATGTTTTTAAATATCATATTTACCATAAATGCTATCAATACTTTTAATCTTTCGTCTATAAAGTGTAAAAGAATTATTCCTCAAATAATATTTCCACTAAAGCTCAAAATTTACATATCATTCTTTTAAAATTTACTTAATTATGGAATGCTCCCTTCACATAAAATAAATAAAAGTTGTTTAAATCTTTTAACATAGGATAAATAATAAAATAATTGCCTGAGGATGGTATCCATAACACTTATATTAATTAATACACAAATTTTTCAAAAATTTAACAGAATCCTTAGATGCTTATGGTTTTTTATAACCAAAATACTAGTTGAAGAATACTTCTACAATTTAATTATTGAATAAAAATAAACAAATTCATCATTATTTTATTTCATCGTGGTTTTTTCCTTGGTCGAAAGGATAACCATAGTCATTCACTATCATTATCTATTCAAATAATTTTTAATGGTTTGAAATGAAAATATTAATTATCCAAATAATATCCCTTAGGAGTGTCATACTAGGTGTGATGTAAGGCCCATTTTCATGAAAAAAGTGAAGACCATTCAAGACCAATGCTACCTTTTTGATGTTATTACATCTTTGTAATTTTTTAAAGGACCATTTACAATTATTTTCTGGAGGCATGGGTGATAAGAAATGGAAAAGGACATAATATATAGATTACCAAAAAAAATTAGTATTTTTGTGTACATTTATCCTTAAAGTATATCATAGGTTTATGTACCATAGAATGTGTTTTACATATTCTAATTCACATGGATTCTTATAAACATAACTTAATATGAGTTGGGGGGACCCTGACGACAATATCACAGACCAGTGCCTTCATTATTACACTAGCATAATATACAAGGAATCAAATCCCGAAGGAAATATTATATAGTAGTCTTAGAAATTAGATAGAAAATTATTACATAATAATATATTTTAAAACAGAAATTACCACTTATTATTTATCATGAATAACCTTATTTTATCTATAATATCCTAGTACAACTATCAGAGTACCCATCATGGATTTATTGGCAATGGATACAAAATATGGGTGAGTTGAAATTCTCAGTAAGGGATATGTACTGCCTCATATATAAATAATCAATGATTATAACAAAAATTTAAAGGTAAATAACAAAGAAAAAATTCCATTTAATCAATAAAATGTCCAATATAATTGGATAAAGCATAATCAATATGGAAATGAAAATAATATAAAATACATTCTATTTAATAAATAAACTGGGAATGTAATTCATCTTGAGATAATATTATTACGAAAATATCATGGATAATAAAAAATAAATATTGAATGAAGGAAATGATTAATTACTAGACATCAGGTTTCCCTAGTATATGATACCTCAACAGTCCATATATATCCTCAATATAGTTTAAAACTGATAGATATAAAACCATTTACCTAAAGTTTACCACATAATTCATCACCACACGACTAATGATGCATTAAGGGGATATCTATAATTGGTAACCACCCATGTATTTAACTTCCAAATCATTCCTCATATATCTAATAATCAATTTATTTCATAAACAATGTTCTTTATCATGAGGTATCCCTATTGTGTAAAGGATACAGATTTATCAATATTTACCATGTTAGTCAAAATAGTTTCAAAATAAAAAACATATATAAATATATTTCATGGTTTATGAAATAATAATATAAATAATAAAATATTATCAATATTTAATATTAATGAAATTTACAATGAAATTTATCATAATATAGTCAATATTTCAAGAGAAAGTTAAAAATCAAAAATGAAAATGAGATAACACAATAATTTTTTTAACTTGGTAATTTTAATGTCAAATAACATTGGATGAAATAATTCAAATTGAATATTAAAATACCGTGAAATATAAATGAATAACAATATAGGATGTCAAAGTTAATTATATACACTATATATTAAAAATTAGGTGAATAACATTACAATGTGCTCCTATAAAAAGAAATTTAGATAAAGTCACTTACATCGATCATGTTATTGAAGTGAGGATTAATCCATGATTTAATTTTATGTATCAAATTTACATCCAAATAAAAAATGAAATTAGAACAAAAAATAATCAATATTAATTATACACATAATCTCAACATTACATAATAAATGATGTAGATGTTTAACCAAATGAATGTAAATTGAATTAAGAAATACCTAACCTCACCCTTCCTTTTTGTTGGACATTCATTAACCTCATGTTCTGTAGTTTTTAACATTTTATTAAATTATTAAATAACCATATTAATATTTATAACGTCATATACGATTCTATTGTAACATCTTAGGACCTGTTCACTAATAATCTTTCATTATTCCTATTGTTTCATGTGTTAATTTATTTGTTTTTCCATATCATTCTTTTTATGCATGTTTCTATTAAAGTGTGTATTATATGTTTATATCATATTCAAAATATTAATTATAAAATAATTATAATATTTTTAAATAAATTATACTTTTTAAAAACAATCATGAAAGCTGGTTTTGAGAAATGAAGTACAATACGATAGTGGATATGGTACGCCCTACGCACACAAGAATAATGTTTATATTATTCAGTTATCATTATATAGAGGAGGTAAGAAATATTTTAACATTACATGTTTATAATAATATCATATTAGTTATTTTAATATACTTTTATATATCATCCATGTGGCTTGGTGATGAAAAGCGAGTCACATCACATCGAAAAGGCGGTAGTCCACTTGTACACTAATGATGCTATCATCTTTATGTGAGAAAATTATTTAGGAATAAAATGGTATATTGTCATTTAGTATAATAAAAACACAATTAATCTCATAATTATTTAATTTATATAACATATCATAATTAAATTTATCCTTATCACCCTCCATATAAAGTGTTATTTAATGACGAATCATATCGTTTCATGAGGCGATCGTGCACCGTACACCCAAGCGAAATTATCCTCTCTCATATGGAATGGAATATTAAAATGTGAAATATTATACAATGAATCCATAATAATAATTATTTTATAAATATCATAAATATATATATTATATTCTTTATCATAATAAACCATGACATGTGTTCATGAAAAAACAAATCACAACAGTTTATGAGGTGGTAGTCTGATGCACACATGGATGATGGTTTCATTACCAAATTTATGGAAGTGGAGGTGGTTATAAGTCCTTAAATTTTCAAAAAAAATATTTTTATTAGGAATATACAGAGATTATAATATCTTCGCAGTTTAATACAAATATATGTTGTTGGAGGAAGATATTAAATAAAAACACTCATTGATAACAATTACTTATTCTTCAGTTATCCTCCTTAGGTTCACACCAAGGACATATAATGTTGGATTTATTACCAAAATAATGATTTGATGATGAGGGGAGGGAATTTGAGGAATGGTTTTTTATGTACTTTCAAAACCAAATGTGTGTGAATGTGTAAATAACAGAGGATACGGGTGGCCATTTATAAGTGAGGTGAGTGGCATAATAGTCATTTTTTGAAAAGATTCAATCATACCAAAATTTTTATCAATACAAGAAGCCACTAAATTATTGAAATTACCATTCATTGAAGTGATAATGACGAAATATTCCTATAATATTGATGTTTTATAAGTTTGTGGACCATTTTAATCTTATATCTTATTAGTTTAACCCCTAATGAATCAACTTTTATAGTAACTATTGTAATTAAATTTTACATTTTTCACTGTTGATTTTGGGAAAAAATTATTTTTATCTTAATTAAAATAATAATTCATTAAAATTTAAATATTTAATAAATTTTTACAAATGTAATTCACATATGAAAAAAATATTAATTTAAAGTAAACCCAGCTGAAGTGATGAGAAAGAGTGATTTTAATTGGAAAATCTTAAAAATTGTACAATGTCTTTATTTAAAAATTAAATATGAAATTTATTAAATGAAATATTTTGGATTAATTGACATATTAATGACCATATTTTATCTTTAAATAAAATAACATAAAATTTAACATTATAAATAATTTAATGGAAAAGGATGATTTAATTAAATTTTTGTATATTTCACTATTCATAAAAATGAATATTTTCAGAAAAATCCCAAAAATACCCACTAAGACAATTTGATATGATGATTTAAAAAATAATGTTTCTTTTGAAAAACTAATTTTTCATAAGTGGTAAATATTTATTTTATTTTATATGCAAAAAGTGTTATTAAATATTTTTTTGAAATATATAGTTTTTTTATAAAAAAACCCTTTTTATTTAATTAATTCATAAATAATTTTTAATCAAAAGTTTTCCATAATTTTCATAAAAATTTTTATTACTATTTATACCCTCTAATTCAATAGTTTGTTTGAAATTATCATATTTTTATAAAAATATTTTTATAATATTTCACATTTTTTTTAATCTCAGTGTTGTGTGTAACAAAATCAAAACTCAATGTCACATGTAACTCATGCAAATCATTTTGCTACAAGTAATGCGAGAAAAACTAAGTTTCATGTGGAATTAAATTTATTGAAGATATGCCGTTTATTTAAAAATAAATATATCTTCAATTATGGGGTATTATATTTTCATCTAAAATTATGGTTTCATTTCATATACACTATAAAATAGAATGTTAATACTATAAATTATCAGGGTGTTACAACTCTACACTGAGAGTAACCATTCTTAATATACTTATTCCACATATGGGAGTACCCATATATGTCTAGGGGGATAAAAGTGATCACTCTACAAGTATTCTGAGTGAAGTCTTTCTCTCATACTAGATCCTTGTTTACAATGTCTTTGTAATATTTGATACAAAAAATAAACACTCATGAATGAATGTCAAATCAAAAAAAACATTCAAACATTGTTTCCTCTAGTGATCCAAAATCGTTGATTTATAGTAAAATAAAGCAAGGTATATAAACATGGATTTACGTTCCATAATTAATAGTTTTTCATAATTTATTTAGAAGAAAGTCACTATTCATTACACTTAGAATAATTATAGGTAGAATTGTTTATTAAATAACTTATCAAATACATCCCAATTGAGGACTGGATCAAATTTAGTTTAAAAAATAATGTCCCACCATTATCAGGAATGGTACATAAGAATATGTAAAACAATTTATAAATTTATTTTAGCTGGTGTCCCCCAAAAAATAAATGAATATATTCACTCTCCTTAGCCATGTATCCAATTTCATGGGTGTTAAGTCACCTTAAAATTTCATCATGTTCTACACTTGTAATGTGAGAGATATATCCACATTACATGGTTCTTAAGACCAGATATAATTTTCATTGTTTTAGAAAACTATCACAATGATACTGATCTACTGTTAGTTCACCTTTGGTTTTAGAGGAACAACATTCTAAAAAACATCCTTATATTGGTTCCTCAATCTCCTCACTAGTGTAATCTTATCTACATCATAAAAAATACCACTTAGTCATAACTTAAACCTTCAATCACATGTTTTTAAAATATACCAAAACATACCACGAAATAATGAAAATATCATATGATTGGTGAATTTTGGGTGGTAAATTTGACCTTAATTCATGATACTATATATTCATCAGATAATACCACAAGGATAGGGTGAAAAAAAGATACAAGTTCTTCTAAGTACTTTCGGTACCCGAAGAACCATTCTAATATGATTTACAATATAAATAGATCATGTAAACCTTTTAATAATAACATTTTTTCTTTTAAAATATTATATCTCCTTACCTACAATTATTGAATGATAAATTAGATGAAACTATAAATTTTTTTCACACCACAATAAGACGCATTAGCATAGTATAAAATGGGTTACACATACCATTGATGAAATCATCGGGACACCAAAGACGTGAAATAAATTCCATGTGTATTACTATATGATGGGAAATTATTTTACCATACAAAAATAACACCATCAACATGGTAACTCCATGAGATAACATAAAAATGATGAAAAATCAATTTGAATATGATAACATAAGAAACTAGACTCATAAATAGAGTCACAATAGTAAAACTAACCCCAATGAACCTATATTAACAAATGAAAACTAATATTAGGAGAGATAAAGAACTGATTTGTCCCATGACCAACTCCAATTCCCAAAATATCAATATTATTACTCCCAAACATCAATATTATATTATTACGATAACCTACAAGTAATTTCTAAGACCTATCCATTATATATTTGATTGTAAAAAACATCTTCATTTACACTAGTACTTCTTGAGTGGGTATTTTCAATTATGAACCAAATTATAATGAATTTTTATAAATGTCCATTATCATTTCATGAGTGTGAGTAGTATTTTTATCAACATGGGAACCACTAGTAGAAACAACAATCTGGTGTTGATTAGGGGGACATGTTCCTTATATAAGTTTTGGAACTAAAGTTGTTATCTAATCTGGTGATGGTGGAGACTAGAGAGAATAATTCAAAATATCCTCGGGAAATCATGAAGGGTTTATCCCTATATTTTAAAAATAACGAAAATTAATTTTCTACTAGATATCATTTCTGAGTATGTGAAAGAATTTATGAAAGTTTCATTTTATATATGTCTAACAACTAATTGTTGTTGGTAGATTTTATAACTAATAGGTGTCTAAAAAAATTACCAAATGGAATGACCAAATTTTTATATGGATAATCGAAACATTTGATGGTTTCATAGTTGATTACACAATGTGAAATTTTTAGAGATTCTTGTGGGGTTCCTCACAAGGAAGACCATGGAATTCAGGGATGAGGTGAATGAGTCCTGATCTTAACTCAAGGTTGTTTTCTTGATCAGGATATTGGATGCATGATTATTTGATATCTATATAATAGGTGGTTAGTTATATTATGTTCAAATTATTTTTCATCCATGTTATTATGTTTTTGACATAGATCACACCTATCATGGGATATAACCTCTTGAGGTTCCACAATTGGTTCATTAATGGCAGTTAATTGATATAAATTACAAGGTCGAAGGTTTGTGTTATGTTTTTCTTCAAATTTTATCTTTATTTGAAGTAGATTTTCCATTCATGATGATGTCATGAAAATAAATATGATGATTTAGTAACATTTATTAATATTTAATAATGATGGAGATTATAATGGAAAATAACTTGAAAATCAATGTTACAAACTAGAGAGAATGTAGAAAAAGATAGTGTGATAAAAAAACCCAGAATAAAAATAAAAATAAAATATTACTGGGAGGATAAGGTAAAGGGAAATACACTAACAATAAATAAGTGAAAAATGATCCTTACTCCCTATAAGTAGAACCAAAATTTGAGGGATGAGTTTACCACATAAAATTAAACATTTATTTTAACTAAAATATATTATTTATAAATGGAAACCAAGGTCATATTTTAATAGATTCGTGAATAATTAATAATATTTTTTTTATTATTTAAAATTGAAGGTGTTTTGATGTAATAGGGTTTTGGGTTCAGGAAAAAATAATGAATTTAGAAATTAATAATTTGGAATTTATAGAGTTTATAAGAATGTGACCACCCATTTTAATTCAGTTGATGTACATCCATAATAAATTCTGGGTTCTAATATAGATCTTAATAAAAACTTATGAAAAAAATATTTTTCATGTGATTTCTTATTAGGAAATTTTTTCAGTTTTTTGCTTGAAATGCATATTGATTCATCGATTATCAATAAGGATCAGGTGATTTTAATCTAATATCAAAACTCAAACTCCTCAAGGATACATATATGGGAAAAATTTGTTGTTTATATATTTTTATTTTAGTGTATATTATCAAGAATTATATTTACAAGTTTAAGTTCGTGATTATATGGAATTGATTAATTGATACGATCCAAACAAATAGTATTATTGATAAAGGAAAAAATAATGAATGGGGGAATGAACCATCATATGAATGGGTACCCAAAAACACGATCCTCAGATTATGAGTTTTAAATAATAGTATATAAATCAAAAATTAAAAAATTATAAGTAACCAAACATCAATAAATATTACTAAAAGATAATATAAATGAGTATAAGTGGAAGCTTCTGATTTACATCATGGTTCTTCCTCATGTGATAAAAAGGAAGTCAATACTGACTGAAAATTATTTTTTATTATTATGCATACACTTTTGAGGAAAAAGTATAAAACCATACATGACTTCACAATTTAAAAAATTCACCACTTCTCCACTTCCCTGCTTCCCCACATCAATGTTGGAGCTGAAATCGTCAAGACAAGGTCAAGGTGCTACAAACTAGAAAACACAAACATCAGGAAAGCTGAACAAACCACAAAACCGGTCTCCTTGATCACTGACCAGTGCGACCGTTAACACGAGCCCAAATCCACAAACCCAATGGAAGACTCCAGTAGTAGTTTTTCCAAAACCTTCAACAACATGAGATGACCCAATGAGCACATCCACAATGGGCAACAAAGAAACCAAAACGAGGAATACCGGCCCGCCCAGATGTCGTATCCTACTCAGTAGACATCAAAATGCAACCAAAAAATAATCAAAACTCTACAAACCAAAAAACCACACCAAAATAGATTCAATCCTAAGAAGAAGGATAAAAAAGAAGATAAATTACCCAAAAAATAATGAAATCAATGGTTGAATCCCATCACCAAGATCCCATAAATTAGAGGTGATGCTGGAGGAAGCATCGCCGCAAACAAAACGGAAACTAAACAATGTACGTCGCCACCATCATGCTCATATAAGGTGGCCACAGATCCACCAAAAGTTGTCATAGCTGAAGAATAATACATGATAGCAACCTCATACCATATCGGACCAGAAGTTGACCTCAGACCAACACCACACCACAATTGAAACATGATCCCACTGAAGAATGTTACTATCAATGTCGCAGAAGCCTATTTCTACCCAAAATGCCGAAATAACCCACAAAACCTCAATATAAAGGGACCCAAACATTCAATGTTGATGAAGACTGGATCTTGAACTGACAACAGAAAAAAAAGTGGATCTTGCTGTGAGCCCACCGAGAAGAGCCGAAAAGTCGAACCGCAGTTCCCTAAGGCACAAGATATAGTGGTGACGGGGAAACCATAGAGCTGCGAAGCCCTTTACAGGTGCATCTATTTCAAATGATGTCCAAAAAGAGGTCAACAATCAATGGCATAAAAGAATGAAAATATAAAATATAAAAAATAATCATATATTTTCCATTGTTTAAACTCACTTGATAATGAGGGAGAGGAGTAATTTTCCTTACTATTACAAGAATCTTTTATGAAAAATAAGATTAGGGGATGAGGTCTAGGTTACTATTCATTGTTGAATTTTATTATATAATTTAGTAATATTTATTACTAACTTAATCAAAGATTTATTACCATATAATTTTCTTATAGATATGGGCATCAATTAATTGAATTAATGGAATTGAAATTATCAAGACTATATGGTTTTAGCCCTTGTTATGACCCATTTATAGAATCTGAGTCTAGTTTTTTCACCCGGGTTTTCTTCTCAATTTAGAAATCCATTGGACCTATTGTAATTATATCTAGATATTGGGTCAGTTTAATAAATTTCTTACCATTCATAATAGTGTCCAAACAAATTATTTTATAGTTTTAATTAGTGTACTCATAATTATGATAGATATATTTAATATCAAGTATGTTTATCCTTTTAGTTATAAGATTTAATTTTATGAAAATGACCCAAAATATATTGCAAATAAAAAGTAATTCATTTCATTACTAGAAATGTTATGGTATATATAATAAAATGTATTAATAGATTTCACCGAACAATCATAAATGTTAAGGGTACCAATATTTGTATGTTTAATCATAGAGGAGATGAAGGAATTTTCCTTTCTTATCTACCAAATAGAAGATTATATCACCACTATAGTAAGGAATCAATGAATATTGATTATAGTAATGTTTTAAGGTGTTTTCTAAGTGAATTAATGAACATGAAAAATTAAGATTATTTTCTCAATTTGATGTATATGATGGGGTATTTATTTGATAACATTTGCAAATTTCATGAAATATGAAAAATTTGATTGATGGGAATGAAGAAAATAATGATTCAATTTTAATCATTTTGAAATATTATCTTAAGTAAATAAATTTGAGGTTGAATTAGTATGTGTAGATGAATTAGATCATTATTCATAAAGTAAAAGAAGTTAAAACTACGAGATATTTTAGGAAAGAATCTCACACCACATAGATTTCTCAAGTTGAACTAAGGCGAGTGGATGAAACATTGAAGCATCATGAGTGTATTCATATAATGAATAAATAATTAGATTATATTGATAAGTAAAACAATTTATAATTATTTCCAAAGATAAATAATAATGTTATTGTGACAAACAGAGAATTCTATTCAAAACTAAATGTGAAAGGAAAATTGTTGAGGAATAAGTAAATCCTAGTTTTTTAAGGGAGGCCTTAGGTTGAAGGAATTGACAATGAGAAGTCACTTACATGGTTACTATTATATATATAATAAATATATTTCATACTATTTATACTTAATGATGATTCAATATTTTCCAAATGGATATCAAGTTATCCTCCCTCAATAGTGAACAAGAAGAGTAATTTCACACTTAGAAACCTAACTGTTTAATTATTAAGGATGATAAAAGATGAATTTTCAGGTAGAAAAAAGAACTATATGGGTGGTTGTAGTCAATGATTGGTTGATATCTGAAGGTTCTAAATTTGGATAGAGGGATAGTGGAAAATGATATTTACCTTAGATAAATCATAATGAAATCCCACATTTTTACTATATATGATGATGCTATTATGTTTTCTAGAAATAATGATTAGGGTTGTAAGGAATTTTCCACTAAAAAATTATTTGAGATTTTGATGTTGGGATTTATAATGTAAATCTTAGGACATCAAATTTATTATGATTAGTATTAAATATTTCATTCCCAACATAAATATTCTTCCTAATTAATGATTATTTTGATGTGGATAATGTCAAGTAATATTCTACAAAAATTTCAGTGGGAACAAAGATTTCAATGGATAAATGTGGAATGAAGGCTTCTCAAACGATTTTAGAGAACTTATTAGGATTTTTACTTATTTTTCATATTCAAGACCATATATAGTGTATGGTGTTACATTGAGTGATAGATACCACAATATTTTAATGGAAGAAATCTTTATAGTATTAAAGTGTTTTTTATGAAAATTAAAATAAATATTGACATGGTGTAATTTATAACTATCAGGGAAAGAATAATTTGTTTGGTTCCACAAGTATAGATTTAGATAGAAGTGTTGATGATCATAATTTATTCATTCATGAAGTGTTTTTATTAAGAGAAATAATTTTATATAAAACATTAAGAAGTTGAAATAATTTACCCTGAGAAAAGATAAAGTGGGATATTTGTTGGTGCCAAAAATCGGGATAGAGAAGAAAAAAAAAGGCACCATTGACTTCCTCACGAAGCTACTTCTTGGAGTCCCCCCAACACCACGACCGCCATGAAGTAAGGAGGCGGGATGATCCACGAATGCATTTGTCGTTCGCGAACCCGCCACAAAGCAAGGAGGCGAGATGTTCCGCGAACACACTTGATGTTCATGAGCCCACTGTGAAGTAACCAAGTCCCTCTTCATGCCATGTAAGCTCTGCATCATGATGCCTTTCCCCTATAAATACCCAGCTCACCCTGATTCCCCAGATGGCCACTCCGCCCCTTGGGCGGCCGATCTCCTAGTTCACAGAGCTCCTCTTTCCTTCACGAACCGGCTCCATGAGGCCATGCACTGCGATCAGCTTCCTTCGTTTTGCTGCTCCGTGGGTCTATGCTCTCCGAGCCAATGCTCTGTGAGCCCATGCTCCATGAGTCCATATTCCGCGATGCTGCTCCTCCAGTCCATGCTCTGCGAGTCCATGCATCGTGTGACCCTATGCTCCCCGAGCCCTTTGATCCGTGATGATACTTTGCGAAGGCCTATCCTTTGCGAGGATCCTACATTCATGCCCACTGGTCATATACCCCCATGAAAAATGGAGGGTCACACCGTGAACTTTTCAGGTCGGGACGTCGGGATTTTCCATTACTCCCTTATGCGGTCCTACATTCCACCTATGGAATGCCATGATTTGAGATACTCCTCCACACACCGTGAAAACTTGTTGAGTTGACATATTCCCGTTGGTTCGTTTCCCATGCCATGATTTGATATTCTCCTCATCAATTCCTCGAGTACCTTGACTCGAACCATTCCTCGAGAAACTCATCCAAACCATATCACTTGGCTCTTATTCCAGGCTGAACCCGAAAGGGCCACCCTTGCGTAAGTCCCAACACCAACCATTTCTAGGTTCCTTATGACTAATAGTCCTCTATGCATGACTATAAACTGTATTAATCCCTATAATTCACTAATAGGATTTCTCATGTAACAAATAAGAGATGCCTTATTTGAAAATCATAAGATCCCAACAGTCCTTTCTACAAGACTCAAAACTAGAGTATGACCTATGTTCCAAACATAGGATGCATCTTTCTCTAAGAAAGAGATACCTTATTCTCCAAGCATGATATGCCAACATACCACTCTACATGACTATAAACTGTTGTGTACCCTATGAACCAAACATAGGATTCCCCTTGCTCTAAACATGGTATTCCTTATTCTCCAAGCATTAGATTCCAATAGTCCTCTCTATATGACTATACACTATTGTATTCCCTATATTCCAATTATATGATGCCTCTTGATCCTAACAAGAGATTCCATGTGCACCAAGCATAAGATTCCTAATGCCATGATTACAGTGGCATAATTTCAAGAGTGTTGGAATCCGTTCAAACATTCAATCACTCCACCTCACGATTTGTGTGTCCTTTATTCAGATCATCATCCAATTACGTGTATTAAGGGACCCCCTAACGGCCTGGTCCCATGCCGCATCGGCTCACCTACTCTCTTGGGCCAACGCCACGGATGACTTTGGACGACACTTTGAGTTAGGTCATATGTTTCAAACATGGTCAACAGTTAACCCTCATTTGTTTGTCCCCATTTCTTGCTAATGCGATATGGATGCTGTGTTTCGGACACAGTCTCCAGTTATCCTCCATCACCACTCCACCCTCATTGTGTTCCGAATTTCGGTCAGGTGATTCACAATTTTCATTTCCCATTGTTGGGACTTATTCCAATGCCCTTGTAATTATCCCTCTTGTGCAATTTCACATAGGCGAAGGCCTCAACCCACAAGTGGGTTGGAATTCCCACATGTCCAGACATGAGGAAGACATTACGGGTTGCTTCAATTCGTAAGGCCCATCCATCATTGCCACCCCGAGTGGCACCCAGCCAAACTAACGTGGACCCCTAGATGGTTCGCTCCGCGACACCCCCTCACCATGACATTGCCGGTGCCTTCCCTCCCACAAGGAGTAGAGGGCACCAGTTATGTATGTCCTAGGGGTGTGGAGCACACCCACATCGTCTGAGTAGCAGGACGTTAAACTGCAAAGCACCATCTTCCTCAACACATGACGTTAACATGTGACCTCACCCCATGCCTCGCACGTGGGGTGCCCCCACCATTGAAATTATCCATGCCCCCTGGTCTCCTTAGGGGATGATATCCTCCTTCTGGGAGTGGCGTTTGTCTATGGGGGAAGGGCATCCACCTTGGCGTAAGCCCCTAGTTATCCTTCTAGGAGGCAGCATAGCATCCCTACTCCTCATTTCATCTTCGGTCCCCAAGGCCAGCGGAGAGCGTGATAGGGAACGAGGATCCTCCTTTCTTCAGTCCCAAATACCTCTTCCACTATGCTGTGTCACCTCGATCCTCCATCCGGATGTAAGCCCCAACATCTCGGGCCGCTAACCACTCATAAGCCCCTGTTTCCTCTATGGTCCACTCTACATGTAATACCCTCTTCACTTCCAACAGCAGAACATTTTTCAACGTGGTCGTCAGGCCTTTGATGCATCTTTTTTATCACACTGAGCATGAATCATGTGGGATTAGAGTAAGCATCCACCATGACAACACCCGTGTCCCGCATGATGTTAAACTGTATTCCAACCCTATCCGAACTACGGGGACTTTTATCAATCTCAAGGCATAGTACATAGGAAGCCTCCACGAGGTTCATGCCCACCACCACCCGGTTGTTCTGACCCCATTCACGTCGGTTCATCAACACCTTGGTCCCCCTCAGAGTGTAAGCCCTATACCACCCAAACTATAGAGAATTTGATCCATTTCATGGCATGGTACCTAGGAAGCCTCCATGAGGTTCATGCCCCATCACCTTCGGTCGCCTCAAAGTGTAAGACCCAACCATTCCCAAACTATGAGGAATTTGATCCATGTTAATGAATAGTTTGTAGGAAGCCTCCACGAGTTTCAAGCCCCACAACCTTGCCCCACCTCAGAGTGGCGGCCCCTCTGCACCCAAACTATGGGGACTTAGATCCATGTCAAGGCATGGTACGTAGCAAGCCTCCACGAGGTTCAATCCCACCAACTGGTCATTCCGACCTCCATCACATCGAATCACCATCACCATGGGATGCCTCAGAGTGTATTCCCCATACCATCCCAAACTACGAGGACATTGATCTATGTCATGGAATGGTAGATATGAAGCCTCCATGAGGTTCAAGCCCCAAAAACCACCTTGGGTCACCTCAAATTGTAATCCCCAACCCCTCCTGAACTACGTGGTCATTGATCCTTTATAATGTAGGGTACATAGGAATCCTCCACGAGGTTCAATTCCAACACCCATCGGACCCCAAGACCATCTTCACATCAGTTCACTGACACGCCCCATCCCGAACTATGAGAACATTCATCCATGTCAAGGCATGGTACGTAGGAAAACTCCACAAGGTTCAAGCCCACCACCAGGTCATTCCAACCTCCTTCACATCGCTTCACCAACTCCTTGGGCCGCCGTATAGTGTAATCCTTATACCAACCTGAACTACAGGAACTTTGATCCATGTCAATGCATGGTAAGTACGAAGCCTCCATGAGGTTCAAGCCCCCAAACCCACCTTGATCAATCTTAGTGTGTAATCCCCATACCACCTGAACTATGAGGAAATTGATCCATGTCAAGGCATGGTACGTAGGAAGCCTCCATGGGGTTCAAGACCCAAACACCTTGGGATGCCTAGTGTGTATACCCCAAACCCATCCGAAACTATGAGGACTTTGATCCATGTCAATGCATGGTACGTAAGAAGTATCCACAAGGTTCAAGCCCAACAACCATTGGCCCTAAAAGTCTCTGTGTAGGTGTTCCAAGCCCCTATCATGATCTACGAGGAATTTGATCCATGTAAAGTCATTGTGCATAGGAAGCCTCCACGAGGATCAAGCCCAACACCCATCGGACCCCAGGTCCATCTTCTCGTCGGTTCCCTGACAAAACCCATCATAAACTATAGGGACATTGATCCATGTCAAGGAAAGGTATGTAGGAAGCCTCACGAGGTTCAATCCCCCCACCAATTGGTCACTCTGAAACCTTCATGTCGATTCTCCCCCATCCTACATGATTCTAAATTGTATTTTCCATCCAAACTATGTGATATTTGATCCATGTAAAGGAATGGTACGTTGGAAGCCTCCTTGAGGTTTAGGCCCCACCCGATCGTTAGGACCTCCGTCATGTCAGTTCGACCCCATCCAACGGAAATCCGTTGTGACCCCATCCAGCGGTAAGCTGTTGTGACCCCATCTAATAGAAAGCCGGTGTGACCCTATTCTGAGGTAAGTTGTTGTCATCCTTATCCAACATTATGCCATTGAAACATCGTTCAGTGGTTAGCTGTTTTCAACTTCAATCAATGGTAAGTAGTCGTCATATGAACTATTCGGACTTTGAATCCCTAACACGGGGATAGGTAGGAAGTCTCTTCGAGGCTCAAGACCAACACTACCTTCACCTTCAAGACGGTCTCATCCCATTCCCATCCCCATCAACCACTCCATCATCCATTCTGATCCCTACCCAGGCCGCCACATCCCGGTGGGATCATGCCATTTCATTCCATGTTCTATCTAATAGCATTCGGGAGGCCTCCCACGTGATGGCCCCAATATCGATGTTCCCACCAGGGGGTTCCTCCATCTGATCCACTCTAGTCAGTGTTCTGATAAGCCCGATCCATCTCTGTTGGACATTAAACTTGCGGCATACCCTGTGTTAAACATGGGAAACTCAGGAAAACCTTAGATACATGCCCATGGAATATGATTCCTCGCATTTGATGTGGGATGCCTCGGGCATCCGCACACTCGAGAATCCCTATAATAAAGGACAGAAGACAGACATGCCAGTTCTCTATTGTCCAGACACACCAGTGATGCCCCAATGTGACTACTCCCCTAAACGAAGGATACAACCCTGACTGGATCCCTTGGAATGTCCTGATAGAAGTAGAATAATTAACTAGTGTCCATGAAGATATGGCACCGGGAAAAGTTTAATGAACAATGTATTAAATTTATAAGGGAGACCCAAACTAGGTAATGAGGTCTAAGGAGGATTCCACGAATGGAAGAACCAACATCCCATCTTCCCATTTCGATCAAGGAAAAAACATCCCTAAATAATGAATGGATGTTTCCTGCCTTTGGAAAGAATGAATGCAAGTTAACAGAGCCACACCTGTCGTACTCAGGCAGACGGACGCACGCGCCCCTGTGAAACTGTCAGAAGCAATATTTAAATTCTACCCATGTAACAACTCAACTTATATAGATTAAGGGACAAGATTAATATATCAATGTAAAAAATGAAGTTACATTATTGGGGGGTTATTATAATAAAAGTGTCTTTAATATTTTTAGAAATTGAGTTTAACATACTCAATCAATGATTATTTGTATCTAGTACCATTTCATCAAGGAAAATAAGGAATAAATATTCATTAAGATGATATAATTTATTAAAAACTAGTAAGTAATATATTTTTTTGCCAAACCACTATCTAATGGTGAATTTTAGATGTCAGGACCTTGTGTGGTGTGGCCCGAACCATGACTACCCTAATCCCACCTATAGTAGGCTAGGGATTGTAGACTAGTGCCATGTAGACATATAATACACATGGGAATTATTTTCCCAATATACCTATACACATGAACACATATCAAATAACATACAATGTTAGAATGTAAAATGATTGAAACCAGTGTATGCATACATCTATAATCCCCAAAAAAGAGAATGAAAATAATGTATCGAATGAAATAACAGGGCTAAATACAAGCCCATTTCAAAAAATATAGAGTGTATAAATTTCTGTGAACATGGTGACTATTATCAAATTAAACCTACCAGAAAACACCGCAATATATCTATCTCAAGATATTCTCCAATAGTTCCCTTCCCTCACAGTACACCATCAAAATGGCCATCATCTACATAACACATGACATGTGTAGGTATATCCCATATGAAATTGAGTATCAAATTACACTGTAGAGAAAACCAAACACACTAATAATGAATAACCAATAATATTTACATCATTACAAGGATATATAAACTTTCAAAAACCCCAAGATAAACTTATGAAGGGAACCATGCCTCCAAGAGTTCTCAATTTAAGAACCGACCACCTGATTCTTACTAAAGCTTATATGAAATAATTTTTCCTAGAAAAACCACTACACAATAGATGCTATCATTAGAGAAACTCAACCATGAGTTTATGATCATTGGTATATACATAAAGAAAACTGAATGGTCTAAGTGGAACTATATACTTTAATAGGGGATAATAGAGAAGAGAACAGCGGGACACCACAAAATCAATAAAGATCAATTTGATATATAGTGGGTCATATAATAATGATAATTTGAATCCAATAAAAACCAAATTCTAGAAAGAGGATCAACTCCCTGTGCATGTAGTTCATTCCTATTCCATTAACCTCGCCTAGGGTATAATATGGAATGATAAAGGACTGTAGATATGACTTTTAAACATTCAACACAAACTCTATATAAGGCCCATCATCAAGATGAGATCAAAATCGTGAGATGTGGATGTAAAGCTTCAATGTAATCTAGAGAATATGGAAAAAGGGAGAAAAATTAACTGATATTGGTCTAATAATGATGAATTTATTTGATCAAGACACCCACAAAGGGGGTACACGGTGTGTAATTGGGGTACACGACATGTCTAACCAAACCCTGGTCGGCCCGTGGGGTGGTTCCTCACATAACACAAAAATATCCTTATACATGATTTGAACAATGGGTACTTGATGTTTAGTGGCCTTTTGGCACCCTTCCCCTCCCATATGACCATGTCCATGTACTTCGGGCTACCCATATACTCCCTAGTGTACCTAGAAATGTAAGCTCCCATGCACCTTATGTTATATTTTGAGCTTCTAGGGTAAGGTCCCATGGCATGTGGTAGAGACTACATAGTTTTTGATCCTTATTGACCCCATAGAAACCCTATAACTTTATCGTGGGTCCCACATGACATGTATTTCTGGATTACACACAACACATTACCCAAAAAACATTCATAACCAAATGCTTCATCCCTGCATCATTTTCTATACTGTCAAAACTATGATTCTAGATTGGAATAATAGATATAAGGTTGATCATCCCCTTTTATCATGGATGGTAGAGAGATGACCTTCAAAACCTCTTGGGAATTAACCTAAAAACACCGTCCATTACCTCAGATATGAACCAAGATGAATGGGGTCTGAGGATACTTTACAATTCACCATTGATTAGACTCCACCATAATTACAACTCTATCACACCCTTTACCATAATCTATACCTCTTGTATTTATCTTTTTCACTATAGAATAGCTGTGAAAAAACTAAATACTTAGTATTTTTTTGAACCATAAGACAAAGATATTTCTCACGATGAATGTATGAAGAAACATAGGAGAAATACATAATCCGTAAATTGTGTTGAAAAAACCTTTAACTTTTTTTATTGCATCCTTGGTATTTTGATGATATAGATAAATTAAATTTGAAATAATGAAAGAAAAATAAATAATCCAAAAACAAAATCATTCTTCGATGATGGAATAAATTATTTATTTCTTGAAATTGATCAAATTTTTTCTAGGATAATTTACATGATTGAAATAACACAAATAAAACATCCTACATAGATTTTGGAACAATTTTTATGGTATAATTATATTGTGTTTTTGTCATTGGTGGATCCATGAACTCCATTGGCGCATGATTCTCAATCTGATCTTGATATGATTTCATCTGCCAAGAATCCTCCAATGGATCCTCTACCATAGATTCTCTCAATATCTATGTTCTAAGACTGACTATAGTGATGGAGACATATCCATATATTTATAGAATATTTTTGGCATCTGCGTCAATGTAATAAAATAAATAAATAAATATATTTATTATGTTTTTTACACTCGTTATATAACATTACAAAAACTCCAAACACCGAAAAAGATTATTTCACACCATGGAAAATCCAATGATATGAACTCAATGGTGGCCTTATATTTCTGATATAGGAATCCATTAAATTTGTATTCTACTTTTTATGAAAAAACTATCTGTACGTGATATTTTTATTTTCAATATTTTTAAAAAAACATACTCTAATCTCACTAGGACTTGATATATCACCATGCCTTCTTGTCTGGATGCAAAAATAATATAAATAATAATATTATGTAATACATGGAAAAACCAACGCTATTACATTCCCCCCACCTTAGATATTTTCATCCTCAAATGTAAAAAACATACTTAATAAGATGAGGGTACTATGATTGAATCTCAGTCTCCTTCTCCTAGGTGCTCCGCTGAGGATTCATGTACTGCCACTAGACATTCACTATGGGAATCCATTTACCATGAATTATTATACCCTGTTAATACTCTATCTACACCTGGAACTCAGCAAAGGTAAACCAATCCTCAATTACAATATCACCCCATTAGATAACATGTGTTGGGTTATCAACATACCACCTCAGCTGTGACATGTTAATGACATTACCTTGTCTAACTATAGTGTTAGAGTTAAGTGGTATGACACCATGCTAATTCTACACAATATCAGGAAAGGGTCAACAAATCTCATATATTTATTTACACCTTATAAAAAATCTCCACAATCCACATGGCCATGAGGCCCATAGGAACACATCATCTCCCTCCCAAAACTACAATGGTCTCCATATTCTATTTTCACAGTACTTATGATGGATATTTATATTAATAATCTCTTCATATATGATATACACCTTTATTTTTTAGCTCACACCAACTCTTTTCAAATGAGTACCGACTCGCCTGGTTTAATCATTCATTGTGGTGACCTACAAGGATTATCATACAAGGCTTAAACTGGTGCCATACATATGGTGGAATGGTAGTGGTTTTGTATGTAAACACCAATAGGGTTAGGTGATCTACCCAACTATGGAAAAAGTATAAAATGAAGGTTCACATTTTGTTATCTAAGACCTAAATGGTCCTCTTAGTCTGGATGTCATTTTGGGGGTGACACGCCAATCCAAAACACAAATGTGTCCCAAATTCCTCCTATTAACTTCTATATAATCATGATGTGAATCTAGAATCATGGTCTCAAAAGAACTTAGTGGGAACTCCATGGATCAAGACTATATCCTACATTTAAAAGAGTCTTAATATCGTTACTAAAATATACTATTGAGTGGCTTGGGTGTGTCCTGACATAGTGAGTCATTTGATGATCTCCCAAAAGGCATTGTTTCCCTAGGTCATATGTAGAAACCCCATCATGATTTACATGGATATCCCATCTCACTTCCTCTTTAGATACTAAATATGTTTAGATAATCCTTCTAGAATCTAGTGATAAACCATCACATTCTAACATGCGAGGAATCAATAGATAAAGAAATCAATAAAAATATAATTTGATGGCCACCAAAACTAACATCAGTTGCCTCGATACATCTTTTCCACAACTATATTACCCTATAATGGGGATGTAGGAAAGTTCCTCATCAACAACCCTCACAAAATCACTAGTACAATATTCCATCTTGTAAAAATAATAGCATGCTCCCCACCTTTAGAAATTAAACTAGGTGTAGATCTAGTTTATATCTTAATATTTATGGCCACATAGTCATATTTTTATGTTGAGCTTCCCGAAGACACTATGAAGTCTGTGGCATAAAAGACATTGATTATTGATAGGAAGAACCATCTCTTTCAACTATAGACAATAGAAACAAGGCTAGATTCTATGTCACCTAATCCAACAACAAAGAACTAGAGGTCATGATGAGAGTGTCTTCAACACATTTCCAATCCCACGAGTATAGAAAATCCGGATGTGATAGTCCTAGAATAATTCTATCCAATGACTATATCTAAAATTAAGATTCTTATTAGATAATATATACGAGATATTGTTGTGGAAAAAGTAGATGATAAACATCTAACATGTTGTCTAGTGTAACAACACCTTTACGATGAGGAATGCCATAACTATCTCAATATCCTAGGTCACATAGTTCAGATAATGTGGCACCACATACTTGGACCCATATGAAATAATTGATAGCCTCTGCATCCAGAAGTATCCAATCCCTGTTCCTAAGGCATCATACAAAACTATGTACTTGACATAATCCATCAGAAACCTCATGATAGGGGTTCTCATCGAACTACACTTAAACTCCTAAAAACATTATTGTAAATTTTCCATCCATATGAATTTATTCACATTTTTTTCAATGCTATTGAGCATACTATAGCATTAGAGAAAATAGGTACAAACCTTCGATAGTAATGTACCATACAAAGTAAACTTTGCACCATAGTAACACTTTTGAGTGGATCAAATGATTTCACAACCATAAAATTTACTAGGTATATTGAATCTCCTCCCTATGTGATAATGTATTCATTTAAGTGGACCTCACAAATCAAAACATGATACTTTGTAAGCTTCCCTTAAAGCTGTTTCTCTAAGTGTGTGTCGAGGACCATCCTAAATTATATCACATGATCCTTCTTGTAAACTGAGTACACTATGATATCATCAATGAAGACCAATAGAAAATCTTCTATGAAAGGATGAAAGATATGGGTTTTGAATCCCATGAACACTTATAAGGATTTTTTCACACCTAATGGAATCAAGAAGTACTAATAGAGACCACAATGACATCTGAATTCCAAAATTAGTATATCCTAATCTCGTACTCACAAAGAGGGAATGGTTTATCTAAGGAAAATCATTAAGAATCATCACAAACCTCCCAACTAATCAAATTGGTCATTGATACTCAGTAGTAGAAACTTATTCATCAATATTTAATCATCAGATTCATAAACCATCTATAGAAACAATAAGGATGAAATCATAAATGATACCCCCATTTAATCATAACTCTCATCATTAGATGTTATAAAATAAAAAAAAATACATTAAAATATCACTCAAATAATTATTGATTAAAATACCATTTTAAATTGGATATCACATATTTAAAATCTAATGTTTTTTTGAAATATTAGGCATTAAATTTATTTGAAAATAATCCGGAATTTTTTTTTGGAATACTAAAAACATAAACTATCTATGAATGTGGGAAAATTTTCAATTCATTATATGTTAAATGAAATATTTTATTTAGATCATTGGTAAAATGTACCTCGTTCATAAAATGACAAGAAGATTCCTTTTAAACCATTTTATGGAAATTAAATCATAGATAAAAACTAATTTTGAAAATTTATTGGATAATAGTAAAAAAAATTAAAACAATTTTAATGAAAATAAATACATTTAGGTAAAATATTCTAGGAAAATTATCAGAAAATAGTTGGTTTTCATAAATGATTTCATTCGGTCACTTGAGTTCTTAAAGAGAGGAAAATTGAAGAAGAATTATAATTCTCCATTAATAACTAAATGATAAGAAAAGAAATAATATTTAGGAGAAATATATTATATAATTTCATATTAAGAAAATTCAATCACAGAAAATCTCAGTAAAAAGTTATATTTTTATTCAAAGCCAATACATCATGTTTGACTTTCTTTATGAGGAATATAACCACTTCTTCATTATACATCATCCTTAGGTTTATTACTAAAACCATATTAGGAAGGTATTATGATAAAAAACATATATTACATGGTGAAGGAGGTTTGGAAAGGATTTGGGTAGGTCTTGGACAAGATAACATCCTCATGAAGTATGGAAAATTTATGAGATGGGTTGTCCTTTTATAAGTGATGGAGAGGACACAATTGGATTTTTTATAAATATAAAAATATATTTTTTTATTCAAAAACAATGTTTATAAAATGACTTATATGATAATATGATATAAGATAGGGTTGAAATATGACTAGAAAATGGTTTTTAAACATATTTATGCCAAAATATTTTGCATATCTATTAAAATAAGCCCTCAGTATTATTGTTTTAGCCTTAACCATGACAATGGTTTTTACGATTTTTGTTATCCATTATGACCAAAAATTAAAATTTCAAAATTAAATACATTTTAAATATAAATGAAAAGTATTGAATGAATTTTATCAAATTGAATTTCTATATGTTTCATAATTTAGTTTTAACATAAACACAAAAAATGTGCCAAAAACGAATTTCTATGAAAAATGAATTATTAAGTAAAAAATATTTTTATTGAAAAATTTAGCATTATCATGATTCAAATGGGATTTATACTAATTTTTAATTAAATAATATAGTGAAATTTTATATGAAACTAATAATAAAATGGTTCTTTTTAGATACTTGAATAGAAAATGATGTTTTCCATAAAATCATTATTTTCTAATATTTACCGAAATGTAATCATTTCATAAAAGTACCAAATTTACAAATTAAGAAAAATTTGATATATTCAATTCAAAAATAATAAATTTTTAGTATATAATATATATATAAGTGGTAGAAATTTTTATAATATCCTCACAAAAAAATAAAATATAAATAGTTTTTGGATGAAAAAATATTTTTCAAGCATAAGACAAATTTAATAAACATTTAGTACTTATTTATGATGAATTAAACTATAAAATTTGTTAATATAAATATTTTATACACATAGTTAATTATTTTGTTATATTTTTACTAAATACGATTTAATAGCTATTTTATAACAAACAATTTTAATTTTTCATATTCCAATACTATATCGTAGTTCATTTAAACTCATTGTTTCATCTAAAAAAACCGTTGAATAATTAATTTTTATTTCAATGGAAATAGATGAAAAATCATGGTTTTTAATATTAAACCCTTGATAAAAGGAGAATTTCAACTTTATAATTACACCACTTTGATAAAATAAAAATATTTTCTTGTTTGATCACATCCTCGAGTTCCCATGTAACTTATTCAAATATATGATTACTACATATAAATTTTACAAGGTTATTATCTCTTATATATATAATAATATCTCTATAATCTACCATTTCTACACATTATTCTTTATTCTAAATATCATTATGTATTTTTCTGACCTCTAAGTTCAGTACATGTGAATGATCAGGTGTGTAATTCATCAAGAGAGGTACATGGAACTCATCATGGTCTTTGATGTGGTTGGGTGGAAGGACCAAGAGAAATGTTGTAGTCCATACTGAATCAAAAATATATAAGGGTTATAATATACCCAGGGATCATCTATCTATTCCTTCGAAATATCATAAGCTTCTTCTAGGGATAAATTTTTAGGAAGAATATCTCACCAACATAAAATTATAAATCTCACTGATTATTGTCAACATAACTTTTCTATCGACTCTGATATTACTTAATGTTTTGATGAATTGATATGAATATTTATTCCATTTTCACAACTATCATATGTTCAAATAAAATTATCTCCTCAACATTATAACAACATGTAATAGTTCTATACATTTTTTCCAATGACGGACTCATAAAGTGTAATCTTAAAACTCTGGTAAAAGATATTGGAGTAAGAAAAAACATATCAAGGGAGGTGATGCTCTTAACCACATTTGAAATCACATGAACAATATCCTGACATATCCTTCATAGTTTTAATGGTTCTATCATACTAGACATATTTCAAAAGATTATAAATAGTATTAAAAGACAACTATGTATCCATATATTACAAAAAACATCACAAAAACATCGATGTAAACCACATATCTCGATACGATATAATAGAATATATTACTACATGGAACTTTAACACTTCCATAATGAATATTCTATAAATTTGATTAAAATTGAACTATTTTACAATAGTAATGATTTGTGTTGACTTTATAAGGTGATCAAATACAACCAAAACTACATTATGGAGTATAAATGTTATAGTGATTCTGATGATTAAGTCAATGGTGAGAGTTTCCACATACCATTATTTTATATCTAATGGTTAAACATTCCATTACACTTTTTTCTCTCAGAGTTAACTTTTGATCGGATGCCCAAATGTTTCACTAATTCTTTAGGGAGCGAGTCAAATTTGAAATTTATAAGTGTTCAAAACTTTAATATCTACTATGGGTAGTATTGTAGGAATATAAGGTCGATCCCATGAGGAGGATGATGTTATTTAGAGAGAAAGAATCTGGTCTTGAATCCAATGTAGTTCTCCTAACTATTTGACTAAAGTTTGGGAGTTTTCAAACATATCTTGGGTTTTACATCAGTTGATTCAAACGGGGCTGGGATCATGTCTGAGTAACTTGATAAAGGTGATCATAGTTGTAATCGTAGTAAGGTTATAATTTCTTTGTCTCTGAAGCAAGTGGTAGGAACTATTCAACCTTGGTATAGTATTCTAGTTCTAATTAGGATGTAACATTTCTATGATTAGGAGGATATATATAGTCCCAGACTCATTACATTCAACTTTTATTTCAGAAAGGTGCCTAAGATAGTGGTTATAGTAATAATTTACTACATTTAAGATAAGATTTTTTTCTTGATTGTTTGATGGTCATGAAATGGTAACCCAAATGATGTTTTACTGTTGTTTTATATCCTAATTACTAATTCATTTATGTTTTCCATGTTTAGAAATAGAGATATAATTTTTCATGTAGATACATTGAACCTTGATCCCTACCTCCAATGTGTTTAGCTACTCATGGTGGTAATTAATGTAATAAAAGGGATAGAGGAAATAATTATAACTATGATAATGGAATTGAATAAATATGTGACCAACATGTATGGAAACATTAAAAAACCTTACTCGAATGGAATGTGATGGAATTGATGTGATGTGGAAATTGAAGGTGTTGAATAAAAGGAATCCATGGATCATTGATTGAAAATGTTAATTAACTACAAAGAAGTAAATTGTTTAAAGATGGAAAATAGAAGAAAATATCGAAATGACTCCAAATTGGAGAGAGATATGATACAAGAATGTTTCAAATGCAATACTTGATTGTTTCTTATATAATAGAAATTTGTCACGACGTGTCCTTGATCATCAATTCATGAACCCTAAATCAATATTTTTTCTATGAGGATATCTATTGTGTCATATTGATATTTCACAGATTAATGATGTTTGACCATGGTAACGTCATGTATAGGTGGTTCACGACGTGTACCCCATGCCCAGATGGCATTTCGCATTAAATCCTCGTGGCTTTCTCGGCGTCTGGTTTGACAGTTGTCATGACGTGTAGGAGGGAGTGTGACGTGAACTGGCAATTTCTTAAGTCATCATGGTTGGTCACGACTAGGCTCCACGGCTTGATACAAGATGTGATAATCATGTACATGATGTGAACGTCTCCCTAATGACATTTATCACATTATTTTGTAACTCAACATCTTTTCTCTATAACTAATTTAATCTTCACATAGATAAATAGTAGAACAGTCTTTTGGGAAAGATAACGTTTTCCCCTTAATTCAAATTTCATGGTCCATACTTTGACAATACATAAATATTGGATCATTTTTAATCCTCATCAATGATAATTTAACATGATCATTTCAATTCTTATCAGCATTGTCCTTGTTTTATTTCCCTATGTGGTAATTTATTAAGTAATTGTAACTACTAATTGACTTTGACCATCTTATCTACTTCATACATAATTCTTTCTCAGTGAATATATAAATTAAAATTTTATGATTGATATATATATCTTTCATTAATCAATAAATTTGATACCTCTATATCATTAATGTTAAAAAAATGTTGATACTCCAAATAGGGGTCGGGAAATAAGTATTGTGAACCTCAAATTATCAAGTGGAAAAACAAAATAACAATATAATTTCACATCAGGATGCATCCACGTCCCATCATAGATAAATAACTTTAAATAAATAAACCTTATCCAGTATAGGGTAGCGTGGTAATAGGTACACTGGCTAACCATCACTTCAGTTTCTTGAAATTTTCCCCACATTCATTTATTTAATGGTACTTGGCTAACTTCTATGTTAACATGGTTAGTGGATTAGATAGTCATGAGAAATTATTTTCAAGGTTTTGATAATTTCTAGATAAACCAAGAAAACTAAATTTCATAGTCATAGAGGTTGGTCTATGCTTTTGATCAATAACATATATCTTTCATTGATCCACCAGTATACCCTCAATAGGGAATATATAATGCAAAAATTAGAGTTTTCGTATACAAAAGATACTCTCGGTAATCTTTTGTATAAAACGTATCCTTACATAGGGTCTTCATTACAAACCTCATGTTATGTCCACCGTCCTACATTCCCTTGGCGTATATAAGAATGACTTCTATATAGACTACCTAAAAATGATCAAGTTAATATATAAAGACTCTATTTATTAAATCCCAAAATATAATAGGGGAATTTTTAATACCAAATGGCATCACTATAAATTCACAGTGTCTATACCACATATAAATATATTTTATGGGAATTAATTCCTATTTAACCCTCAATTTATAGTTTTTAGAGAAAATAACTATTTTAAAAAATATTTATGTCTTCATAATTGATATAACAAGTCATAAATATGGGAAAATTTATAGTTTTTTCTTAATTTTCATTCTATTATGTTCCTGATAATAAATTAAGAGTGACATTGATTTAAATTTTTTATTAAATTTTTTATAACAACATTGTGATGAACTTGTCCAAATTAATCCATTATTAATATTATTATATTGTTTCTTCTTCAAAACATTAAACCAAATCAAGGACTTTATATATGGATTCATTGAAATACGTGAATAATAAGTTACGTGTTCTATTAAAAACTCAACTTTATGATTTAAGGGAAAACTATAGAAATATTCCAAAAAAATAAATAAACCCTCATATAATAGGTGTATCTTTTTTGTTCATTTTCATCATTAGAATTTTAGATAAATACTCCAATATAATATGAATCAAGACCCCCAAAATGGATAAAAATTCATATAGAAGCACATATATTTCCCTAAATCGATAAAAAAACATATTTATATATATATATATATTCAAAAATTAAAATGAGACTTTACTTCCTTAAAAATTGATTTGGTATTTAAATAGAAAAATTATGTCCATGCACACAACAACATCAAATCCATCTAGAGAGAGAATAACGATATTTATAGGATGTGAAAGCCCAAAGAAATCAATCAGAGAAGAATGAAGGAATAATGATTTGATGATAATAATAATAGTATTTTCCAATTTTATTTCAAAAAATAATCAATGAGGTGGAATTTTGATACACATAAAAAAATTAATAAAACATTAATGAGTAGGTAGATATAACTAAAATAATACATAATCTATTCTATATTGGAATGTAAGTGAACCATTGAACTCTTTTTATTGTACCCTATGTATGAAATAGTGATCTCATGAGATTAATCATTTTCTCTTTGATTAATAGGTTACTAACATTGATCATCATGTTTAAAACTTATATTAGAGAACCTATTAACATAAGTATAATACTACCTAAATTTGAAGCACTAAAATGTAGGTGGTGAAATATTTGTTCCATTCTCTCTCTTTAAAAACTATCTACGTTCTTATCATCAATTGGGATTTTGATCACCCATACTACCATCCAATCCACTCTTAATATATTAACTATTCATTTTCATAAAATTTATTATATGTTTTTTCTATAATATTAATATAAATAAAGACTTATCTACATCCCTCCCTGGTCTTCATTTTTATAAATTTTTCTAAATTTAAGAATTATTTTTTTTATAAAAACATACGATTTATGGATGAACATAATATGTATTTATACCTTGAGAGAACATACAATTATTTTTTCATACCATTGAAGTCTCATATATATGGTAACCTTTATAATAAATTTTTAAGACACTGAAGAATCAATTAACATTTCTTTTGGGTTGAATTATAGTATTAGTAGTGTACATCACAGCTCTGGTAAAATAATACTTATATGTACTAATAGATTCCTCATCATTGTACTTTAGGTCAGGTAATTTTTAATTATTTTTTATATAATGAATATAATGAAATTAATTATTTGAAAATAATATTCTAAATACACCCCACACCATAGAGTCAATTTCATACAATTTAATTTTGTTCTTGATAAGAGTATACCCTTGAACTTATTCACCTTCCAAATAATATACAACCCAAATAAAATTATTATTCTCTAAATAGTGGTTATTATAAAATCTCTATTTAGAGGTAATGATCCATTTCCCATCAAATAGTGGATCATTGGGCCCTCTAATAGATGTTTGATGGTTCAACATAAAGGGGTTAACCAAATGTTTTTTCCACCATTTATCTTTTGGGGGCTCATCATGATTCATAGATTGAGAAAGATATATTAAGAAATCCAAAATATTTTTTATTTATATCAATGTAACATTTAGTTTATCAGTAGGAAAATAATTTATTTAATAAGAAAATTTTAAGGATCGTTACCTTTTTAATATGTGTTTTTACGTTATAGAAATCTTTGGTTGATTTTTGGGGGACTCCGTTTTATGGTTTTCAAGTGTTTTGGAATTTTATTAAGGGTTCATAGCTAGGGGAAACCATGAAACATATAAAGGAAATGATGGAAGAGTTTGAGAGAGAATTGAGGAGATGAATAGTTTGGATAATCCTTTAAAAAATCTATGAAATAATGATTTTTTTGGGATAGAAGAATATTTTGATATTAGTGCATAATTTTAAAAACCATGTGGTACAATTTCAAAACCACATGGTATTTTTTGTATAAGTCAATGCATGTTTCATGAAGAGTTTTCCAAAATTTGGAGCCTAACCATGAAAAATACATTAATAAATTCATTAATTGGATTTTTATTTCATTTATCCAACAAAAACCCTCATTCCTCCCCATTGGACTAGGTTCTCAAACATGAGGATTCATCTTCGCATTCATAGAATCTACACTCCCTATATTACCCATTTTAATTATAGTTTTGTGTGTTAGATCTATGAGATTCATAGAAAACCCCATTCCCATTCATAATTTATATTTTTAATATAGATCATCTCAGTTGTAGAGGAATATAATTTTTTATCTGATCTAATTTTGATTTATATATGATCTATGTATAGTTTTGATGAGATCCTAGGAGGATATATTGATGGAAATGAGTTTTGAGCTTGAATATAGAGGTTTTGTGACGATTTTCTTCACTTTCATAATTAGTTGTCATGTATTTTAATTTTCCTTCTTCTCCACTCATTTTTAATTATTAAGGTTTAGTTAATTTAATTTAATACTTGAATTTTGTAGGATATTCATTTTTATATCATCTCACAAACCCCTTCCTTAATAATTTGTAAAAATAATGGAACATGATTGGTTTTGGAGAAATCCTTTGATTAATAGTTATAAATTATGGAATTGGTTCATGAAAGAATGATATTTTATTAAATGAATTTAAAATTGTAGAAAAAATCAAATTAAAATATTTGTATTGAGGACTTTGTAAATTATGGAATGGTGTGTGTCTTCATTTTCATTGTACATGATCCTTAATTGGGAATGGTGGAAAACTGTAAGCACCTAGTCAATGGTCATATACCAACACCTTAGTGGTTATATGAGTATCCTTTCATGAGTATGGGACTATCAAAATCAATTAACTTGTTCTTCGGTAAGGGATGTATAGTAAATACTCCATGTGGAACTATTGGATACATTTTTTATCTTTCTATTTTAAGTTGATTTAAATTGATATTAATCATGATGCTTCAGTCATTTATTTTAAATTTTTATTTTTTAGTCTGTGATAATTTTTTCTTGTTATATTTATGCAATTTCGAAAGTATACTAACCTACTAGTTAGGATTACTCACCCCGACAAATATACAACAATGGGTATTTCAAAATTAATCCTCTAAACATAGGTAATAAAGATTTCCCTTTTTTATCTAATGGACCATCAAGATGTTACATTCTTATTATGGGTTTCAGAGCTTGGAGTCCCTATGTGTTTTATTTTGGAGTGATTACATATTGATGTTTTTGTGTTAGGACATCCATTTTCTTTTGTATTTACCTTTTTGGGTATTTTAATATTTCTATAATATGGTTTAATTTCTTGTTATTTAATGTAATTTTATTTAAAATTCATTCATAATTTATTTTCATTAGTATTATTTATATTTGTTTGACACAAGGTGTTTTCTGTAAAGAAAAAATAATAATAGTATATTTATATAAGACCTGAGAATTTATTTAAATATTGTGGTTTCTTGGGGATTCCTTTTAAGATTAGTAGAACCTCATTTATTTCCAAGAAAAATTGTTGGGATAAACATGTCCCAAATGGTATGAAATCCTAGTTAGCTCATCATATTGGGATGATATTACGGAGATGTTAATCATGGGGAATTGAAATGTATGAAATAAAAAAACAAAATTAACTTCTTTATTCATGAATTGACATTACTAGTGTGGTTTTGGTTAAAAAAATTTGTCATTTTTTTGGTTTTCTTAATTTCATTTTCATGGGTTTAATTTATGAGTGTAGAATATCATGAATTTATGGTGAGACATCAAACTTGAACTACATCACTCATATTATCATTGATGGGGTTTGAATTCCCTTGATAATGATTGTTAATTTTGATAATTTGGAATATTTTAATCCTTCTATTTCTATTTAGTGATAACTATGTTATGTTTTTTAATAATTATAGTGTATTGAACTCATTATATTACATAGAAACCAACAAGAAGTGTTTATAGAGAATTTGGTCACTCCTAAACCACTAGTGAACCAATACCTTTTTCAGATAATTGCTCTATATTTTCAAGATATCAATAAGGGAAACTGAAATGATTAAACTCAAGAAGAGGATTATTATATTAAATATTTTAAATTTAATCCACCAATCATCAAGGGGGACTCAGAACCTAAAAATTCATGAATGTGGATTAAAATAATAAATAGGATCGTCAGTTTTCTTCAAATACCCACTAATCTAATGTTCAAGTTAAAAAATTACATAGTGGATGATATTACATGAAAATTATTGGAATTAGATGTCCAAGATAAATTCTAATACATCCATATATGGGAGTTATATGGATAATTTTTTGAAATCTAATTATACCAACATACATAAAGAGATCAATAGTGAAAATTTACATAATTAGAAGTAAGAAAAGACATCAATTGAAAAATATAGTGCTATGTTTATAAATATAGTTCATTTAGGGGACTAATAAAATACTATTGTGTCTTTGAAGTAATGCATATTCGAGTTTGGAATACGATAACAAATTCATTTTAGGTAATTTTTTCTCAATATTACTTATTTTAAAGTGATGACTAATAGAGATATAGTGATATAATAGGATGTCATTGGAAATCATACTGGAGGAAGTATGTTCGCCGATATAAACTAATGTTTGAACTACAAATTATGGAATACACGTATGATAAAAACCAACATACATGGTGATGGGACATCATATAATAGAACCAATGGATAATATAACTTTATTTTATTCCCTTGTAGAAATACTTGATGTTTCCAGCATTTTAGGTTAGAACTTAAGAGTCGAGATTGTATGACCCCTCCAATAGCATGCCAAAAATGTAAAAAGATATGAAATATCTAGATTTAATTTTATAAAAATATGAAATTAGTTTTTGGGAATTCATCTAATGTCTCTCAGATATATTATTTTATGACTCAAATATTACATTATAATAGTTCTCAAACTCATAACCACATAAACTGAGGTGATTCCTTGAAGATCCTCATCCTGGGGCAATTAAAACTCAACAATGAAGTAAGGAATAAGGGTGGTTGAGTAAGTAGTTATATGTTTTAGAGATTATGATCATTAATGATAAATATATTCCTTCAACTATACAAGGTATCATTATTGTTTAATCAACTATTATCAATGTTTTGTTTGATATAGAGGTTCCCCACTCTTGTATTACATTACATGTCTTTAATGAAATAGTGTTAGGTATAAAGATGATTACATAGATGATGAGTATCAAGATATATATTAGTTCATGAAGGTGCATATTTTTTAATTTTAAAACATTCTCTTTTATAATCGATAGATAATAGTTTCTTTTGGACTTCTTTATTTTGAGAAAATATGTCTTTGTCTTGATTATTGGATTGTGTGGGTTAATTTCATTCAAGGAACATATTGATTATTATATAGGATGAGTAAAGATTACATACCCGGATGGTATGGTTGATCTTTTAATAGGACATGGGAATTTGAAGGCTAAAAAAATAACTTTTAATCGATGGTTGATAATATATAAAATCAATTAGTAGTGGTCAGTTTAGGAAATAATGATAAAATTGAGACAAGAAATTTTCTTATGACTGTAGGATGATATCATTATTTATTTCCCAAAAATTTCACTAGTTTTATACGTGAATGGGAATTGGATATTTTATATGATCTAGTTCAATTGAAAAATCAAATTTCCTTCCATTATGTAGTATGGTATCAAAAGAATTGAGAGAGTTGAAATTAAAATTCAAATAATTTGAATATAATGGATTTGTAAGACTTAGATTGTTACCATATGTTTTTTAGTTATCCTTTTAATGATGGTTTATAGTCAGATAAAACTTTTTTATCATTATAATATAAATGAAGTGGTAATAATGAATATATATTCAATTCCACTAATTGATAATATTTTCGATCAGAAAATTGGAGCCTAATGGTCCTGTAAAATTGTTAGATGTCATTTATAACACAATAATTAGTTAGAGAAAAATAATATTTCAAAATATATATTTTAGGAGATGGTATGTTCATTATGAATATATAGTCAGACCTTTTAGTCTAAAAAAATACCACTAGTTTTCAAGAAATTGGTGAATCGTTATATTTAATAGTACTTAGAATATATTATTTTTTATTTGTGGATGTAATTAAAGTGTATTCTTGAACAGGAAATGATCAAGGAAAACATTTAGGGATTGTGTTGAGAATTTTTTGAGAGGGTATTTTATATGAAAAATTTAATAAATTATATTTCTCGATAAAATAATTTTTCATTCCATTTATCTGAAAGGATTATTCATAGATCCTAAAAATATATAAGTCATTGTATCTTGGAAACCGACTAAGAATGTATTTGAGATAAGTAACATTCCGGGCTTGTTACATTACTAGAATCACTTCATTTAGGTCATCTCACATCTCACATATCCAGTGAAAGTACTGATATGAATGGGTACTTCATTCCACTAGATTGATGATTGTTGAAGATCCTTTATAGATTTTAATGATAAATTCCCTTTAAAGAGGAATTTTTTTTAATAGAACATGGTAATGGATATAAGGTGTAATGTGATGCATCTAATTCTATACAAGTACACATTCCCATTCAAGGAGATAAAATAATTGCTTAAGGATCATGACTGTTAAAAATTCATTGAAGTAATTACCTGAAACATAAATTGTAACAGTATATGGTGGTTGTTGCTTTTAAGACATTGATTTAATATATATTTGGGGATTAATTCATTCTATTCATAGACCAAAAAATTCAAATATATCTTTTATCAAAGTGATTCAAACCTATGAATGGGATGGTGGAAAAAGTATCTTCAAATGTTTGAATTTGACTTGGTTTATACAATATGATAAGGAAATTCAATGGTGGATGAATACAGCCTAAATTTTCTTGATCAAATAAGAATAGAATATATTGATCAGTGGGAGTTGGAAAATATGAGAGTTGATATTCACTTTTATTATACTGATAATAATAAGGCCATAGTCATATTTTTAGATCCTCATGTTCCTGGATTGGTTGTAAATATGAATGATAATAAATGATTGGATCCTAATTTCCTTACTTTTATGTCAAAACACAATTGTGGGGAGACAATTAATAGATGGAAACAAGATTAAAATTATTTTTCATGATCAAATAGTCATTCCAACCCTTCTCATGAGAAACATGATTTTACATTTCACCATTCAAAATGTGTTTTCACCAAGACTTCTAAAGGATATACAAGGTTCTAAGGACCCATTTTTTTGTTATTTGGTATGAAATGAAATGAGATTTATTATTTTATAAAATTTATAATATTTTAAGATGTTTGGGTTTCACATCAACCACCAGTAGGAATTAAAAAATATTTATTGATAACTGTATACAAATGTGATAAGACATAAATATAATTTTTTATAGTATTACTAATAACTCTTCAGAATTGTTAGTCAATTTTGGTAATTGTGTTTTGAATCTCAATGTTTATCAACATTATTCAAATTCATGATTCCAATATAGAATATAAATTAATGAATCTATACATTTTTTTAAGTGGTAAAAAGTCTAGATATATTAGTTTCGATCATCTATAACTGAGATCCACAATTTACATCTCTTTTTAGTGATATTTTCTACAATTTTTTTCCCAATTGACTATTTGCATTATGTATCATCCACAATGTACTGGAAATTTGGAATGAACTATTTAGGCACTGGAGGATATTCATTGATTTTTTTATTGGATTTAAAAGGATTATGGGAGAAGGATTTAAAAATCATGGAGTTTTCTTTTGAAAAAATATGTTATTCCATGATATAGATACCTACATTTGAGGAATTTTGTGTCCTCCATTTTTTGGGTGGAGAGTTAAGAAAAAATACAATTAGGACCCATTTATATTCTAGAGATGACTAAGGTAGTAAATATTATTAAGAAATAGATTCTTTTAACCAATAGTTGTAAAATTTATTTTATAGATAATATTAAATTAATTTTATAATTTTTCAAGGCAGATCATGGGTTTTTTATTTCTCCCCAATTCTGAGACATCATTGACTTGTTAAGTAATATAATTTGCCTCCTCGGTATATTGAACATATTGAAATACAAGAATGATTAGTAATATTTATTATCACTTAGATTTACTTATATAGATCGGTATGGTTCATAATGAATTTCAAGATTCTTAGTTGAGAAAATATGAATCTAATCCTAGAATTGTGATTTTTTGTGATCATATTCATCTTGAACCAAATAATATATTTTTTTTAAGAAACAATTTACAGCATGGTAATAAATGAGAAATTATAGAAAGGAAAATTTATTCTATTGGTTTACATTTTCTATCTATATGATGGAATTTAGGATTACGCATGGGAATGTGAGAAATATATGCTAGAACAATAGTCTGAATGCCTCTAAATCATAAAAAACATTTATATTTTCAAAGTCAAAAAATATAATAATGGGTAGAAATTAACTCCCCTACTTTAGGTATATTATCCATGTGTTTTGTATTTATTTGTTAAAAAATACTCAGGATGTGTTTCATGATATTATATATGATATTTGTGTTTTTTTTGAATTTTTAAGGGTGAAGGGTTTGAAAATTGATAGGGGAAAATGTGAACCTTCTCTAGAAAATTGTAAAAGAGTTTGAACGAGTATATAGAAGGTGTATGGTTGGTTAATGGTTCGAAAAAATCATGTGAAAACATATGTAATAATTTTTTTTTCAGATAGAGGCATATTGAATGGTCGTTACAATGTTATATAAACTGTGCAACACATCCTTTTAACCACTTGTGATATTTAAAGTATTACCTGCAAAATTTCCACATGGGTTTTCAATCCACATATATTTACCATGATGTGTGAATTTTTACTTATAGAAATTATATTTTTGTTCTAATTTTATATAATAAACTATTATTTATCTCTTGCTGTATTTGAATCATATACACGAGTATTCTTTTTTTGAATTCATAGAGACTCCTCTTCCTCCAAAACCCATTTTCATCATATTGAAGTGTGTTGGATATTGGATATTTAATGCAATAACACATTTCTCTCTACATTTCTCTCTTCTTTCTTGATATCATCATTCTCATTATAATGTAATATTGGACATTATATGTTATGGATTTATCTATGTTTTATATTGTGTTTTGATGAGATATTTTTTGGATTTATTAAAGCAATGGAGGTTCAAACCTAACTTTAGACATTTTGTGGAATAGTTCTTCATTTTCATCAACCATTGGAATGTCGGTGTATTATATCTCTTCTCCACTGATTTTTTGACTTGTTGAATTTTATAATTGGATTAATATCTTTATTTTTATTATAAAATCATATTTATTTCTTATTTAGAAACCATATCATGATAATTTGAGAACACATTGTAACTGTAATGGTTTTTGAAAAACCCCGTAGAGTTATATTTTTAATTTTTTGTTATTGGATAAACTAAGAAAGATGTTTGATTTAATTTCATAAAATGGAAGAATATATATTTTATATAATAGAAGTGATAACATTGAATATGTGGAATTTTCTGTCTATTAATTTTCATTAACCATAACCCTTAATTGATAATGGTTTCATTCTAGAGGCACCGTGAGAAATTTTACATAGTGAGTATTCGTTGGATCTAGGTATAACAAATCCTATGTATTGGAGTTACCCTAAGAATACATGTGTGTATCATAAATGGATTATATCTTGGTATATGATGTGGTAATAGTGGATAAATTATTTCTATTTAAAATTTAATTTTATATTTGATAAAATTATTTATTTTCATTTCCTTTTATATAAATGTTACATTTTAATCATTGAGAAAAAGTGTTCTTAACCATGTGGCATGATTTAAGAAGTCTCTAGGGGAAATCCTATTGGATATTGTTAATTATCAACTATATAAGCATTATGTTGCATATGTATGAAATATTCACCATCACATAGGTAAATGAAAAGGTATCTTATTTATCTAGCGGAGAATTGGGGTTCTACTTCTTCATGAAGGTGTTGTGATATTTTAGGTATCTTATGAAATGTTTAGAGTGTTTCCACATCAATTTTGTTGTGTCGGGATATCCTTTGACTTTATTTAGTCTCATTGTTTTATTTTTCCTCTATTTATAAAATATATATTTTTGGGGTATTTCATTGAGTTGTACTATTTATAACTCATAAATTATATAGTAGGTTATGTTTTCATTATTTTGTCTTGAAATTTTGTGTCATTCAAAAAGGTATAGTATTCTTCAAAGGTTTAGGTAACATTTTTCATTTATTTATAAACTTTGCAGTCTTGGGGGTTTTAGTTAAGAATATTGGAACCTTATATCATTCTATGATAATGAGAATAGTCTTGTTTTGAATATTTATGTATCTATTAAATTAAGGTTTAACATGTAATTTCTGGTTACAACCATTAACTGATACCAAAAATCATAGTGAGAGAAATAATAATAATATTGAAAAACCATTTAATCATGATAAATCATTTATTGGATGTCTAAACCATAACATATTTTTATTAATATTAGTTATCCATTGAATGAATTTATCTAAATCCATTATATTGGTTCATAATGATATTGTGAATTAACAGAAGCTTATCCCTCACGAGTGTGTAGCCTATTGTCCTATCTTGAACACAGTCACATTGTACCTTTTATGATTCAATCAATTCCCAATCCACGACATTCAGAGATGTTAACATCAACATTTTGGGTGTGAAAACTAAATGGATATTCCATTATTTAGACTATAATTCATTTTATAGGAAATCCACCGTCATTTATTAACACCTCATATGATATTATCCTATTCATTGGAATATAAAAAGGGTTATCAATAAATTTCTTTCATCCTAGTTTCAAAAAATAAATAATCCTATATATAATTCCAACCATTTTAAAAAAATTTAATACATAAATTTTACATCTTATTAGATAAATATTCCTTACATATCATTTTGATCCATGATATAACCATATAGGATTAGTTCCTTTAGAAACATGGATACATAAACATATAATATTTAATAGATTGGCATTATATCTAACTAATTTCATTATATCAAGATCTCATCTTATAATTATCATACATAAAAACATTCTTAAATTTTTTTGGAAAGGTAAACATAACAAAGGGTGAGCTTAGAAGATCAATAACATTAAATAAGGTAAAATATATGATAATTTTAGCATAACATGAGTATAAGGGTATAAAAACATGATCTTAAAATTTTAAAACCTTACTAAAATTTCAATAATAATAATCATTAGTCAAGGAATAAATCTTGGATGTTTATAAGTAGTGAATCCAAAATGAATAAACAAACATGATCCAAGGGTGTATATAAGTAGAAAACATTTATATCATCAATGGTTAATATAAATACTAATCTATTAATAATAATTGAAATCATATCATAGGAATACCAATGAAGACATTAATCATATGTAAGGCTTTGGTGGACCACCCATGTACCTTGTTTTGGAACTCAATAACCTCTGTTACCCTCTTTTTGGGCATGGTATAACCACATGTGTCCCCTATTTTTATCTTGGAATAACATCTTGAATACCATTTGATATAATAAAAAATTAATAATTAACCAATTAAATTGATTTATATAATTTTCCAACCTATAAAATAATTAGAATACATTTATATATATGCTACACAATCATGAAAACATTCATCATATCATAATAACCTATCCTGTGGAAATGAAAATGGGTTTCATCTATATTTTTTCATTATAATCATCAGAAATACATAGAATTAATATTTATAGTAACATATGATCATTTACTTAGTAATTAATAGGTATCATAAAATGATGTTATCATAGACATCAAAAACCAATTAAAATAACATTGTAATAATTTGTTCGGAAAATAGAATTTTCAGTTTGAAATCATATTGTTTAATCAAAAAATTTACAAAATATTATGGAATTTTTTTATTTTAAAATAAACATGAAAACATGTAATAGTATATTTAAAATAGTGGGATTTCATGTTTATAAAAATATATTTTTATTCATTATATGTTAATATAAATATTTTGTTCACACCTTGGGTAAAAGTTTACTTCTTTGGAAAACAACATGAAGATATCATTTAATTTTTTTATTTTAAAGTAAATAATGAGAGAAAATGAATATTAAAAAACATAATATATTAGTAAAAATATTAATGGAAATATTTTAAGGAAATTATCTACATATAAGAAGATTATTCTCTTCCAAAATAATTAAACAATATAAATTTTTAAAATCATTTACTTGGTGTCTTGAGTACATAAAGATATGAAAATGAATGTCAAACTGTTATATCCATAAAAACCAATTTATAATGAAAATATGAAATTATGGAAGTATAGATAAAATAATTTCTTCATAAATTATATAATAATAAACAATCCTACTAAAATTTTATACATTAATTTTTAATGGTTATCTCAAGTTTGACTTTTTTAAAGCATTGTAATCTCATCCTCTTCGGATAAAATACACAGGTTTATGAATAAAACCCTTATTAAATTGTATTATAATTAAAAAATAATCCAACAAATATGGGTAGTTGTGTTATTAATTGATTTGGTCAGGGATTCGATATTTTAAGAGGATCTTGATGTTTGGAGAAGAGAAGTGATTTGGTTCCCACTTATAAGGGGTGGAGATGGAACACATGGATTTTTTATATAGATTAAAAAATATTAATGTATTATAAAAAAGTATTTATTGAAAAGGACTCATATTAAAATGGGATATGAGATAGGGTTGAAATATTACCATAAAATATTATTTATATTATTTTATGTAGCAATATTTCTTTTATCTATTAGTTTAACCCATTATGAACTTGTCTTAAACCTAACCACGGTATCATAATTTAACTTTTTTTAAAATTCTTTAAGAAAAAATTGAATGTTGGATAATTATAAAATTTTTACACAGTGATTCAAAATATGGGATCCCTTTAATCAAAATAAATTTGTAGAAATGTTATAAATTAATTTTAATATATACCAGGAAACAACGACCAAAACTGTTTTCCAGAGAAAATATATTTTAGTAAAAAATATGTTTTGATACCAAAATTTTAACTAATTCAGATTCTATTTATACTTAATGGATTATGTTTAACCAAAAGGAAAAAAATTTCATTTTAAAATCAATTAAAAATAACGGGACATTGTAAATTCATTAGTGGAAAATATAATTTTCTAAAAAAATCTTATTTATTCAGTTTTCACATAATAATTAATAATTTTACAAAATTAAAAAAATTCCACCTTAATAGAAGTTTGATATGAAGATTTTAAAAATTATAACCTTTTAATAAAAAAATATCAAAAAGTGTTTGTAAATAACTATTATATCTATATAGAAAAAAATGTAAACCAATTTTTAAGAAATTATTTTTTTGAAACCTATTATATATTTACTGAAAACTAAGTAGTTATTTAATTTAAAATAATAAATATATATTGATAATATAAAACCATTATATATATTTTTCATATTATGGATATCTTATCAATGAGAAGAATTTAATACATATGTTATAAGGGTCACAATTAAATAATCAAAATTCCATAGTATATAGCAGTTTTTTTAAACTCACTATTTTAGGTAAAGATGGATATTTAATAATTCATGTTTAGTTAAAATGTAATGCATATAAAATAATATGTTCTCCCATCTCAAACAGACAGGAGGGACTTATTTCGATATCTATATAAAAGTAAGTATATGTAGTTATAAATTTTTGAGAATTAGATACGTCCTTTCCCGTATGAATTCTTCGTATATTTGTTATAGAAGACGAATGAATGTGTATATTTAGTATAGGGGTCCTTAATTAAATTGGAAATGAATTGAAAAAAAGTAATTAGAGAGTAAAATAAATTGAACAAAAAGATAATAAATCCCCAAATAAAGGTATTTCCCTTTAAAATATACTTATGGATAAGAATAAACGAAAGTATCATAGTGAATGAGATCTCTCTCCCTCCAAGATATTCCATCCAATCATTATTAGATCTACTTTAAATACATGAATCATGTGGGCTATCTATAGGCCCTTATGTATTCTCTATAATATTAAATTGTAACACCCATTATTTATGAGTATTATTTTATTTGGGTTCTATTTCATATCTTTGAGTTATTAGAATCAACAACACTAAAGTATGAAAATCTAGAAATATTACTAGAATGCATAGTTAGTGTATGTTTTGGGAAAATCATGCTTTTAAACCACACTATTGGGGAACTTTATGACCAAGTAATTTAATAACAAGACAATCATTTTGAAAAAAATAAATACTAACTATGTTGGGGGAACACTTTAAATCTAGTGGCCAATTAATGTTTGGTGTATAATTTCCCAAACATTTCATAATCAACATAAAATTTCCTAGATTTTTAATAATGTTTTATATTTCAATTAATTATCTCATGAATCCCTTTATTTCACCTACTATGAATTCGATACAATTCTAGGGGAGAATTTAATCTAACTCCCTCTCTATATACTTGGTTTCGTGGTGGTCCTTACGTAATTCTAAGTGGTTCCACCAAGTAAATCACCTCCTCATTATTATTTATTCATCATATTTTCTAATTTTATCATTATCATTTATTCTTCATATTTTCAAATTTTATCATTATCATCCAATTTTATTCAATTTAATTTTCCCTAACTATATATGGTGGTCAAAACAATGTTTAGGTTTTATCTTAATCTATGGAGTTTTTATTTATAGGGCTCGTGTATCCTCATTCATGTCCCAGTCATTTTTCAGTATAAATAATGAGAAGTCATTCCATTGACTTTCGATAGATATTTCTATATTTTCCTTTTTAATTTAAATGGATATTAGATCTCGATATTTCTACGTTATTATCATATATAATTGATGCCTATATAAATTATATTGGCCAAATTTATCAATGGATTCAATTTATTTATAATTTTTTCGATATAAAGTGGTTTCTAATGCTTATTAAGTAATGTTTTTCAGTATCTATGTTTTAACCATCTTAGGTTTTTGATAAATTTCCTTGAAATGATTTTTCATCAAATAGAGTTAGAAATTATATTTATAGAAATATAAGTTTTTTTATAAAATGAAGATAATGGGTTTATGATGTTTTATTACATATAAAGGATTTTTTTTCATTAAAAATATTATTATTTCTTGATTAATTTTATTTTCACCATACACATTATATATTTTATATAATTTTTGGATTTCAAATTATTGATATTTTTCTTTTTGAACTGAAAAATGGCCTCTTAATTAGTTTCCTTCGGTTGGGATTGAGGGTGATTATATGGGAACTTTTATTCGCAATCTTGGAATTTGAGGATAAGTACTACAATAGTTTATAATCATGCTATAGATAGTGTCCCTATAGAGTATTTCTGTCATGGACCAGATAACAACTACTTGTTAAAGCCTATTAGGTTTTGTTGGTTTCTATGCATATTGGACACATTATGGGATAATAAATGGTTCCACATAGTTAGGTCAGGGATTTTGTCTTTTGGATTGAGGTGTTATACCATGTGGTTATCTAGGTTTTATTTTCACTTTCTTCATTCTGTATACTTTAAGATATTCTTACAATGTGTTTTTTTATTTCACTGTTATATTTTCATCAATGAAAAGATGTTTTTGAATAAAAAAAAGATTTATGAATTTTATTTTTTCACAAATTTGGTAATTTAAATTTCTTTTGTCTAATTCATTCTTTTAAAAAAAATTACTTTATAGACTGTATGATAAATGAAATTGAATATATTTTTGTAAGTTTCTGGTTGAGATTTGGTTTAGACCTTTTTAAAAAATAAAGGTATATATAAATGGGTTTATTTAATTTTGGAAAGTGAAAGGGTTCTTCCTCCTTTGTAGGTGTTCCATAGATTATGTTTCCATGCGTGGTTGATAGTTATACTCAGGTGGTGACCCTAGCTCATATAGAGATTATTTATTCTTTGTTTTGGTTCTTGATAACTATTTTTGGTTTTATTTTATATTTGAACCATTATGCATATTCTTATATATTTTTAACCTTTTCATCTTTAAATATAATCTACTGGATTATTACATTTATTTAGTAATAACAATGATATACTATTATATATTATTCCCTATGTTTATGATTCATTTGTGTTGGTAATTTTTTGGAAAGTGATTATTTTTTAGAATAGATTTAAAAAATTAGAACAATTCATTCCATATTGTTCATTAGAGTCCAACGTTTTATTTACCCAATTTCATAATGTGAAAAAATTCTCAGATTTTATATTGGACACCATCAATACTTGTTCCTAACCCATGGTGATTGGGAACATTCTTTAAGACTTATAGTGGATCCACTCAAGTATCAGGATCATATTTTTCAAATAGGATTCTAAAAAAATGGTATCAACGACATTTTATTAATTGGTGGGTAATGATATATCAGAGACAATATCATTATAACTCAATAGGTATGTATTTGTGAACTCAAAAGTCTGATATCATAGAATGTCTAACCGAATCTTTATTTTGAGGATCCATGAGTTACCATGGGTAGTTTGTATGTGTATCATGGAATTGATCATATATGCTAATGTCTTTGAGATAATTTTATTTAACTGTTTCAATTTGTTTTTTTGAAGTTACATGAGTTTTCTCGAGAAACACCAGTGGTTGAATAGAAAATGGAAAAATATTTTGGATCACAATTATTCCTAATAGTATCCTAAATAATAAACAATACAATTATTTATTTTTTGAAAAATCCATGGATATTTTTAGTATTATTTCCTGTTTAGAGAAAGATTTCATTAAAACAATGCATTTTTTTTAAAAACACTTATTATGAGTGGTTCTAATTCCTTATTTTTCCAATTTTGTTCAATTATTGTTTATAGCTTTTTGGAGAAAAATTGTATAGATTTTTTTGATGTAATTATGTTATTTAGATTAGTTATTTATCTATCATGTATCCTTTCATTTTTATTATAGAAAATTCAACTTAAAAGGATAGTTATGAACAATTAAGAGTGATATGTGAGTAATTTTTAACTAGGTAGAACTCATAAAGGTCTAAACTATATAAATATTCCATTCACACTATTAATGTATCATGTAGGGAAAGAGAGTGAGTCCATCTCAAACAATGGATCGAACCGAAAAATTGACATAGAAAAATAGAACATTTTTCCATGGTAATCAAGGGACTCAAGATCATATTTAATGGTTAGATAGAATTGAATGGATCATTAATTTTCTTCAAATACTAAAAACATCCAAATAAATTTTTTACAATTATGTATTGGTTGGTCATAGCTAAATGTTGTGTGAGTAAATCTCGTAAGACAATTTACAAAAATCCATATTTTGGAAAGGCTTTAAGGTGATGTTCGTGCAATAGTTCTGTCCTAAAAATGTAAAATTATAGAAGCCTAGGTTTATCATAAATATTTTATAGGTGGATCAATTATTTATAGAATATGATGAATTTTTTTGATCTAGTTTGTTTCAATATCAATATTGTATTTAATTAAATAATAAATCCTTAAAAATTTTGGGTGGTTTTGTAACTGAATTTCCTATTTGAGGTCATTTATATTGTCCTTGTATAAAATAAATTATTGGTTAACTAGTTTCTAATGGATGAGATCAATATTGAAGGAATAATCATTATGTTAATTTCTTTACCTAATTCCTGTGGAATAAATTTTTATTATTCAAAAAAAGAGGAAGCATATAGAATCATGGTGAGGAGGTTATGGAAGGGATTATATAATAAAAATTCCATTTTTATAGATTTCCACATTATGAATGATTTTATATTCTTTAAAAGAACATTTTCATCCTCCTTTTTTATATATATTACATGATTAGAACTAGAGATTATATTGACTAATTTAATAAGAAGTTATTGTTTCCTTCTCTAAATGAAAAAAAATTATGTATTTCAAGGTGATTGAGATTAACGATTCTATAGAGTAGGCCTATTATTGAAAATATTTTGTATGTATCAAGGTATTTTTCATAATTTATTACATACAATGTGGATGGAAATATGGTGGTTTACATCCTATTGTATTGGAAAGGTTTCTAGTGAACTATCCAAATTATTTCTTTGGACAACCTCTAGAGAGGGTGGTTGAATTCTCTATAGATTTTATTTCGAGTATGATTCTAACATCATTACCAATATATCTAACGACCCCAAAATAGATGAATGAATTCAAATTGTAGTATTAAAATCAATAGATAAATGGTCTAATACTTCGTAGAATGTAATTGTGTGATACTATAGTTCACTTTACAAAGAAGTCAGATGAATGTATTCATATTTTTATTGATTATTAAATTCAGAACACGGTGTACATTAAAAATTAATACCAATGTTCAGAGATTGATGATCATTTTATAAACACATGGGAGTGATATTGTATTTAATAATTGATCTCAGGTATGGATATCACTAGTATATATTGAATGATTTTGATATTATCAAATTCATTTTAAATAGTATATATAGGCATTTTAATTATTTCATAATGCCTTATGATCACATGCATACCCTTATTGTCATTACTATTCTAGTCAATTTTTTCTTCAATTGGTACCTCACCACTATTTTTGTCACTTTGTTTGGAATATATATTATTTTACACTAAACAATGGAAAACCACAAGTTTCATCTTATGTTTTTAATAACATTTAAATCATATTTCTAGTATGTGACGTTTTCCAAATTCCAATATTAAATTTAAATAGGGAAATTATTGAGTCAGGTTATTGATGAAATTGATATTTCTTTAGATACATTGATTATTGAAGTTACTATGTCTTGTGTGAATCCAATTAATGTATTTGAAATCATAATTTTTTTGGTCACGATTTATATTACAATCTATTTTATAGAATTTGTATATGATTTATCTCCATTAAAAACCATGACTAGAAAGGGAGTAATTTTAAAATTCCGTGATGGATTCTAGAGATTATGTGATGAGCTGAATAAATGGTTGAATAATATTATTGTTTTGATCCTTATTTATCATAGTATAAGTTAAAGTTTCTATTATGATTTTTTAGGTATCGTTTTGGGGTTTATTTGAAGCATCATGATCATGTTGTAGTGTTTTATTACCTTGTATGATGATGTTTGTTTTATATTCAATAATAAATTATTTCAATATATTTAGATTTGAGAAAATTAGATAAATATAAATTCTTCATTGTTTAGATTTATGTCGTCATTAACTAAGTTAAAACATGGTGTATTTCGGGATTTATATATTCTTTTTTGACAGAATATCTTCCTATGCCTATTTTTCTTACACCATATATAATCATAAGGATGTTTGATGAGTTCAAATATGATTATATTTTTAATGACTCAGTTGTTATTTAATGTTTTGAAGTGAAATATTAGTTGTACAATTTGTTAATTTTGTGTGTTTTAGAATAAGTTGATTGTAGGATGGGTTTCATGCAAAGGATGGTTCACAATTTCATATAAAATCATTATAGAATTTTGGGTTGTCTATGAATTAATGGAATCAAAATAATTGAATATATTTTTCCACGAATTTTTTATATATTATGAATTATTTTATGTATACTATTTAGTCTAAAAGTGACTGAAAATCTTATTGAATATTTTGTGTCTCTATAAAGAATTTTGGGATTGGTTGTTTGAGAGGATGAATAGCTTCAAAATGTAAGAATTAATCTGGATAATAATTTTATATAATGTTCAAATCTAGTGAGGTCCATTGAATTTATAAGTCACTGAGATCAATGACTCGATAAAGGAGATGAGAAATGATTTATGAATTTCAATGGAAATTTATCCCTATTTTTTCATGAATAAATACAGATGTCAATGTAATGATAACATGTTTGATTTTGTTATAAGAAAAAAGTTTCAAGAAATATTATGAACAAGTTTTACACAAATTTGATTAGTAAAAAATGAATAAACTATATATATAATGAACAAGATAAATTTTTTTTCTGGAAATAAGAGATATAAAAGTACTGAATCTATGTTTTTATATGTTTGTTAATATTTTATAATTTCATTGAAATGTTTTATAAATTTTTTTAGTTTAACAGTGTATTAAGTTGGTTTAATGAATTTATGAATTAATATATGGTCAAAGGAGTTCATATATATGAGCCTCTATACTTTGATACTATATGTGTAGTATCATCAGAAGTAGAAAAATACAAATAGAAATACAAAATATTTTAATAGACAAAAAATCCTGAAATAAATGGGATATATAAGAATAACCCCATACTTTTAATTTTATATAAAATAGTATCTTTGAGCATACGTATGTGAAATAAGGTGATATGTTATATTAGCTTCGATGTAAGTAATCTTACTTAAGATTAAATTTGAGAATATGTAAATGTAAATAAATTCGAAAGGATATAAAAGGACATCTAGGGGTCACATAAGATTAAATGTGTGTACTAATGTTATTTTAGATTAATTATACAAATTATATACTAATGTTCATTATGTAAATATCAGAATGATCATGCTTTAGATCTTTAATTGTGTTATGTTTTGAATCAGAATATTGTATCATGATTAGGAACATTGTATTTTAATTATTTCTTTACATGAGTATGCAGATACGGAAAATAATTTGTGTATTATATGGATGTTATAATGAGTTAATATGTAAAAATTTTGGGATATTTAATTTAATGAAAATAAAATGATAATATCATATATTTACTAAAGATTTTTGAATGTGATTTAATGTGATTCAATAAATAATATTTAAAATCCTTTAATGAAGATCAAAGATGTCGTTTTGTTCTAATTGTATTTATCTAATTCTAAGTGTTAAATATGATGTTATGGATTTTCATGGGAGTTTCAAAAAATTAATATTAAAAACAACCTATGAGAGTGTCATAAATTTATAAGGATAATATTATTCAATGATAAAAATGTTATAGTAGATACTGAATTGTACACTATCTGTATAAGAATAATCTCACTATCAATGAAAAATGAATGATGATAAGGTACAACATAATGTGAAGAGATCTGGTGAATAATATCATCAAGCATATGAGTATATACCGATATAAAATAATATTAGATGGCTTATGGGAGACATATTATAAGTTATATAATATTGAGGATCCTTTATAACTATACATTGGTCCTTATGGATGTAAATAGATTAAGATTAAATTTGATAGAATATTACTGTAAAAATTAAAGATTACAATATCTTATTAGTTTTGTATAAGCACCTTATTTATTTACCTGTCATACTTTAAGAACCAAACTATAGTAATTTTCATTAAATTCAAGTTTTTTGAATAAAATTGCTTGTTGGTACTTGTTCATTATGTTGATTTCAATATCAGGATTATTGATATTCACTTCACATTGCTTGATTTCAATAATAATATATTATTTAAGTGTATGGGATAAAAAACACCCCACACTGAGGATATATTCAAGCACATAAGTGATTATCCTTTTAAATATCAGTGTGATGTTTTTTAGATATGTTATTATATCTTCCATGTCTACAGACTGAGTGAGAAATGTGTGATTGAGATCTAGACACCCTAATAGGTATAGTGGTAAAAGAAAAGTGTTTAAATTATTAAATAGTTTTCCACATCGGTAAAATTCCTATGACAGTTTTATTTCAATAAACCTATAGATCATAATAATTAGAATAATATAAATTAATTTACCTCTAATTGAATTATATTTCATTGAATTTTATTCATTGTTTTATGTTTTTATTTGGTAATGAATCATAAATTATACACTTTTAAAACGATTATCAATTAGTTATATGGATATTTAGTTTTTATATCTTTCTGAAAACTATAAATATGAAGAAAATGGAATATTTAATAAATAATCCCTAATGTTAATAGAGGAAGAACCATCAACATTAAAATGGATTACCCATATTCAAATTAGACCAGACATTGATGATGAATATCTAGTAGTTAAACCCACTACTGAGTAAATAAAAAAAACCTTCAACCACATAAGTTTTAATTTTTATAATTAAATATTATAAAACTAAAACATCATGTCATTTTTTACACTATATAAACCATATACAATATGGATGATCATATTCCCCAGGAATCACAAGTTAAATCCTTTAATTTTATAAAATGAATCCTGTTGATTTTTCTTGAATAATTGTATACATTTATGTATAGATATTGTAAAATTTTAGGATGATATTACCCTATCTAAAGGATATACTAAAAAAAATTATGCACTTTAAAAAATTAATTTATGGAGATATACATCACTAAAAAAAATAAGAACAAAAGTGATAAGAATATTAATCATGAAGAAAATTGAACTAAAATTGAGAATGAACTAATTCATTCAATAAAAAATAATGATTGTTATAAAATATATCAATATAGTAGAAATAAATGTCATGAAGAAATAATTAAATTTTAAGATGAAAAATATATTCTCAACAAGGAGTGTCTCAAGTTAGAAATAAAATTTTAAAAAAAATAACTGCTTCAACGTAAATCTTCAAAAAAAATTGAGAGATGTGTTTTCCCCAATAATATTTATAAGAAGGTTTGTGGTGATAAAATATGTCTACATATTAGAGAGAAGATATCGAGCTTACCCTGAGATATATCTACTAATAGGTCAAAAAAGGGTGACGTAACATCTACATTCTAAATTGTTATATATTCTAGTGATGTTTTCACGCATTGTGCATTCCAAAATAAAATATTTGGGATCATATGGGTTGAGAAAAAATGGTGATAAGCCCACTAATTTTACAAAAATGGATATGAGAAACCACTAGAGAAGAAGTTCCCCAAATAAATCTTCAACATGACATGTAGATCTTTCTTGGATTAATGATGTTTGACCATGGTCATGTCATATATAGGTGGTTCACGACGTGAACCCTAGGGATAGCTGGATTTCCGCATTGAATCATTGGGACTTTCTTGGCGTCTGGTTTGACTATTTTCACAACTTGTAGGAGGGAGTCATGGCGTGAACTCAAAATTTCATTAGTCATCATGGTTTGGCACAGCTTGGCTCCACTGCTTGATATAGGATGTGATCATTAGGTACTCAATGTGAATTTGGCCATAATGACGTGTACCTGTCCATTTTTGCAGATTTTCTTCTTTTTATCCTTGGAATCTTGTGAAGCTATATTTCTTACATAATTGGACATCTACCACATTCATTATCCAGCATATGAATGAAAAAAAATGAAAAAAGTGAAAGAAAAATATATATATCATTCATACATATCAAATCCCCCACACTTGAATCATTTTTTGTCCTTAAGCCGAATATCTCAAAAAATATTTCAAAAGGATCAGCAATTTACCAAGCATGAAATGAACATTGTTTTCATACAATTATATTATGTGTTAGATGAAAAGAAGTCATGTTCTAGTTTTACTTCTACCAATTAAATTAGTCATGCCCGTTAGCTGTTATTTTCAATACAAATTTTATTCTTTTATTCATAATCTTTTATCTCCTCTTTAAGAAATATGCCCAGTTTCAATTTACCTCACCATGATTTTCTCTCACCACTCAGGGTAAAATTTATGTAAGGTATGATCATACCAGGACTCCATGTTCCTAACCATATGGTTTCACTGGTTCTATCACCTACACTTTGTAAAGAAAAGTATAAAAATAATCATGAGGAATTTTATCAAAAATTTTCTAACGAATCTAATGTTATTGGTAGGTAGGTAGAATGTGATAATCATGTTCAAAAGAATTCTAATCTCTAAATTACCATGTATATGTAACATGACGAGTGTGAAAAAATCCCCCACCAATCGAGTTAGGTCCATACTCCATCATCTTATGTTGGATCCATGTGTATATCAAGTAAGTACCGAAAGAATTGATTCCATTCCTTTCCTTCGTCCTTTTCATTATAATTTTTCTAAAGTTATGAATATGATAGATCTCACGTCCAATACATAACAACATATGATCCTTCGAGTGATTCATCGGTCTGAAAAATGGTGATTTTCGACCCTCCTAGTACACAACCCCTATCAATTGTTTTCTTTTTCTTTAAAATTTTACAGAGGAATTTAATACGAATGAGATAGAACAAAATGGTATATGGATAAAATCCCAATAGTCCGGTAAGTGCACCACACATCTCTAAAAGTGAAAGTATCCCTTGCTGTTTGAATTCCTACCCCACAGTTGTTCATAAATAATATTTAAGAATTGTTCTAGAGTATGGTGGTAATGAAAATAGGCTTCCAATATTTTTTTTTTCTAAAAATCCATTCATGGAAACTATGGGATAAAATAATGATAGATGTCATGTGGGTATCATGTCAAATGCATATCAAAGGCTACCTCATTGATTTTAAAATTACATTTGTTCTGTCATCATTTTGATAAGATCTCAGCACAAGTTTTAGTCAGTTTCCAAGCCCCATGTATCTTTAAATAAATATTATCAGAAAAAAAATGAGATTGAAGGAATTTCATCCTCTCAGGTAATGAGAATAAAATATAAAACATGCAATTACAAGGGGCATAAATCCTATGTAATGAGTCAATTAATCTTAATTTCAATGATTTTGAATTTTAATTAAACTTCTATGATTTGAAATCATTCTAAAATTCTATGTAGGGGTGAAATATGGTTCTTATCATTATTCTTTTTAACATTATTTTTAATTTACATGGGCATAATGGTTTTCAAATTCAAAACATGATTATTAATTTGAAAAAAAAAATTCCGAGAACAGTGACAACAAACAAATATTCATGTTTATCTTAGTGAAAATATTAGAAGGACCCCACACATAAAAGGAGACAACTTCCCCAATATATATGAAATAGTGGGTGGGAGTGGTGTGGCAAGTAATATCAAGAATTGAATTGACATGGTAGTGATAGAACCATTTAAAAATAGTAAATCGATAACTTCTTGAGATGAAGTGGTATTCCATGGGGGTGTCTGAGTAGTTTTAACATTGATGTTTTCATGTTCCTATAAAATATGTTAGTATAAAAATCCTATAATAGAGAAAAAATGTTAATCCATATGTCTAAATATTTGAATATTTGGAAACATGCTGGTGTAAAAAAAGGTATAATGGTAACAATTTTATTTATTAAATAAATGTTTTTACGAAGTACTGAAATGAAGCACTAAAAACTACATGATTCAAACCAAACTCCAAAATAAGTAAGGGTTTCCTCTCATAAAGCATTAACTTATCATCATTATCCAAATGGGTGGACCAAAAATTCAAATATTGGGACCATAGGATTAATTTCTTCTCTTACGCTTGTAGCTACTGGTTGTTGTGTCCTCAATTTCATGAGGTCTCTTAACTAAATTCACTACATCAGGTGCATCTTGACCGAATATTAAATGTGGAAGAAATGGAATAATTGATGGGGGTGGTTGTTCCTAATGGTGGATTTCCAATGATAAAATGTAATGTTCGTTGGCTATCTCTTTAACACACCGGGTTCCTAATTGAAAAATAGCAGATGGAGGAATGGGTCCATCGATGACATCAAATGACACAGATGAGCAAGACATTTCTATGGAAAATTAAAAAGGAAGAAAAAAGTAAACACACATTCAAAAGGAAAAAGAAAGCCAAAAAAATGTATATAAACATCCATGTGTAGTACAAAAAATAATAAACAAAGTATCATATCCATAAAAAAGTTCCCAAATCCCAAATTATTATGGAAATACAAATCAGTGCTATGGGAAAAAATCTATTTTATCGTCATACTAGCTTCAGAAGGTGGAACGAATTTGGCAGCTAAATCACCATTGGTAGCAGTAGTAGTGGTAGTTGGGGCTGAGGCTGATAGTGGGGTGGTGGAGATGGGAAGCTAGGATGTGTGGGGGAGATTCATTGTGTCGTACAGTGGTCATGTGTCTGGTAACTAGATCAATTAAAGGGATGTCGAGAGTGGGATTGGTTTCTGGTCCCTTTCCCTTTTCGGTATGCTTCGCCAAGAATTCCAACTGAGTAGTAGGGTATGTGATGTCGGGAGGTAAGTTGGCAGAAAGACAGGCTGACGGAGGAAGGGTGGATGAGTAGGAGAAGGGTTTTAGGTTGTGACCCTTCAATAATTTTTAAAAAAATGACACGAACCAGGTCAGGATTTGTACCTAATGGTCACATCGTGAACCTTGAGAAAAATCGTTTTTTAGTGCGACAAGCGGTCACATTGTGACATGTGGGTTCATGATGTGTACTTTAGTGGTTTCCTATAAATTTTCCTCCTTTCTTTCCTCAATATATTATTTAAAAGAAAATAATACTCTAAAGAGACTTGTTCTATTCTAACATCACTAACTCGTATCATGGGTTGCCCCGCAATAAGTGATTCATTTATAGTCGAGTGCTTGACTCAATTAAGGGTCATTTGATCACATAGTTCTTGGAGAATGGTTCATAAAACATCTTCAGCCCATGATTATGTTTTTTACAGCAATCTATCCATGTAAAAAATCAGAGTTGACAATAATGGGAAATGAGGAGGATTCCCCTTGAAATGAGTACTTTGAAGTACTGGGCGGAATGATTTATGGAATTAAATAAGGTTCCACCTCTCATGTGGATGGTTCAAAAAAAATTCATTTTTAATGTTTCAAACTCCTTTTTATGTGATAGAGTTATCACATTACTCCTTAGTCATGAAATCTTCTTCATTATGTGTAAGAGATATGATGTTGGAGTCCATGTTGTCATCTGGGGTACGCAAAGATTAAATTAGATTGAACACAACTTGTTCTTCTCCTACCATAAAGATGAGACTTCATTAGTTCACATAAATCATTTCCTTTCCTTTATCTATGAATGGTCATCCAATTAAAATGGGAACATACCCATCTTATTTCATATCAAAAACCAAGAAAATAGCTAAGAAAATGAACTTTTCAACTTTTACTAGCACATCTACTAGATTTCCTTGTGGATACATGATCGAGAAATCAGCTAATTTCAAAGAAACCTTTGTTTCCTTGATTTCTGTGAGTCTATGTTTTTGAAAAGTACTCATTGACATATTGTTAATGCTTGATCCAAGATAATATAGTGCTCTACTAAATTTGTATGTGCCTGCCTCATAAGGTATTGAGAAGATTCTAGGTTCTCTTATCCTCAGTGGAATTTTATGATGTACAATAGCAGAGCATTATTCATTTAAAGAGATGAATCCTAGGACTTCTATTTTTCTTTTGATTGAAAAATGGTCTTTCAAGAAGTTGTCATAATGGGCATATGGGAAATAAATTTGGAAAAAGGGATATTGATATGTAATTTCTTGAACGCATTTAGGAACTTATTGTATTTTGTCTCCTACCTAATTTTCCCCTCTCTCTCTCTCTATGTAGGGAAGAGGTGGCTGGTATGGACGTGTAGAAAAATACACAGGTTTCTTCTTCGGTTCAATTATATATTCCTTTGGTACTTCGTCATGATGATGGGTGGTATTGACTTCATCACCTTTTTTGTTCGGTACTAGTTATTTTCTTGGCTCTTATTCTAGTGACCTTTCTTATTTGGGTTACTGGAAGTCATGAATCTTTTCACTCCTCATCACCACTACCATAGCTTCCTCTCATGGTATGTATTAGTTTTACCAGGTAGTGTACCTGGTAATATCTCAGATAAGGTCTTCAATATTTGACCCATTTTTACTTCAAGGTTCCTTAGCGCATATATCTAGTTTTCCATTTCTGTCTCAAGGGTCGTCATTCTTTGATTATACTTTTTTGCAAATGAGTTCATGAGATTTTTCATATTGCATTGAATAGGTGCTTACTGAGGTCTTGGATAAAGTGGTTGAAATTTTTGTGCTCTTTGAGAGAATGGTTGATGTTGATCTTGTGGACTTGGTACAGGGTTCATCAGAGGGTATCCTAGTGGTCCGTGAGCTCTGAATTGGTTCTGTTCTCCTCTCAGTTTAAAATAACCCTGATTGTTAGGAGGTTTCTACTGAGTAGGCCTCTGTGGATAGTATTATTGGATCTAGAATGGCAGGTTTGGTTGACTGTAATTGATTTAATTACAATATTTTTGTGGTTCTTCATATACCTGCAATGCAATTTTCATACAGATGCAAGCCACCACACATATCACAAGATAATAATTCCATTACAGGGTTAGGAGGGGGGTTGAGTGGTTGGTATTTGAAATGGTTCTATCATTTTAGTGAGTGCTTCCACATTATTTTCTAAACAATGGTCTCATATATTTTAGGTATTACATTCTTCGATTGTCCATGATAACTTTTACACACACTGGCATTGTGAGATACTTCACCAAAATTGGATCTACTAGCTTCATGAGTCTTGAACACGATACCTCCATCAGCGGCTGCATCGATAAAATTACATTCCACCAGCTGGAGTCCTTGATAGAAAGTTGTGAGTTGTGTCCACATATCTAGTCCATGATGTGGACACTTCCTCATTAATACTTTAATACGGCCCCATGCTTCCCATGTAGATTCTCTGTCAATTTAGTGGAAATTTTGAATGTCTGTTCCGGAGCTTCTATGTCTGGATGAATTGGAAGTACATTTTTAGAAAAATATTTTCTAGTTAGTCCCAAGTCATAATTGACCCGACATCTTGAATGTTTAGCCAGTACTCGGCTCGTTCTCGTAAGGATAATTGGAAGATAAAGATTCTTATTATATCATATGGAACTCCATGGTTGCAATAGGTATCATAAACCTCCAGGAAGTTGTCAATATGTTCATGATGATCTTTTCTCTGAAGACCGCTAAATTTCCCCATGATCCGGATCATATGAATGAGTATAGGTTTTATCTCAAATGTGTGGGATTGGATAGGGGGACAAGAAATACTAGGATTTGTGACATGGATTGAATTAAATCCATTGTCCATGATCATTTTCTCCTGGTTCATTAATGGGTGCTCTCCTAGAATAATATGATTATTGGGGTTTAGCGGGTTTGGTCCTGCAGGATGGAGTTACTCGACCATTGCTTACCAAAGAAGAGAAGAGAGATTAATTTTGATCTCAGGATCAAATGAAAAAAGATATTGTGCATCAAGAGTTCTTGATCTAGTCAAATGACTTTGGTACTTGCATGGATGAACGATAAAAAAGATGCAAGGGTGTCTAGAATCATAATAAAGGTGGTGAGGGATAGGTAATCCTTGACTTAGACTGGAGTCCAAATCATGAAGAACAAAACTGCAACCCCATCAATGGTTCCACGATTTGATTAGATTCCCAAAGGCATCATTAATTTATTTGGGTTCAATTCAAATTAAGAATTTATAAGTCTCACATACTCTACTAACTACTAGGGAAAAGTATAGTAGGAGCTAGGGGTCGATCCCATGAGGAGTATGCGGTTCTATCAAGAGAAGGAATCTGGTCTGGAATCCTTTGTAGGATTCTATACTAGCTGACTAATATTTGGGAGCTCTTTATCTTTTTTGTGGGTTTTACATTGGTTTATTAAAGATGGGTCGGGATCAACTCTCAGTATCTAGACAAAGGCGATCCTAGTTCTATTTCAGGTAGGGTCTTAAGTGCTTAGTCTTTGAATAAAGTAGTATGAACTAGTCAACCTAGGTCTACTCTTCTAGTTATAAATAGGATATAACCATTCCATGGTCAGGAGGCTAGATACAATCCTAGATGCATTACTTTCAGCTTCTACTATAGAAATTTCCCTATGCTAATGGGAATATTCATAGTTTACTTCCATTAGGGTAGGATCATTTTATTTTCTATCCAATGGTCATGGTATAGTCAGAAAAATTGGGTTTTAATATTGGTTTATATCCAAATTACTAATCCATTTAGGTCTTCCATGTTTAAAACTAGAGATCTAATTATGCATATAGATACATTGAACATTGATCCCTACCCCCAATGTGTTTATCTACTCACGGTCATAATTAATTTAATAAATGAGATAGAGGAAATCATGATAACTATGGTAATGGAATTGAATAAATTTGTGATGAACATTCAAGAAAAATTTAAATAAATCCGTATATGAAAGGAATGATATGGAATTGAAGCGATGAGGGAATTAAAGGCATTGATGAAAAAGAATCTATGACTATTTGATTGAAAAGGTAAAAGAGTTACTAAGAAATTAAGTGTTTAGAGAGGGAAAAGAGAAGAAAATAGTGAATTTTTTCTAAAATGGAGAGAGAGATAATGCAAGCATGTGTCAAATGTGCTACTGGTTTGTTCCTTATGTAGGAAAAATTAGTTATGATGTGTACTTGATCATCAGATCGTAAACCCTAAATCCATTATATTTTGGTGAGGATTATCAATTTTGAAAGAAGATCTTTCTCTGATTAATGATTTTTGAAAATAGTGACATATTGAACCAGTGGTTCATGATGTGTACCCCATGTCCACCTAGATTTTCTCATTGAATCCTCACATATTTCTCAATATCTGGTTTGACTATTTCCACAATGTGTACGTGGGAGTCATGACATGAATTGAAAATTTATTCAGTCATCATGGATGGTCACAACTTGTCTTCCCAGATTGATACAGTCTGTGATCATCAAGTACCCAACATGAGTTTGGACATCAAGGCGTGTACTTGGTCATTTTTTCACCTTTTTTGCCTTTCATCCTTGGAATCTGCTGAGGCTCTATTTCCTACAAAATTGGACATCTACCATGTGCGTTATTTATTATATGAATGAAAAAAATAGAAATGTGAAATAAAATATATGTATATCTTTTATACCTATCAAATTTCATACATATAAATCATGAGATACATAATATGTAATATATCTCTTTATTTTGTAGGACCAAAAGTACTATTTCAAATCACTAAACATATTCATCCATCAAAAAATAATGTATTGTTATATATGATATTCTTCCAATATCTCATTATTCATGTCCTCTATTTATTGGACATATAACTAATTTCTAAAACATATCATTCAATCACAATCACGGTTGATCTCATGTACATTTATCATATTATTTTTTAACTCAATATCTTACTTCCATACCTAATTTAATCCTCACATAGATTGATAGTTGAACACTCCTTTGGGAACGATTAAATTTTTCCCCTCACTTAAATATTTCAAGGACCATCCATTGAAAATATATAAATATTAGATCATTTTTCATCCTAATTAATGATAATTTAGCATGATCATTTAAATTCTTATTAGCATACTCTTTGTTTTCATTCCCTATGTTATAATTTATTAAGAAACCATAACCATTAATTATTTTTGACCATCTACTCTAGTTCATATATAATTATATCTTAGTGAATATATAACTTAAAATTTTGTGATGGGTATATATATCACACATTAATCATTAAATTTTTTACCTCTTCATCATTAATGTTTAAACAAATTGTAGCAAACTACAAACTAGGGGTTGGGAAATTGGTATCGTGAACCTTAAATTATCACGTGGAAGAATAAAATAACAATATAATTCTACATGAGGATTCATCCTAGTCCCTTAATCCATAAATCAATATAAATAAAAAACCTTATCCATTATAGGGTAGTGTGGTAATAGTTACACTGACCAACCATCACTTCAGTTTCATGAAATTTTCATCACATTCATTTATCCAATAGTACTTGGCTCACTTCTATGTCAACATGGTGAGTGGATTAGATATTCAGGAAAAATTATTTTAAAAGTGATTGAAAATATCTAGATAAACCAAAAAAAACTACATATCTTAGTCACAGTGGTTGGTCTATGCTAATGATCAATAAAATATATCTTTAATGGATCCACCAGTATACCCTCAATATGAATTATATAATGCTAAAATGAGAGTTTTCGTATCCAGAATTTACTCTTGGTGATTTTTTTGTATAAAACTTATCCTTCCTTAGGGTATTCATTACAAACCTCATGTTATGCCCATCATCCTCCTTTATCAATGAATATATACGAATTTATTCTATATAAACTACCAGAAAATGATCATGCTAATCTATAAAGACTATTCAAAAAATCTATGAAGATAACGGGGGAATTAGTAATACCAAATGGAATAACTATAATTTCATACTGTCCATACCATATATGAATATATTACATGGGCATGAATTCACTTTTTAGAAATTATTTTTAGTTTCTATATAATAGAACTATTTTGAAAAATATTGATGTCCGCATAATTAATCAAACAAGTCACAAATACGGGAAAATTTATACTTTTCTTAATTCTGATTTTATTATATTCTTAATAATAAATTTAGAGTATAATTGATTTAATTTTTTTTTAAAAAAAATCATTTAACACCATTGTGATGCACTTGGACAAATTAATCCTTTATTTATATTCTCCTAGTGCTTCTTCTTCAATACATGAAACTCAATCAAGGAATTTCTATATAGATTCATTGAAATAGGTGAATAACAAGTTATGTGTTTTATTAAAGACTCATATTCATGATTTAACGGAATAATATAAATATATCCCAAATAATTAAATAAACCCTCATAAAATAGTTGTATCTTTTTTTAATTTTCATCATAAGAATTCTAGATAAATACCCCAATAGAATACGAATCAAGACGCATAAAATAGATAAACATTCCCATAGAATCTCATATTTATCTCTAATTCGATAAATGGTCAGATATCTATAAAAATATAAAATGAGACTTCACATTATTAAAAATTGATATCAGATTTAAATAGATAAATTATATCAATGCACACAACAACATAAAATCCAAATAGAGGTATTATACCAATATTAATAGGAAGTGAAATCCTAGAAAAATCAATTAGAGAAGAATCATAGAATAATGATTTGATCATAGTAATTGTAGTATTTTTCACATCTATTTCACATAATAATAATTGAGGTGGTATTTTGATACCCATAAAAAATAATTGAACATTAATGAGTAGGTAGATAAAATTAAAAAATAAAAAACTATTTTATATTGGATACTAAGTGTACTTTCATCACTTTTTATTGTTCCCCATGTCGAAAACTGTGATCTCATGAGATTTATCATTTTCTATTAGATTAATAGGTTACTAACATGGATAATCATATTCAACACATAGAATAGAGAAACAATTAACATAAGTCTAATAATAACTAAATTTGATGCATTGGAATGTATGTGGTGAAATATTGGTGTCATTCTCTCTGTTTACAAAACTTGTTATGTTCTTCTCATCAGTTTGGATTTTGATCATATAGAAAACCATCCATTACACTCTTAATTTATTTAAAATTCAATTTCATACAATTTATTATAATTTTTTCCTATAATATTGGTCCAAATAAAAGAATTCTATACTTCCCACCAAAGCTTTCCTTTTCATAATTTTTTTTTGGAATTGAAGATTTATTTTATTATAAAAACATAATATTTATGGATTAACATAATATTTATTTATACCTTTAGAGCACATAAAATTAATTTTACATATCCACAGAAGTCTCATATAGATGGAACTCTTTAGACATATTTTTTAAGACACTGAGGAATTAATTAATATTTCTTTCATGTTTAATTATTGTATAAGAAGTGTAAATCACAAGTCTTGTAAAATAATCCTTATATGTACTAATGGATTCCATGTCATTGTACTTTATGTTAAGGAATATCTTATTAATTTTCATATAATTAATACAATAAAATTAATTATTTAAAAATAATATTCTAAACTCATCCAAAACCATAGAGTCAATTTCATACAATTTCCTTATGTTCTTGATAAGTGTACACCCTTGATCTTCTTAACCACGTAAATAATAAACAACCTAAATAAAATTTTCATTCTCTAAATAGTGGTGATTATAAAATATCTTTTTAGAGGTAATTATCTATTTCTCAAAAACTAGTGGATCATTCAGCCCACTAATAGAAGTTTGATGGTTTAATATAATCGTATTATCAAAAAAAATTCCCCTCCATTTCTCTTTTGGGGGCTCATCATGATTCAATGATTGAAAAACATATATAAGAAAATCAAAAAGGGTTTTAATTTATATTAATGTATCATTTATTTTATCGGTAGGAAAATTGTTTATGTAATACTACTATTTTATGATTCACTACTTTTTTAATATGTGTTTTTATATTACAGAAAAATTTGGTTTATTTTTTGTTGGATTTTTTTATGGTTTTTTTGGGTATTGGAATTTTTTAAGGTAGCATAGTTAAGATAAACCATGAAACATATCAAGGAAATCATGGAAGAGTTTAAGGGAGAACAAAGCACATGAATGGTTTGGATAATCCTTGAAAAAATCTAAGAAATATAGAAATTTTGGGGATAAATGCATATTTCGATATTAGTGCATAGTTTGATAAACCATGCGGTACAAACATGAAACCACATGGTATTTTTTCAATAGTACATGAATGTTTTGTGAATATTTTTCCAAAATGTGGAGCATAACTATGAGACAAGCATTAATAAATTCATTAATTGTACTTTTATTTCATTTATCCCACAAAAACCCTCATTCCTCCCCCATTGGCCTAGGTTCTAAAACATGTGGATTCCACTTTGCATTCATTGAATCTACACTCTATATAATACCCATTTTCATTAGAGTGATGTGTGTTAGATCTATGAGATTCATAGAAACCCCCATTCCCTCTAATAATTTTTATCTTTAATATAGATCATCTCAGTTTTATAGGAATACAATTTTCGTTATGATCTTTTTTTGGGATATATATAATCTATGTATGGTTTTTATGAGATCTCTAGAGGATCTATTGATGGAAATGAGATTCGATCTGGAATATAGGGGTTTTGTGATGATTTTCATTAATTTCATAATTGGTTTTGAGGTAGGTGGATTCTCCCTCTTCTCTACTCATTTCAGATTATTAAGGATAAGATAGTTGAATTAAATACTTGAAATTCATAGGATATTCATTTTTATATCATATTGGAAACCCCTTTGTTGATACTTTGGGAAAACAACGGAACATGACTAGTTTTGGAGCAATACTTCGAATGATAGTTATAAATTATGATATTGGTTAATGAAAGAATAATATTTTATCAAATGAATTTAAAATTTTAGAACTAATCTCATTAAAATATTGGCATTGAGGACTTTTTTAAATATGTAATGGTGTGTGTCTTCATTTTCATTGTACATAAACCTTAGTGGTAAACAGTGGAAAACTGGAGTCACCTAGTGAATGGTCATATACCAACAAATTAGTGGTTTGATGAGTTCTCTCTCATGAGTATGGGACTATCAAAATTCATGAACATGTGCTTTAGTAATGGACTTAAATTAAGTATTCCATGTGGAAATATTGGATACATTTTTTATATTCCTAATTTAAATTGATATAAATTGATTTAAATTATGATGCTTCCCTCATTTATTTTAAATTAGTTTTATTTACTATGTGATAACGTTTTCTTATACTAGTCGTGTAATTTAGAAAATATATTAACATACTAGTTAGGATTACTCACACCTAAATATGCAAAAAATGGGTATTTCAAAATTAATCCTCTGAACATATGTATTTCAAATGTCCCTTTTTTAACTAATGGACCATCAAGATATTACTTTCCTAGGATGCGTTTCGGAGCTTGGTTCCACCTAACGAATTGTTTGGAGTGATACCACATTGATTTTGTTATGTTCAGACATCCTTTTTTTGCCTTTTTGTATTTTATTTATAGTTCTATAATGTGGTTTAATTTATTGGTATTAAATGTAATTTTATTTGTAACTCATACATAATATATTTTCTTTTGATTTTTTATTTTCTTAACACGGGCTATATTCTAAAAAGAAAAAAATCCTCATCCAATATTTAGACAACACCTTGGAATTTATTTTAATCCTATGGTTTCATGGGGATTCATTCTACGATTTAAGAACCTCATTTATTACCATGAAAATGGTTGCGATTAAGATTTCACAAATGGTATGAAATCCTAGTTATCTCATCGTATTGGGATGATAGTAAAGAGATGTTTATCTTCGGGTCTTGAAATGTCTAGAATAAAAAAACACAACCAACTTATTTATTCTGGAACTAACATTACTATGGGTGTTTAGTTTAAAAATATTTATAAACCAATTTTAGGGTTTCTTCATCTCATTTTCAAGGGATTAATTGATGAGTGTACACTATCATGCTTTTGATTTGAGACATCCCACCTAAATTACAAAACTCATATGATCTTTGATTCGTTTTAAAACCTGTTATAATGATTGTTGATTGTGATGATTTGGATTACTTTAATCCTTAAAATTATAATGAGTGATAAATAAGTTCTGTTTTTTAATATTTAAAGTGAAATAGAACTCAAATGATGACATAGAAACCAACATGAAGAGTTTATAGAGAATTTGGTTACTCCTAAACAACTAGTGAACCAATACCTTTTTTTCAGAAAATTGCACATTATTTTCAAGATATATATAATGGAAATAAAAATGATGATCCTCAACCAGAGGATAATTATATTCAATATTTGAAATTTAATCCACTAATCATCCAGGGGGACTCAGAACCTGAAAATTTACGAGTGAAAATTAAAATAATAAATAGGATCTTCGGTTTTATTAAAATACCAATTGATCTAATGGTCATGTTAAAAATCTACATAGTGGAGGATATTTCACGAAAATTATTGTAATTTAATATCCAAGAAAAATTATAATACGACCATATATGGGAGGTATTTGAATAAATTTTCAAAATATAACTATACCTACATACTTCAAGAGACCTATATGAATAATTCTATAATTACATGTAATAAAAGATATCAATTGAAAAATATAGTTCTATGTTTATAAATATAGTTCATTTTGTGACCTAATCAACTACTAGTGTGTCCTTGAAAAAACACATGTTCGAGTCTAGAATATGATAATAAATTTATTTTATGTGATTCATTTTCTAAAGTACTGATTATAAAGAGATTGTTAATAGAGAGATAGTGATATAGAAGGATGTCACTAGAAATCCTACTAGAGGAAGTGTGATCTCCTATGTAAAATAATTATTAAAACATAATTTAGGGAGGACACATATGATGAACACCAACTTACATGGTGACAGAACATCATATAATAGAACCAATGGATAAGTTATCTTTCCTCTATGCCCTAGTAGCGAGACTTGATGTTTCCAACATTTTATGTTAGAACTTAAGAGTCAAGACTGTATGACCCCACCAATAGCATGTCAAAACTTTAATAAGATATGAAATATCCATATTTTATTTAAAAAAAAATACAAAATTAGATTCTGGGAATTCAACTCTTGTCTCCCAAATATATTATGTTATGTCTCAATGATCACTTTATAATAGTTCTAATACTCAGAACCACATAAACTTGGGTGATTCCATTATGATCTGGATCCTTGGGCAATATACCCTCAACAAAGAAGGAACTAGGGTGGTTGAGTAAGTATTTATATGTTTCTGAGATGATGATCATTGATGATATATATATTCCTTCAACTATAAAAGGTATCATTATTCTTTACTCAACCATTATGCATGTTTTGTTTGATACATAGGATCCCCACTCTCGAATTACATTACCTGTGTTTAATCAAATGGAGTTACATATAAATAAGATTACATGGATGATGAGTATCAAGATATATATTACTTCCTAAGGGTGCATATTATTTAATTCTAAAACTTTTTCTATAATAATTGATATATAAGAGTTTCTCTGGTACTTCTATCTTTTGAAAAAATATTTCATTGGCTTGATTATAGGAATGGATTGGATAATTTCATTCAAAGAACATATTGATTATTATTCAGGATGAGTAAATATTACTTATTAGGATGGGATAATTGATATTTTATTAGGATATGGGAATTTGATGGCTAAAAATGAAATAAATTTTCACCGATTTATGATAATATATAAAATCAAATAGTAGTGGTCTCTTCCGGATGTAATGCTAAAATTGAGACTTGAAATTTTCTTACGGATTTTGACTTATATCATTATGTACATCCAAAATATTTCACTAGTTCTCTACTTAAATTGGAATTTGATATTTTGTATGATCTACTTCAATAGAAAAATCCAATTTCCATTTCATCATTTAGAATGATACAAAATGAATAGGTGGAGTTAAAATTCAAATTCAAATAATTAGAATGTGAATGATTTATAAGGCTAAGTTTGTTACCTTATGTTTTTTAGTTCTCCATTTAATGATGGTATAAAGGTAGTTATAACTTAATTTTTATCATTATAAAATTAATTAAGTTGAATAGATATACAATTACAATGATTCATAATATTTTTGATCAGTTGATTGGATCCAAATTTTTCTATAAAATTGTTATAAATCCTTTATATCACAATCATTTTTTTAGGAAGAACAATATTTCAGAAAATAAATTTTAGGAGTTGGTATTGTTATTATCAATATCTGGTTAAGCCTTTTGGTCTAAAAAGTACAATTGGTTTTGAAAAAATTGATGAATCATTATATTTAATAGTACTTAGAATGTATTATTTTGGTATTTTTGGATGGAATAATGTTGTATTCTTGAACCTTAAAAGACCATGGAAGACATTTTGAGATTGGGTTGAGAGTTTTTTGAGAGGATATTTTATATGAAAAATTCAATAAATTTCATTTCTCGATATAAGAATTTTTCATTCCATTAATGTGAAAGGATTATTCATAGATTGTAAAAATATATAAGCCATTGTATCTTGGAAACCAACTAAGAATATATTTGAGATATGTAACATTCAAGGCTTAGTACATTACTAGATTAAATTCATTCAGGTCCTCTTACATCGAACATATCCAATGAAATTACTCATGAGAATGGGTACTTTATTCCACTGGATTAATGATTGTTGAACATCCTTTATGGATTTTAATGACAGATTCCACTTAAAATAAAATTTGTTTTTAGTAGAATATGGTAATGGATATACGGTTTAAAGTGATTCGTCTAGTTCTAAACTAGTGTGTTTTCACATTAAAGGAGAAAAAATCATTTATTATTGATCATGGCTGTTAAAAATTAATTGATGTAATTAACTGACAGATGAATAGTAATTAGATAAAGTGGTTGATGCTTTTAAGACATGGCTTTATTAGATCATTAGGGAGAAATTCATTCTATTCATAGACTAAAAAATTCAAATAAATATTTTCTCAAAGTGATTCAAACCTATGATAGGTATGGTGGAAGAAATATCTTGAAATTTTTGAATTTGAATTGGTTTATACATTATGCTAAAGAAATTCAGTCGTTGACAAATTTAGAGAATTTTTTTAATCAACTAAGAATAGAAGACTTTGATTAGTGGGAGTTGAAAAATATAAGAGTTGATATTCACTTGGATTATATTGAGAATAATGAGGCCATAATCTTATTTTGGTTGCCTTATGTTCTTGGATTGGTTGTAAATATTAATGATACTAAATTATTTGATCCTAATTTCCTTACTATTATGCGAAAACATAATTGTGGGGAAACAATTAATAAATGGAAACATGATGAAAATTATTTTTCATGATCGAATAGTCATTCCAACCCTTCTCATGAAAACCTTCATTTTACTATTCACAATTCAATATGGGTGCCTCACCTAGACTTCTAAAAGATATACAAGGCTTTGAGGACTACTTTTTTGTTGTTTGGAATGCAATGAAACACCATTTATTTTTTAATGAAATTAAAAATATTTCAAAAAGTTTGGGTTTCACATAAAACACCAGTAGAAATTAGACAATATTTATTGATAACAGTATATAAATGGGAGTTGATAGAAATAAATTTTTCCTAGTATAACTATGAACTCTTTAGAATTGTTTGTGAATTTTGGTGATTGTGGTTTGAATCTCAATGTCTACCAACTTTATTCAAATTATTGATTCCAATATAGAATATGAATTAACAGATCCATACATTTTTAAGTGGTAAAATATCCTAAAATACTTGTTTAGATCATTTAAAATGGAGATCCTACTTTTAGATCTCATTTTTGTGATAGTTTTTGCAATTTGGGTACCCGATTAACCATGAGAATGATGTATCATCCTCAATCTATTGTACATTTAGAATAAACTACTTAGACACTAGAAGACATTCACAATGTTTTTGTTACTGATTTTTGTGGATCATGGGAGGAGCATTTAATATTATTGGAGAAATCATTTGAAAAATGTTTGATTCCCTATTATAGATACCTACATTTGAGGTATTTTGTGTCCTCTATTTTTTTGGGTGGAAATTTAGGAAAAATTTTATTAGGACCCATTCCTATTCTGGAGATGACTAAGATAATTAAAATGATCAATAAATAGATTCTTTTATCCTGTTGTCATCAAAATAATTTTGCGGATAATATACAATACCTTTTATCATTTTTCATGGAAGATCATGGATTCTTTATGTATCAGAAATTTTGAGACATCATTTATTGGGTGAGAAAAAAAATTTGACTACTTGGTATGTTGTGCCTATCTAAATATAAGAAAGATTAGTAATCCTTATTATCAGTTATATTTACAACCATAGATCTATATGGTTCATAATAAATTTCATGATTCTTAGATGAGATAATATGAATCTGATCTTATCATTGTGATTTGATGGGATCATGATGATCTTGAGCCTGATGATATACTTATTTAAGAATCAATTTTTAGCATGGAAAGAAAATAGAAATTATTGACTAAAAGATGCATTCTATTGGTTTATCTGTTATATCAACATGATGGTATTTAGGATGATGCATGGGAATGTGAGAAATAAATTATAGAACTGTAACGACCCAAACTTTTTAAATAGTATATTAACTTACTCTTAACGATTTAATAGAGATGTTAATGGTTAATTCAGAAAGCGGAGTCATTGACTTCATCCAGTAGACTCGATCCTTATGAAGCTCACTTACCAGAGCTTGGGAAGGAGGTGACATCTTTGGGATTCGCTTTGGGCCAAGCCCATGTCGAACTCTAGCTTGTCAATATTGAATGGAAACGCCTACGGGAGAAGTTCATGTTAGTAGAGATTATTACTAGGGAAATGTTATCTAAGCCTCCCTCAGATTCTCTAACCATAGCCCACCTTACACTTAGGTCATATGATGGTGTTATAAGGGGATATGTGACGAGACCGTAGATTCTTTGTGTAATCCTTTGGGATGAATAAATTAATATTTCTTCCATTAGTGATTGTTGGTCGGAGTGGACACTCAAGAGGGGGGTGAATTGAGTTCCAATTAAAATTTCGGTTTAAAAACATTGTCTTAAAATCCCCCAAATAAAACATAGAATTAAACTATAGTGAATTTATATCAAAATAAAGGATCAGTTAGGTTATCAAAGGATTGATTATTTCCCAGTTAATCAAATCAGATGAGTTGATTAACTTTTGAAACTAACTTACTGATTTACAACTAATATAAACACTCGAAAGTTTAATTATCAAAGTGACTTTAAAAAAGTTTTGGTTTTAAAGTAGTTTTCAGTGGAATAAAAATAACATTGAAAATAAATAAGCACAGTAGGTTTAATGAAGAGGTTCAGTCTCAATCTGAGACTTAGTCCCCTCAAAACTTTATATAAAAGTGATCCACACCCTGTATCGGGGATTACAACAGTATGCAACTGTCCAGGTCCAAGACCTCTACCACTGTTATTCATGGAAACAAAAACAACAGCTCCAACTGTCCAGGTCACACACGGCCTCTACCACTATCCCAGTGGGAAATAATAGATGAAATAATTTGAGTGAAGATTTACTGATCCTCCAGTTAAAGTACATGAGACAGTGTGTGTGTAAAATACAGCAGATAACACACACTGCTCAAAATGTAAAAAGTAAATCACAGAGGAAAAAATTTAGAGTTTAGAAATGGCTCTAGTGATTGAAGTGTAGCTCTAGACTCCTTTGGATTGATCATAATTGGTTCTGTGTCCTCTTCTGGTTTTTGTTTGGAAAACAGAGTGTCGTTTTCTTCCTTGACTTCCAAGTGTAGAGACAGAGGAGATAGTAGTCGATGAAGATCTTATGTTCTGTTATCATTCTCAGCTCTTCACGGGTATGCAGTAATGAATGAGTTCTTCGTGTACGTTTTGTCGTCTCTTATCATTCACACTCGGTTGTTCTTCCCGCACACCTCATAGTATATATGTCTCTATATGTTCGTATATTCCTTTCACACCATTTTGTAGCAGCACATCCTTCTTTTATTTAAATCACGCGGTCCGGAAAAAGAAATGATTTATTTTTGCAGGTAAGAGGTACGGTTCCCGGACATCCAACAACACACATTAATTAAATGTCAGTGTATTAAAATATACCTTATATGACCGTTGGTTAGATTAAATAATGATAAAAAAATTAAAGCAGTGTCTGGTTCTGTTTATGGAACAGTAGCTTTGGATATCGGTAGGTAGATGTCATGGTAGGCCTGAGTAACGGTAGCTTCTTATGTAACGGTAGACTTGAGTAATGGATGCCCTTCTATCGGAAACATTTTTATATTGGTAGGATTAGTATATTGGTAACCTTTCACGTATCGGTAGACTTGCATATTGGTGACCTTCGAGAATCGGTAGGCTTTGATGTAAAGGTAACCTTTTTATATCGGTAGCGGTAGCTCTGTCTTGTATCGGTAGATCTATATCGGTAAGTCTGTCTTGTATCGGTAGCTGTAGGTCGATCTTGTATCGGCAGACTTTGATGAATCAGTATACTTCCTTTGATAACAGTAGCTTCAACATATCAGTGGAATTGTGTGTATCAGTAGCTCTATTCTGTAACGGTAGTTATTATCTGTAACAGTGGACTTTAATGTAACGGTGACTAGTCTGTATTGGTAGCTCTCACATAGCGGTAGACTCAACTGTATCGGTAGCTCTATTATTTTTAAGCATTCTATTGGTAGAATAGGTTAAGTCAGAGTGTATAAACATCCAGTAACCGAAAGACTAGTATTTAAACAATACTTAAAGCAAATAAGTAGCTATATTCCCAAATAAGTATTTATCCATTGATCAAATAGGGATTAATAAAATAAAAATAATCATAATTGGAATTATCAAAATATAATAAAGCAAATAGATTCCCATAAGGTTCAACAATCTCCCCCTTTTTGATAATCACAACTTATGCCAAGAAAATTGAAGAAGTATCAGAGGAAAAAGGTTCTTTTGTTTTCTTCAGAATAAAACATCCATATTCCTCCCCCTTTCAATTGCACTGCAAGATTCTCTCTTAAGGCTTATTTTTTCAAGTCTCAGTTTCTCATTCACCCTTTGTGTGTTTCTCCCCCTTTGTTAACACTTAGGTCTCATTTCTTATTTTCTCTCATTTTCTCATTTTCTCCCCCTTTGTGATTAACAAAAATAAGGGTAGTAGAGAAAAGATAAAGATTAGCAGAGAATAAATGACAAAGTAATATAAACTCAGTAAAGTAGAGAATGAAGAGGAATTTCATTAATATACAAAAGATACACTGATAAAATCAGAACAAAAAAAAGTGAATCCTATCAAAAAGATCTAGAAACACTCAATCCTCCTCTGGAACAGGTGTCTTTCCCTTAGAATCAGCAGAGGGTTTCTGAATAGCTGAAGGCACAACTAGTGGTTCAGCTATAGAAACTGTACCAGATCTAAAATTTGTGCTCCCTTGAGTGATCATTGGTGTCAATCTCCTAATGGCTTGAACTGGAGTCAATTGTGGAGTACTCCTAGAGGAAGAAGTAGGAAGGGAAGGAGGTACAATCACTGCTCTGGCATCCACATGCAGGAAAGGCAGCAACAGGTTCCGGAATTCCATTATAATGCTTCCTCCTCTCTCCATTGCAGACACAAAATCAACTCTATTTTCAATGAATTCGTCCAAAGAAGGAGTAAGCTTCCTAAGATTACTAACATGTTCTCTGAAGGATTGGGTCACTAGACGTAACTTCATATTTTCTAGTAAGAGCTTGAAATGGTTGGTAAGATGATGCTTAGTATAAACCTTCTCAAAATAAGCATCCACCTTATTCTTGATTGACTCTTGAGAAGCAGTAGATGCCCGCAGGTGATCACGAACAAAACTACTAACTTCCCTAGTGTAGCAAGAATATGAGTATCTGATGCACCATTGGGACTGGCCTTAGCCAATTATTCATGAATAATTGTGCGGATCTGGACAAGGTTCACCCTGGAGCTGGATGAGGGAAGAGGTTTCATTGAGAAGGCCACTGTCTCCATAAAGGATTGAGTCAGAATACTAACTACCTTCTGAACAGGTTCATCCTGACTGTTCAGATGTTCTTTGACTGTCTTCTTAAAGGCCTCCAAAACATCCACAAATTGCTTGACCACTTCTTTGATATATCTAATGTCAGAGTTTACTTGAGTTTGAGAGCTATGCATGGTACTCAGAGAAGCAATCGATTGTCTCAAAGTAACTAATGCTCCTTTCCAACTATCAATCTGAGTGTGGCACACTTTATGTTCATCCATCATTTCTTTCACAGGACTGGATACACCACATCCAATGGATAACTCAAGGGATTCCTCCAAGCATTTCTTCTCTTAATCCATACTTTGCTTCATATCTTCCACTGATTCCCTTATTGCTTCTTTCAATTCAACTTTTAAGGACTCAAGGTCCTCCTTGGTTGCCACATTTTCAGCCATAGTGGGTAAGGTAACTGATTCCTTTTGGGGTTGGTATTCCTCATCCGAATCTTCATAAGAAAGTCCATGAATCATATATCCGGGATCTGATGTCCAACCTTCAATATCATATAGCATTGATACTGATCCAAGATTCTCCCCCTCACTTGGAACATTATCCTGAGGTATCTCTTCCAACTATTCTACCTGAGACAATTCTGCAATTTCCTCTACAACTGCAGCAGATTCAATATCCATTTGTTCTAAGTCATTAATGACTCTCTCATCAATAGGTGTTGCTGCTACTTCTTCCTGATCAGGCACTGTCCTGACTGTACTAACTATTAGTGGACTCAAACTGAGCTCTTTTTCAACATTTTCCTCATCATCTACTTCACCATCAGCCTCCTTTTCTCCATTAACATCATGATCAGATTCGGTTACCTCATCCTCCTCAGAGGCATCCTTGAAAACATACTGGCATGCATCTTCTCCTTCTTCTGTAGTCTCTGTATCACTATCCTTCAAAACAGTTTCTCTCTTTGGTAGTTCTTTTGAAGGGCTAGCTACTCCAAAAGAAATAACTTGATGCACAGGACTAGGGGGTAAGTCTGTGTCTCCTCCTTCCTCTACGGATCACTATCCTTCAAGACGGTTTATCTCTTTGGTAGTTCTTTTGAAGGGCTAGCTGCTCCAAAAGAAATAACTTGATGCACAGGACTAGGGGGTAAGTCTGGGTCTCCTCCTTCCTCTACTGATGTCTCTTCCTCCTCATCTTCATCATCACTGTATACCAGTTCTGGCTCATCTGGTCCAAGACCAGGATCCCTCACATCCTTTGGTCTAGATGGATGATCCACAAGAGTGAACTTGTCATAAAGTCTTCCATCATCATTCACCCATGATTTTCTCCAAGGATTCCAACTGACCTTATTATATTTACAGACAGTCCTGGTGATGCATAAGTTATCCTTAACTAATATCATTTCATCCTGAGGTCCAGCAACCTCATTTGCTTTCAACATAGTTGAAATCAATTTAGAAAAGAAAAGAGCATTGGAATTAGTCTTCAGTCTAGTCATCTCTTCGATCTGAATCATAATCAATATACACAGATTTACCTTAACTAAATGCTTCGACGGATGTAGCAAATAAATGTCCTAGAATCTCAGTGTACCAAAATCTCTTCTCCTTGGACTAATTATATGTTGAATAAGCTTGAAAATAAATTTATCTTCCCCTGTCATTTCTGCAGCAATTACCTTTCTAGGAGTTCCATCTCCTGTCAACTCCAACAAGGAATCATCATAATTAATAACATCACTGGTTGAGGGAACATATTTTGAATAGAAAGCAAAATATCCTTCATGAGGAACTCTAAAGTTACCAGCCCATTCCACTGAAGTAAAAGAAACTTCCTGTCCATTCACATAAGAAAACATTCTGCTTTCTTCATCAGTCTTCTCAAAACGAACGAATTCCAAGAACTATTTCACCAGTCATGGATAATAAGGTCTATTGTTGTTCATGAAGCACTCAGTCCAACCTTGTTCTTCTAAAACATTAAGAACCAAGGACTTGCTCTCCATGAGCCATTCTGCACACACCACTTTCTCAACGACAATCTCTCGCTTTGAGAGATGCGGGTTTATTGGATTCCTTCGAGCTATACTTCCACTTCCACTTCCACTGGTACTAGCATTCGTTACATTATTTCTTTTCGCTTGCGGCTCATCACTCCCATCTGTAACCTGGGGTCTCTTGACATGGTCCATTAAAGATTCGAGGTTTAGGGTTTTGCGGCTTGAGAGGGTTAGGTTAGAGGGATTTGAATAGATGAGTTCGTGGTGATATTGAGTGAAGTGTAGACTCGGTTTAATATCATTTAGGATCCACAAATAAAATAAATCATATATAAAAAAATCTATGTATCAGCTTTAAAGAAGTTTAAAAGAACACGAGATGTACCGGTAAAATCTCCTAACGGTGAGGTCTTCTAACAGTGAGGATTCTCTAATGGTGAGGATTCTATAACGGTGAGGTTTCTAACGGTGAGGTTTATAATGGTGAGGTGTCTAATGGTGAGGTCTCTAACGGTGAGGTCTCCTAACAGTGAGGTTTTCTAACAGTGAGGTTTCTAACGGTGAGGTCTCTAACGGTGAGGTCTCTAACGGTGAGGTCTCCTAACGGTGAGGTTTCTAATAGTTTAAGGGTAAGTTATAATTCCTAATTCTTTTCAAATGAAACTTAATATTTATAAACTTAATGGCTTATTGAAAATATCATCTAATTGAAGTTTAGTGCCTATAAATTCATGTGTTATATTATTTATTTGATAATGATCTCTTAAAAAGTTGTGTCTAACATCAATGTGTTTAGTTCTAGAGTGACACACAGGGTTCTTAGAGATGTTAATCACACTAGTGTTGTCACAGTTAATTGAAACTTGTTTAAAAACAAATCCATAGTCTAGTAAAGTGTGTTTCATCCACAGAATCTGTGCATAGCAACTAACAGCAGCTATATACACTGCTTCAGCAGTAGACAATGCAACTAAGTTTTGTTTCTTACAACACCATGATACTAGGGACTTTCCAAGTAAATGACATGTTCCAGAAGTTCTTTTTCTATCTAACTTGCATCCAGCAAAGTCAGCATCCAAATATCTTATTAAATCAAATGATTGTCCTTTTGGGTAAAATAATCCCAAATTAGCAGTATTTTTAAGATATTAGAAAATCTTTTTAACAACAATTAAGTGTGACTCTTTAGGGTTAGCTTGAAATCTAGCACACAAACATACACTAAACATAATATCATGCTGACTAGCAGTAAGATAAAGTAAACTCCCAATCATACCTCTATAATTAGTTTAATCAACTGCTTTACCAGTTTCATCAATATCCAATTTACAGGTGGTACTCATAGGTGTATCACTTCCCTTAATACTATCCAAACCAAAAAATTTTAATAAATCCTTAGTATATTTACTTTGATTCATAATAATGCCATCATTAGTTTGAAAAATTTGAAAACCAAGAAAATACATAAGCTCTCCCATTAAGCACATTTCGAACTCATTTTGCATAACCATTGAAAAATCAGTACATAAAGAATTTTTCGAAGATCCAAAAATAATATCATCAACATAGATTTATACTATTAAAACATATTTTGAAATTCTTTTTATAAAAAGAGTGGGATCAACAATTCATTTTGAAAATCCTTTTGAAATTAGAAAATTTGTAAGTCTTTCATACCAAGCTCTTGGAGCTTGTTTTAAATAATATAAAGCTTTAGAATGTTTAAAAACATGATTTTGAAAATGAGGATTTGAAAAACTAGGTGGTTGTTCTACAAAAACATCTTCAACAATAAAACCATTTAGAAAAGCACTTTTCACATCCATTTGATATAACGTGAAATTCAAATGTGATGCAAAATCATGTAAGATCCTAATAGCCTCTAATCTACCTACAGGAGAAAAGGTTTCCTCATAGTAAATTCATTCTTCTTGATTGTAACCTTGTGCAACTAGCCTAGCTTTGTTTCTAATGATGTTTCCAGATTCATCAACTTTGTTTCTAAACACCCATTTTGTGCCTATGGTTAAGGTGTCCTTAGGTCTTTCTACTAATTTCCTGACTTTGTTTCTTTCAAATTGATTTAGTTCTTCTTGCATAGCACTTACCCAAAATTCATCATTGATAGCATCATTGATATTTTTAGGTTCTAACTGTGAAATAAAATCTTGATGTTCAACCGGATTTCTTAGAAAAGCTAGAGTTTGTGTTCCTCTATCTAAATTACCTATAATAGAATCTAAAGGATGGTTCTTTAGAGTCCTAGATGGTCTAGAAAAGGTAGGAATAGAGATTTCATGTTCATCAACAGGTTGGGGTTCAACAGATGCAGGTTCTGGGAAATTTCTAGAATTGGATGTTTTAACTACAGGTCTACTATGTTTATCATTATGGTTCAAAACAGATAGATCATCTTCAAGATTTTCAAGAGAGGTCTTAGGTTCATGTGGATCAGTTTCATCAAATTTTCTGTGAAAATATTCTTCCACACATTTGGTTCTTTTATTGAAAACTCTATAAGCTTTACTAGAAATAGGGTAACCTAGTAAAATTCCTTCATCACACTTTAGTGAAAACTTGTCATGATTATCTTTAGTATTAAGAATAATGACTTTCCAACCAAAACCTCTGAATTAGTTAATCTGAGGTTTCCTATGGTTCCACAACTCATAAGGGGTCCTCTTAAGAACATCTCTGATTAAGACTCTATTAATAACATAACATGTTGTATTTACACTTCAGCCCAAAAATAAACAGACATGTCATACTCATTGAGCATGGTCCTAGAAACTTCCTGAAGGGTTCTATTCCTCCTTTCCAATACACCATTCTGCTGGGGTGTCCTAGGGGCAGAGAAATTGTGACTATAGACACTGTGTGAGTAGTTGGATTCAAACTCATGATTTTCAAACTCACGACGATGATCACTTCTCAAAGTTTTGATCTTAAGTCCACTAATGTTCTCTACATACTTGGAATATTTAACAAAGTAAGAACAAGATTCACTTTTGTGAGCTAGAAAATATACCCAAGTATAACTAGAATAATCATATACAAGAACATAGACATATTTTTACCCATTCAAACTAGAAACTCTAGAAGGACCAAATAAATCCATGTGAACCAACTCAAGAGGTTGAGAAGTTGACACTTCTTTCTTTGATTTAAAAGAAACTTTATGTTGATTTCCCATTTGATAGGGATTACAAACTTTGTCTGCTTGAAATTCAAGTTTGGGTAGGTCTCTAACTAAGTTCTTCCTAGAACGTTTTCTAAGTGAATGCACATTGCAGTGTCCCAATCATTTGTGCCAATGCCAAGAATCTTTATGAAAAGCATTTATACAAGTAATATTTTGATTAGCTAATGAATTTAAATCAACAACATAAACATTTTCTTTTCTTAAATCAGAAAACACTAAAACATTTTTAGAATTAAAAACAATGTAAGAATCGTTTTCAAAGTTAACATAAAAACCATCATCAAATAAATGAGAAATACTTAACAAATTATATTAAAGTCCATCAACAAATAAAACTTTAGAAACTAATACTGAGTCAGTGTTATCAATCAGGCCTAAGTTGATGATTTTTTCTTTTGAGTTATCACCAAAGGTGAAAAATCCTCCATCAACTTTTATAAAACTCTTGAAGAATGAGAAGTCTCTTGACATATGTCTTGAAAATCCACTATCCAAGTACCAGGTCTTTTTACAGGAGCTCATTAAACAGGCTTCCTACAAAACAGATTTAGATAGGAAATGATTTTGGTACCCAAATCTTCTTGGGTCTAGATGGTTAGCCAATAAAACATTAGGTACCCATATTTGTCTAATGGGTCTCATAAGATTTCTAGAGTCAACATATTTTGAATGTTAAATCTTATTAGATCCATAACTATGAATATTACTAGTTGAAGCATATGAAGTTTCAGAACTACCTACATTCTGTCCAGATTTAGGAATGAATCTAGTTTTAGTAATTTTCCTTTGTCTAGGTTGGTATCCTTTACCAGTATTGTATCTAGGTGCTATTTTCTTACCTAGCATTTGAGTGAGAGTATCTTTGCCATTGGTAAATTTCTCTAAGTCTTTCTTGAGTTTCTCATTAGATAATTTCAGTTCAGTGTTTTCTTTATGCAACTGAGCATTCTTTTCCATTTCAATATCATGATCAGAATTTGTTTAAAAGTTAAAGCATATTGTTTCTTTAAACCGTTGTATTTTTCATTCATCTCATTACAGGTTTCTTCTAACATATCACAATATTCAAACAGTTCAGATTTTGACATGTTATCTGAGTCAGAATCATCTCCAGAATAATAAGAATTTAATGCAGGAGTTTCAGCTATTACCTCAGATGTGTTTGTCATAAAACACATGTTTGACTTATGTGTGTTTTCAGTTTCAGAAATTGCATATTCACTGGAGCTTTCCTCAGAAGCACTCCAAGTATCCTTCAAGGATTTCTTATACTTATTGTCCTTGTATTCATACTTCTTCTTGTATTTCAACTTTATACAGTCTGCTTTTATGTGTCCCTTTCTTTTGCACTCATAGCAGAAAACTTCATCTGTTTTGTCAGAATTCTTCCAATCCTTTTTCCAATGACCCTTGTTGTCATACTTACTTTTGTAATTTGATTTTCTTAAATAATTATTCTTCCTATAGAACTTCATAAACCATATGGCAATGTGAGCAATCTCACCATCACTATTAGAATCACTTTCACTGTCTTCACAGCTTGAACTCTCGTTTATAGCTTGAATTTTCTCCTTAACCTTGTTCTTTGAAGTTGATGATTTGAAAGCAACATACTTTCTTCTAGGTTCATCATCTTCTTATTTGTTCACCTTAAGTTCTTATTCATACATCATCAACTTTCCAATTAGTTCCTTGACTATCAGTTCTCCTATATCACACGATTCTCTAATTGAGACAGAAGTTCCTCTCCATCTTTCAGGTAGACATCTCAGAATTCTCATAATTTGTTCCTTTGACGGAACATCATTTACCAGAGAGATTATTGTGTTGACAATTTCGTTGAACCTGAGATACATGTCAGAAATGGGTTCATCAGGAATCATCTTAAAATTATCATACTTAATAGTATAAGTGTTCAATCTCATTTCTTTAACATTAGTTGTTCCTTTATGAGAAACAACTATGGTATCCCAAATTTCATAAGTAGTTTTACAAGTACATATTCTATTAAATTCTTCATCTCTTAAAGCACAGTACAGAGCATTCATGGATTTATAATTATTATTGTAGGTTGTCTTAGTATCTTCATTCCAAGTAGATCTAACAGTAGTAGGTATTTTATATTCTGATTCTATAGCAGTCCAAATATCAAAACCCATACTCTCTAAATGAATTTTCATCATGATTTTCCACTGAGCATAGTTAGTGCCATTGAAAAAGGGTTGTCTATTTGTAGAAACACCTTCGAATATATTATCCATGATATCTTACTTAAAGCAAATATTTTAAAGAGTAAAAAATTTAGAAATAACATAAATTTTAAGATCTTTAAAATACAACTAAAATCACAGTTGAAAAATAGAGTACTTTAGAAAATATTTAACCAGCCTCTGATACCAAATGTTGGTCGGAGTGGACACTCCAGAGGGGGTGAATTGAGTTCCAATTAAAATTTTTGTTTAAAAACTTTGTCTTAAAATCCCCCATATAAAACACAGAATTAAACTGTAGTGAATTTATATCAAAATAAAGGTTCTGTTAGGTTCTCAAAGGATTGATTATTTACCAGTTAATCAAATAATAAGAATTGATTAACTTTTGAAACTAACTTACTAATTTATAGCTAATATAAACACTTGCATGTTTAATTATTAAAGTTACTTTATAACAGTTTTGGTTTTAAATTAGTCTGCAGCGGAATAAAAATAACTTTGAAAATAAATAAGCACAACAGGTTTAACCAAGAGGTTCTGTCCTAAGCTGAGACTTAGTCCTCTCAAAACATTATATAAAAGTGATCCACACCTTGGATCGAGGATTACAATTGTATGCAACTATCCAGGTCCAAGACCTCTACCACTGTTATTCGTGGGAACAAAAACAATAGCTCCAGCAGTCCAGGTCATGCACGACCTCTACCACTATCCCAGTGGGAAATAAAAGATAAAAGAGTTTGAGTGAGGATTTACAGATCCTGCAGTTAAAGTACATGAGACAGTGTGTGTGTGTAAAATACAGCAGATAACACACACTGCTCAAAATGTAAAAAGAAAATCACCGAGGCAATGATTTAGAGGTTAGAAATGGCTCTAGTGATTGTAGTGCAGCTCTGGACTCCTTTGGATTGATCAGAATTGGTTCTGTGTCCTCTTCTGGTTTTTGTTTGGAAAACAGAGTGTCGTCTGCTTCCTTGACTTCCAGGTGTAGAGATAGAGGAGATAGTAGTCGATGAAGTTCTAGTGCTATGTTCTCATTCTCAGCTCTTCACGGGTATGCAGTAATGAATGAGTTCTTTATGTAAGTTCTGTCGTCTCTTTTCATTCACACTCGGTTTTTCTTCCCGCACACCTCATGGTATATATTTCTCTATATGTTTGTATATTCATTTCACACCATTTTGTAGCAGCACATCCTTCTTTTATTTAAAGCACGAGCTCCGGCAAAAGAAATGATTTCTTTTTGCAGGTACGAGGTACGGTTCCCTGACATCGAACAACACAAATTAAATAAATGTTTGTGTATTAAAATATACCTGATATGACCGTTGGTTAGATTAAATAATGATAAATAAATTAAAGCAGTATCGGGTTCCTTTTCTGGAACGCTAGCATTGGATATCGGTAGGTAGATGTCACGGTATGCCTGAGTAACGGTAGCTTCTTGTGTAATGGTAGACTTGAGTAATGGTAGCCTTTCTATCAGTAACCTTTTTATATTGGTAGGCTTAGTATATCGGTAACCTTCCACGTATTGGTAGACTTTCATATTAGTGACCTTCAAGTATCAGTAGGCTTTGATATAACAATAACCTTTTTATATCGGTAGCGGTAGCTATGTCTTGTATTGGTAGATCTATATCAGTAAGTCTGTCTTGTATCGGTAGCTATAGGTCTGTCTTGTATCGGTAGACTTTGATGTATCGGTAGAATTCCTTTGATAACAGTAGCTTCCACATATCAGTGGACTTGTGTGTAACGGTAGCTCTGTTATGTAACGGTAACTATTATCTGTAACGGTGGACTTTAGTGTAACGGTGACTAGTCTGTATCGGTATCTCTCACATAGCGGTAGACTCAACTGTATCGGTAGCTCTGTTTTGTTTAAGCATTCTATTGGCAGAATAGGTTTAGTCAGAGTGTACAAACATCCAGTAACCGAAAGACTAGTATTTAAACAATAATTAAAGAAAATAAGTAGCTAAATTCCCAAATAAGTATTTATCCATTGATCAAATAGGGATTAATAAAATACAAATAATTATAATTGGGATTATCAATATATAATAAAGCAACTAGATTCCCAGAGGGTTCAATAGTGATGTTTGTGAAATTTCAAATGTCTGGATAATTTTAGGATGTATTTTATCGATGAATTTTGCAAAAAAAGACATTTTAAAATATTTATGTAAACCTTAAAAAATTAATGATGTGTAATGATTTTAAAAAAATGGCCTTCTGAAAAAGTGTTCAGTAAGAAATTTGGAGTCTAATAAGATCAACATAATTTTTGATGAATAGTAAATTATGAATAGTCATTTTACGCTTAGGATTATTAATGTGACCAAATGGATTAGTAATATCACTTAAAGAAAGTTGTAATATAATTTAGACACCTTGATTAAGTAATTATATTCAATAAAATGGGTAAATAACGGTTTCATAAATTATTAGTCAAGTATTAGTTTTTTCGGGTGAATAGTGTTTTTAATAAAAAGTTTAATTAAAAATAAGTAGAAAATTATTTTTATAAAATGGAATTTATTTTTGATCTCAGAGCATTGATATTATGTTATGGTAATTTTTTGGCGATTTTTCTGAAAAAATTAATTCTCGATGAATAGTGTTTTTATTTAAAAATTAAATTAAAAATATTTAAAAAATTATTTTTTAAAATGGAGTTCATAAATGTAATTAGAGCATCGATATTTGGTTAAGGTGAAATTTTGGGATTTTTATGAGAAAGATGAATTTTTTAGTGAATAGTAAAAATGCAGTTTTAGGGTTTAAGTATGTTTAATGACATCATAACTATGTCATGATAATGCCATGATATATTTTAAAGGTTGGCCGGCCAAAGGTGATGCATTATTGTATTGGGGGCCCCATGTGGCCTAACTCTATGGTAAATTCCATGGGAGAGCACATGGTTTTGAGAAAAGCACTTGTGAGGTGTCCCTTGGCCATTAATGCCTTCTCCCCTCGATTTCCCTATAAATACCCACCCTTTCCACCATTTGTTTTCACTAAAAACTCTCCCCCAACGAAATTCTGGTTTCCGTACCTCCCTAGGAGTCCTCCCAAGGTGTGCCCAAGCCCTCAAGGTCCAAACCATTGAGTTTTAAGAGTTACATTTTAAGGTAAAGGATCCGACCTCTCTCTTTCTTTTCAAGTAATCTATTTTATGTCATTTCTTTTATATTCCATGTTCTTATGTTAGATGATGTTCTTTTATATTCATATTACTTCTATTTTCATTTTCATATAATTAGAGACCCCATCTTTCTCTCATTAATTCGTTTTAAGAATGTTTAAGTGACGCTGTTAGGCTGCGGAATTTTCATAAGAGAAATCTAATTTTTGTCTTCCTTCCATGTTTTTCATTTAAAATTTTAGGTCCTTAAAATTTCATTACCATGTTCATATATCCTTCTTATTATGTCCCTCTACTGTTTTGTGGGTCATTTATGAATGTTTGAACCATGTCCCCTCTCCTTTCAATGTTTTCTAAAACCCCGAAACATAGCTGTTATGCTGCAGAATTTTCGTCTCAAAATGCCTCTCTCTTTTCTCAAAATTATTTTAGGTTATAAAGTGAATACTCAAAGCTCTTATTTCTACAAGGGTATTCAAATATATATCCAAATTTTCTATTTTTAATTTTGCGATTTACATACATGAGACCGCTTTCCATTTCCGTGGGTTTAAAGTTACATTAAGATCATGTCTTTAAAGCAGTTTTTAAAACGTTATGATTATGAAATGAAACCCATTTATTTTATTCTATATGGGTTATTTATGAAATGTTTGATGATGATATATGTGGCTCACATGATAATAAAGGAAAATTTAAGGTTGCGCCCTGATAGCGCTCCAATGCATTGGGTAATGATGTAACCACTAGATATTACAATTTTCACGATACCTTGGTGAATAACCTTGGTAATTTTCAAATGAAACCTTGGGGATGGACCTTGGTGATATGTTCATGATTGTATATTTTAAATGATGTAGCCACATCATCAAGTTATGAAAAATGTTATTTTTATTATGAAATTACTCATGATTTCATTCTCTTGCCTTAATGTTCTTTTCATGACCTTATTGAAGTATCTTAAGTTCACATGTAAAATGTTTCTCTTGTTTCCCTTACTGGGCCATATGCTCACCCTTTCTTTTGATGTATGTCCCCAGGTTATGAGATGCAGAAATGAACCTAGAATGAACATAAGGAGAATCCTTTAAAGTGTTTTAAGAATAATTTTTTATGTTGTTTTCATGTATTATGTTCCTGGTTTCCAAGACACCAAACCTTAAAGATCCTCATTTTTGTATAATGTAATGAAAGTTTATGTTATAAAAAAGTGGGATGACATAAGAACAATAGTCTGAATACCTCTAAATCATATAAAACATCAATCTTTTGGAAGTCATGATGCAAAATAATGGGTAGAATTTAACTCCCCTACTTTTAGGTATATTATCAATGTGTTATGTATTTCTATGTTAAAAAATACTTGGAATGTGTTTCAGTATATTATATATGGTTTATTTGTTTATTTGGAATTTTTTAAGGGTGAATGGTATGAAAATTGTTAAGGGAAAATGTGAAACGTCTCTTGAAAATTGTAAGAGTTCAAACGAGTATATAGAAGGCATAAGGTTGGTGAGTGGTTTGAAACAACCTTCTTGAAACCTATGTTATATAATGTTTTGCAGATGGAGGCATTTTGAATAGTCTACACATAGTGTATCACATCCTTGCAACCACTTGTGATTTTTCTGGTATCACATGAACGATTTACACATGGGTTTTCAACACATATAGATTTACCATGTAGTGTTATTTATTACATTAGTAAATTATATTTTTATTCTACTTTTCATTATGAAAATCTCATTTATCTCTTGTTGTCATTGGATCATTGATTTGAGTATTCTTTTTTTGCATTCATTGAAACTCCAATTTCTCTAAAACCTGTTTTCATCATATTGAAGTGCGTCAGATTTTAGAGATTTTATGTAATAACACATTTCTCTCCTAATTTCTCTCGTATTTCTTGATATTATCATTCTCATTATAATGTAATATTGGATATGATATTTTATGGACAGATCTATGTTCTATCTTGTGTTTTGATGAGGTGTTTTTTGGATTTATTAGTGGAATAATATTTCAAGCCTAAATCTAGACATTTTTTTGAATAGTTATTCATTTTTATCATCCATTATAATGTAGGTATATTATCTCTCTTATCCACTCATTTTAGACTTTAATAATATTATAATTGGATTGATATATTTAATTTTAGCATAAAATTGTTATTATTTTTTTACAAAACCATCTCATGATAATTTAAGAAAACATTGGTCCTCGAATGATTTTTAAAAAACCCCATTGACATATATTTTTTATTATTGTTGTTAGATAACATAAGAATGATGTTTGATTTAATTTAATAAAATAGAAGAATATATATTTGATATAATAGAAGTGATAACATGGAATATATCGAATGGTGTGTTTGTTCATTTTCATTAACCATAATCCTTAATAGATAATGGTTTCATTCTATGTCCCCATGTGAAATTTCACATAGTGACTATTTGGTGGATTGGTGTGTAACAAATCATGAGTATTTGAGTGTCCCATAGAATACATGTTTGTTTTATAAATGAAATAACTATAGGTATATGATGTGGTAATAATAGGTAAATTATTTTTATTTTCAATTTAATTTTTTATTTGATAAAATTATTTATTTTCATTTACTTTTATATAAATGTTACATTATCTTATGAATTGTTTGGAGTGTTTCCACATAATTTTTCTTGTATCGGGATATCCTTTAACTTTATTAAGTTTCATTATTGTATTTTTCCTCTGTTACTCTGATATCTTTTTTTTTTTGGGTATTTCATGTAGTTTTATTGTTTATAACTCATTCATTATATAATTGGTTATGTTTTCATTATTTTTTTTTTGAAATTTCATATTTTTAAAAAAGGAATAGTATTATACAAATGTTTAGTTAATATTTTTTCATTTATTTATATACTTTGGTGTCTTGGGGATTTAATTTATGGTTTTGGAAACCTTATTTCATTCGATAATAATGGTTATGTTCATCTTTTGAATATTTCATTATATATTAAATTATGTATTAACATGGAATTTCTTGTTATAACCATTAACTGAAACCAAAATGAATAGTGAGAGAAAAAATAATAATACTATGAAACAATATAATCATGATAAATCATTTATAAGATGTCTAAACCATAACATATTTTTATTAATCTAGGTCATCCATAAAAATTATCTATTCCAATCTATCATAGTGGTTAATAATTAAATTGTGAATTAATATAAGCTTATCCCTTAGGAGTGTGTATCTTGGTATCCTATCTTAAACATAGTCATATTGTACCAGTTATAATTTCATCAATACCCAATCCACCACATTCAGAGAGGTTAACCCCAAATTTTTTTGTGAGAAAACTAAATGAACATTCCAGTATATGAAAAATGATTCATTTTATAGGAAATCCACAGTCATTGTTTTAATTGAACATATGATAGTATCTTATAAAATGGATTATAATAAGGTTTATCACTAAATTTCCCTCATCCTAGTTCCATAAAATAACTAATCCTTTCCCTAATTCCAAAAAATGTAAAAAATTCTTTAATACAAAAATATTACATCTTATTAGATAAATAATCATTACATATCATTTTGATCAATGATAAGACCATAGAGGCTTATTTCCGTTAGAAACATGGGTACATAAACATATAGTATTTAAGAAACATTGATTATATCTAACTAATTTCATTATATCTAGAACTCTTATTATAAATATCATACATAAAAACATTCTTAATATATTTTGGAATGGAAAACCTAATAAAGGGTGAGCATTGATGATATGTAACTTTAAATATAGTAGATAAATATGATAATTTTAGCATAACATTATTATAATGGTATGAAAACATGATCCTAAAATTTTAAAACCTTACTCCAAATTCAATTATAATAATCATTAGTCATGGAATAAATCATGGCAGTTCATAAGCCATTAATCCTAAATGAATAAAGAAATATGATGAATGGGTGTATAATAGAAGAAAACCCTAATATCATTAATGGGTAATATAAAGTGTAAACTAATAATAATCAATCATATCATTTCATAAGTATACCCACAAAGATATTAATCACTTATAAGGATATGGTTAACCACCCTTGTACATTCTTTTGGCACTCGAGAACCTCCCTTGCACTCTTTTGGGGAAGGGTATAACTAGTGGTGTACCCTATTTTGAGCATGGAATAACATTCTATAAACCCTTTGATATAATAAAATATTAATCATTACAGAATTAAATTGATTTATATAATTTTCATACCTTTCAAATAATCAGAATACATTCATATGTATTCCACACGATCATGCAAACATTCATTATATCATAATAACCTTTCCCGTGGAAAGAAAAATGGGTTTCATCAATATTTTGTCATCATTATAGTCAAACATATATAGAATTAATATTGATGGTAACATATGATCATATACTTAGTAATGAATACATATCATCAAATGATGTTATCATAGACAACATAAATCAATTAAATTATTTCTATTATAGTTTTTGTGGAAAATTAAATTTTCTATTTGAAATAATTTGGTTTAATTTAAAAATTTCCAAAATATTAACAAAAAATTGAAAAGAACCTTGGAAACTTGTGATAGAATATTTTAAATAATGGGATTTCATTTTTAGATAAATATGTATATTACTTCAATATATGTCAATACAAATATTTTGTTCAAACCTTGGGTAAAAATTCCTTTCTTCGGAAAACAATAAGAAGATTCCTTTTAACTGTTTTATATTGACAGTAAATCATGGATGAAAATGAATATTAAAAATCATAATATAATAGTAAAAAATTATTGGAAATATTTTAATGAAATCATGTACATGTAATAAAATTATTCTCATTCAAAATAATGAAACAAAATTATTTTTAAAAATTATTTTTTTAGTTTCTTGAGTACATAAAGAGAAAAACAAGAAAGAACAAAATGTAATATCCAAAAAAAACAAAGGAAAAGGAAAATATGAAATTATGGAGGTATAAATAAAATAATTTGTCCATAAATAATATAATAATAAACATTCCTAGTAAAATGCTACACTTAAATTTCAATGCTTATTTCAAGTTTGACTTTTTTTCGTAAGCGCTCTAATCTCATCCTCTTCGAATAAAATCCTTAGGTTTCTAAATAAAACCCTTATTGAAATGTATTCTAATAAAAAATAATCCACAAAATATGGGTAGTTGTGTTATTAATTTATTTGGGTGTGGATTCGGTATTTCATGAGGCTCTTGATGTTTGGAGAAGAGATGTGATTTAGTGCCCACTTATGAGGGATGAAGAGACCACAAATGAATTTTTTATATTGATTAAAAAATATTAATGTATTATTAAATAAATATTTATTGAAAATGACTCATATTAAAATGAGACATGAGATAGGGTTGAAATATGACCCTAAAATATTATTTATATTAGTCTATGAGGAAATATTTCCTTCATCTCTTAGTTTAACCCATTATGAACTTGTCTTAACCCTATCCATGGTAACATAATTTAAATTTTTTAAAATTCGTTAGGAAAAAATTGAATGTGGGATCATTACCAAATTTTTAAATAGTGATTCCAAATATGGGATCCATTCAATCAGAATAATTTTTTTTCAAATTTTATAAATTACATTTAATATAAACCTACTAAAAGCGACATAAACAATTTTCCAGTGAAAACACATTTTATGTAAACAATATGTTTTGATAAAAAATATTTGAAGATTTTAGATTATATATATATTAAATGAATTATGTTTAATGAAAAGGTAAAATTTTCATTTTAAAATAAATTCAAAATAATGGGACTTGGTAAATTCTTTAGTGGAAAATATAGTTTTCTAAAATATTCTTATTTTTTCAGTGTTCACAAGAATAATTAATCATTTTAAAAAAATAATAAATTTTAACATTAATAGATGTTTGATATAATGATTTGAAAAATTATAACAGTTTAATAAAATAATTTTCTAAAAGGGTTTCTAATTAACTGTTATATCTACATAGAAAATTAAATATAAAGCAGTTTTGAATAAATTATATTTGAAGAACCTAAATTGTATTTACTGAAAATTGTGTAGTTATTTTTTTTTACAAAAATCATTATATATTCATAATATAAACCCATTATATATATTTTTTATAATGTGTTTATCATACCAACTCCAATAATTTAACTGGTAGGTTATAATGGTCATCATTAAATATTCATAATTCAATAGTATATAGCAGTTCGTTTAAACTCACTATTATGGGTAAATGTGGATATTTAATAATTCATGTTTATTTAAAATGTAATGTATATTAAATAATATGGTGTTTAAACCCAAACATATAGAAGAGTCTTATTTCAATATCTATATAAAAGTAAGTATTTGTAGTTATAATGTTTTGAGAAATCAATAAGTTCTTACCCATACGAATTCTTTACATCGTTGTTATGAAAGACGAATGAATATGTGATTTTAGTAGAGGGAGCCTTATTTAATTTGGAAATGAATTGAAAAAAAATTAATGAGAGAGTAAAAGGAGTTGAACAAAAATAAAATAAACCCAAAAAGAGGTATTTCCCTTTAAAATAGAGTATGAAGAAGAATAATAGAAAGTATCATGATGAATGAGATCTCTTCCCCTATAGGATATTACATCCACTCTATATTAGATCTTATTTTAATACACGAATCAAATGGGATCTCTTTAGTCCCTTATGTATTTTACCTAATATTAAATTGTAACACCCATTATTTCATGAGTATTATTTTATGTTGTTTCAATTTCATATAATTGAGTTATTAGAGTTTTTAGAATTAATTTTTATAAATCTATAAATATTACTAGAATGCATAGTTGGTGTATGTTTAGGGGAAATCAAGATTTTAAACAACACTATTGGGGAATTTTAGATCCGAATAATCGAATAAATTGTGAATAGTTTTGAAAGAAATAAATACTAACTATATAGGGGGTGTACTATGAATCCAGCGTCCAATTAAAGTTTGGTGTATAATTTCCCTTAAATTGTAGCATCAACATAAAACTCCCTAGATTTTTAATAATTTTTTATTTTTCTATTTTTTTTCTCATGAATCCCTTTATTTCCCCTATCATGCATTCAATAAAATTCTTGGGGAGAATTTAATCTAACTTCATCTTTTCATCGTTGGTTCTATGGTGGTTCTTCCTTAATTCCATGTGGTTCCACCAAGTAAATCGACACATCATTGATGCACTGCTATTAATAAGGCATTTTCACCTGGTATATCATTTTTTAATTTGTTTTGTGGATGGTTTTTATTTGATTTTCACAAAGAGAATGTATCTTCGTAGGTTCTTCGGTCATTAAAGGATATAGCATGGAATCATTGAAGTTTGGTGACTCAGAAGGGAATTGGAGGCATAAGGACCCTTTTCCCTCTGATGATGCTGGATGGGAGATTTTCGGATCAAAGAATTGACGCGGAGGATAGAGAACTAAGGAATTTCAAAGGACAAGAAGACCCACACGGTTGCCGCACGGTTTACCCAAACTGTGTGCAGACCGTGTGGGAGGAGATTTCCCTTACCAAAGTGTTCACACGATTTCCACATGGTTTACAAATGGTGCGGGACCTGCAGTCTAAACCGTGCAACTCAAACAATTCTGGACAGTAGCTACGACAAGGTTTGTGCATGATTTTCCAAACCGTGCTCCCAAATGGTGCAGCTGAAGAATCCAAGGTAGTAGCCTCCACACGGTTTGCGCACAGTTTACCAAACCGTGCGCCTAAACCGTGCACCCCATTTTAGATTTTGATTTTTTCTTTTCCCCTTTCCACCAACTCCTTGACTCGGGTTTACTTTTGAAACTACCCTTTTGACAACTGGAAAAAGTCCCTTTTTGGACCTGTATGACCAGACACTTAAGAAAGGAAAGGGGAATTTTTTAGAGGGGATGAGGAGTAGGGTTTTGGCGGGTGCTGGCTAGTTTTTCTGCTGTTTCTTGTTCAGTTTGATGGGAATGAACTCCTTAAAGTTTAATAGTATGTTCTATACTTCTTTGAATATGAGTAGCTAAAAACACCTTTGTGTTGGGGCTCGAAGAAATATGGGTTCGCTAGAATCCCTCCCCTTATCATTATGTTTGTTCGTAACCTCTCATCTAATTCTTCCAACATTTATATTTTTCTATTTTGCTAGAAACCTCCATGTAGGATCAAGAATGGAGTTTCCAGGGAGTGTTGGAAGATATACGACGAGAATATCCATGACCATTGTATATTCTTGTCCTTTCTAAAAGGGTGGATCTTAACGATAAGTTAGTATAAATCAATTTCCAGACCAAGGAATTGATTTCTACCGACTTGATCGGAACTTTCCAGACCAAGGATGTTCTGACACATATGAAACCTAGAAATTTGTGATATTATGAGCAACACAACATGATAGGTATTAAGGTTCTAGCCCCACATGAATATCCATCCTTGACACATCTTAATCATCATTCAGTAAAAATTGGTTTTAAACAATTTTTTTAAAGTGATCTATAGTGAATTAGATAAGTTTCACTAACAAGTCATTGTTTTTAATATCTAAATCATGAACATCCAACTAAAATTTTTAAATTAAGCATCTTCACCGAATAGTTCTGCTTCATTAAACATAATCACCAACTTCGTTTCCCTCTGGACCGACTCCGTACTTGCCTACTATACTAGTCCATGTTTTGGAATTTAATTTGACTGAAGGAAAAACAATATCAACACTGAACGGCTTGGTCAAATTTTGGTGTCGTTTCTGGGGAAACTACTAAGTTTAAAATGGTCATTTTTGTTAATTGAATTGGAGTTATTTCGTGAAAATAAAAAAATTGATAATTTTTCTGAAAATTCTTTTCTTCATATTATTTCTATTTTCGACTTTGTTTTCCTTTTACGCTGGGTATTCTGTCTGGGTGTGTCCAGGCCTGTAGTATATGATTGGCTAAGTCACTCATTCCCAGATTTCCGAGTCATCAGAATTACAACCGATTGACCCCAAAATTGAAAGAACGTTGTCTAGGCGACGTCGTGCACTTATGGGTGATCACAATGCATATGATCCCTTGGCGCATCAGGAGGACGAGCAGGGGGTAGTCCAGGCCGTTGGGCTGCCATTTTTTATCAAAGGGAATCCATAAAGTGGTGGCGATGAATATCATCATTTTAATCCACCGAGAGTTTATATGGAGTATCTTCCGGGGAACCAACAGCGGCCACCAGCTCAATTTGTGCCGGGATTCAGGAAGCCGCTGTAGAGATAGTATATTCAGAGGGACCAACCTCCCTTTTTGCCTCAGAACGAGCAGGCCTATTATCCTCAAGGTCAATAACAATATGTTCTTCAGGCACCTCAGGAACCGGTACCACAATGCAAGACTCTTATAAAATATGGAATACCATCCATTCAGGGAGAAGATACAGGGATTGTCAGGCCACCAGTGCAGGCCCAACATTTTGAAATTAATCCAGCCATCATGCAATTAATTCAGAATACTGTTCAACTCAGTGGTTTGCCGAGTGATGACCCCAATGCTCACCTCTCCAACTTTTTGGAGATTTGTGATACTTTCTGGTACCATGACGTTTCTGAAGATGTCACCCACCTAAGGTTGTTTCCCTTATCCTTAAGGGACAAATCAAAGGATTGGATTAAGGGATTGCCTTAGTGATCCATTCTAACATGGGAGGCATTGGCTCAGGCCTTTTTATCCAAATATTTCCCTCCATCAAAGACAATCACATTGATAAATGAAATCCATAATTTCAACCAGCACGACTCAGAATCGTTGTACAAGTCATGGGAGCGATTTAAGGAGATGCTTCGGAAGTGCCCACACCATGGATTGCCATTATGGATGCAAGACCATAATTTTATGGTGGTCTCACCACAAACAAAAAGTCCATGGTTGACGCAGTAGCTGGACTGACAGTTGTGAGGAAGTCTCCAGAAGAGTTGTTTGAATTGTTAGAATACATGTCCACTAATAGCTTTCAGTGGCATTCAGAAATAGGTACTCAAAAAAGGGGCACTCACAATATTGATGTCACCACCATGCTTGCGGACCAACATGATGCCATCTCAAAGAAGATCGATTATTTGAATCTAAATCATCCATCTAACATTTAATATATCAGTCCACCATCATGTGGTGATTGTAGAGACAACCATGCAATGGGAGAGTGCCCGATTTCCAGTGTAGTATCCTCAACCAGGGAGGTCAATTTTTTTCCTCAGAAAAGAGGACCTAATAGCTACCCTCAATATCATAACTAGGGGTGGAAAGAACATAAAAATCAAGGATGGGGGAAGGAACAACAAAATTCTCAGCCCCGACAACAAAGACCACCTGGTTATGGGAAACAACAGTTTCAAAATCAGTACCTGAGGCAGTAGTAGAGTAAACAATTCTAGCAGGGAAGATATCAACAACAAGGGTATCAAAACCCCAGTACTGACCAACCATTGAGATAGCCACCTCCACCAAAAGTCTCTCAACAAACTCAGTAAGAACCTCCCTCAAGGTTGGAAGAAATGATGTCCAAATTCATCACAACTACGGAGACAAGGTTTCAGAATCAAGAGGCATCAATCCGAGGCCTCGAGAATCAGATTGGGCATCTGGCCAATCAGTTGTCCCAAAGGCAGCCCGACACACTAACGGGCAACACAGAAAGAAATCTGAGGGAGGAGGCTAATGTAGTTACTCTACGAAGCGGGACAGAACTGATGCCAAATGTTACAATGAGAAAGGCTTCCCCAACACCGAAGCAGTCCATGTCCTCCAATGAGGAAGTTACAGTAGGGGAACCTTCCTCAAAAAATGATAATGATGAAGAACCAGAAGTCCCACAGGGCATGGGTAACGATGAGATCAAAGCATACAAACCGCCCTTGGCATTCCCATCACGATTGAAAAAAAGTTGGAACAGAAGTTCACTAAATTCATGGAGATCTTTCAGAAACTACACATTAATATTCCATTTACTAAGGCCTTAAGTCAGATACCCACTTATGTGATGTTTATGAAATAAATTCTGTCTGAAAAAAGAGAAATGGAAGATTTGGGAACCATTCCCTTTACTAAGGAATGTTTGCTTGTTGTTCAGCATACTCTTCATCCAATGCTCCATGACCTAGGAAGTTTTACTATCCCTTGTACTATCAGGCCTTGCGAGTTTGGTAAAGCTCTATGCGATTTGGGTTCAAGTTTCAATTTAATGTCCCTTGGGGTATTTTAGAATTTAGGATTGAACGATTTAAATCCAACCTGAATGGAACTTCAAATTGTTGATCGTTCTAATAAATACCCCAAGGGGTTTTTGGAAGATGTTTTGGTCAATGTGGGGAAGTTGATTCTATCGGCTGATTTTATCATTTTGGATATGAAAGAAGGCCCAGAGGCATCATTAATTCTGGGAAGACCTTTTCTCGCAACCGGGATGGTTTTAATTGATGCCCACCAAGGGGAGTTAATCATCCTTGTTAGTGATGAAAAGGTATCCTATAATGTCCTAAAGGCGGTCAAGAAGGTTTCACTAATGGAGCATGAAGATTGTTGTCGTCTGACAACAATGGATGAGCATTTTGGCCTAGAAGACAGTGATATGAAACCTTATCCATATATTAAAGAATGTGTTCTGGAGGATGACAACTTTGAAGAAACCTGGGAGGAAGTAAGCTTGATTGAAGACCAAGGCGGCCACTATTGGAAAAGGGAAATTGTACCCAATTTGTTAGAGCAAGAAGAGGTTGAACCTATTGTACCATCGATTCTCAAGGCTCCCCAGCTCGAGTTAAAACCTCTCCCTTCTTCCCTAAAGTATTGTTATTTGGGAAAGAAGAAGGGGCACAAGCATCTCCCCAACCACAGAGGAGACTAAACCCCCCCCCCCCAATGAGAGAAGTGTATAAAAAGTAAGTAATCAAACTTCTTGATACTGGTATAATTTACCAAATTTCCGATTGCTCGTGGGTGAGTCCCCTCCAAGTGGATCCCAAGAAAGGTGGCATCACATTGGTCACAAATGAGAAGAATGAACTTATCCTAACCCGAACAGTCACGAGATAGAGGGTATTTGTCGCCTATAGTAAGTTAAATGATGCAATAATAAAAGACCATTTCCCCCTCCCATTTATGGAACAGATGCTTGAACGATTGGTGGGGCATGAATTCTATTGCTTCTTAGATGGTTTTTCAGGTTATAACTAGATTTAAATTTCTTTAGAAGATTAGGAAAAGAGATCATTCACGTGTCCATATGGAACATTCGCTTACCACTGCATGTCATTTGGGATGTACAACACTCCAGCCACCTTTCAGAGGTGTATGCTATCAATCTTCCACGATATGGCAGAACAGATTCTTAAGTTTTTCATGGATGACTTCTTAGTATATGAGAAGTCATTTAGTACTTGTCTGAAGAATCTGGAGATGGTGCTTAAGCGGTGTGAGCACATAAATTTGGTCTTAATTTGGGAGAAGTTACATTTTATGGTATAACCTGGCATTGTATCAGGACATCGAATTTCAGTTCAAGGAATTCAAGTGGATCCGGCCAAAATAGAAGTGATCTCGCAATTACCTTTTCCTACATTAGTGTGAGCAATTCAAAGTTTTTTGGGGTACGCGGGGTTCTACCGATGATTTGTCTGGGATTTTTCTCGGATTTATCATTTGTTGACCAATTTACTATATAAATATGCAATATTTTAATTTAAGGGTAAATGCATCGAGGCCTTCCAAATTTTGAAGGAGAAATTGATCGCTGCACCCATCATGATAGCTCTGAAATGGGAGGAGAAGTTTGAGTTGATATGCGACGCAAGTTATTATGTTGTGGGAGCAGTCCTGAGACAGCGGCTAGATCGCATTTTTAGACTGATCTACTATAACAGCCCCACATTAAATGAAGAAAACTGAACTATACCACCATAGAGAAGGATATTTTTTCTGTCATCTTTACTTTTGACAGATTCCACTCCTACTTGGTTCTTCCCAAAGTAGTGGTTTACACGGATCATGTCGTGTTGAAGTATTTATTGAAAAAGAAGGATGTTAAACCATATATGATCTTTTGGGTACTTCTCTTGTAGGAATTTGACTTGGAAATAAAAGACAAGAAGGGCAGTGAGAATATGGTGGCTGACTACCTCTCCTAGATGGAGCTACCACACATTGAAAGGGAAGAAGACCAGGAAATAAATGAGCATTTCCCTGATGAGAAGTTATTTTTAGTTTAAGTCCCACATCGGCCATGGTTCATCGATTGTTCTAACTACCTAGCGACAGGAATCGTCCTCCCAGACCTCTCGTTTCAACAAAACAAGCAATTTTTATCAGATGTGAAACACTATTTCTAGGAAGACCCCATGCTGTTTCACTCATGCGGCGATGGCATCATCTGTCGTTGCATCCCGGAGGAAGAAATTCAATGTGTCTTGGAGTTCAGTCACTCTTCCCCTATGAGAGGGCATTATGGACTGGATCGCACAGTCGCCAAAGTTTGACAATCCAGTTTCTTCTAGTCGACCATGCATAGGGATACACGTCATTTCATTTCATGCTGTGATCGATGCTAGAGGATAGGGAATGTCGGCCTTCGAGCGGAGATGCTGCAACATCCGATCCTCAAAGTGGAAAATTTCGATGTATGCGGGATCGACTTCATGGGGCCATTTCCCCATCCCTTGGGTACACATACATCCTGGTGTGTGTTTATTATGTATCTATGTGGGTGGAAGTGGTAGCAACTACTAAAAATACAGCTGAAGTGGTTTTTTATTTTCTGAAAAAGAATATATTCAGCCGGATTGGAACACCGTGGGTGTTGATCAGTGATCGCGGTACTCACTTCGATAACACACTTATGAGGAAAGTGCTTGCAATGTATGGAGTCAAGTATAATCAAGGGAATCCATACCACCCTCAATCTATTGGTCAGGTAGAAGTGACCAATCGTGAGCTCAAACACATACTTGAGAGGATGGTATGCGCCTCAAGAAAATATTGGTCCAAGAAGTTGGATGATGCTTTATGGGCTTACCGGACAGCATTCAAGACACCCCTAGGCATGTCCCTATTTCGACTGATCTATGGAAAACCTCGCCACATGCCCGTGGAGATGGAGGATAATGCATATTGGGTAGTCAAGTCCCTCAATTTTGATCTCAAGGAAGCAGAGGAAAGGCAAAAATTTCAACTGATAGAACTAGACGAGATTAGGCGGGAGGCCTATGAGAATGCATCCTTATATAAGGAGAAGACAAAGGCGGTCCATGACCGCATGATCTCCCGGAAGACTTTCCTGCCCGGAGACAAGGTTTTTCTTTTAAAATCTCGTCTTAAATTGTTTCCAGGAAAGTTAATGTCCCCATGGTCAGGACCCTACATGGTGCTTACGGTCTTCCGCAATGGAGCGGTGGAAGTAGCAGATGCAGATGGGCGAACATTTAAAGTGAATGGAGAATGCCTAAAAAAATACTACAACATGGATGACATGCTGGGAATTGTTCCCACTATGCAATTTGGGTAGCTCAAGGACCAGGTAAGTCGAGATTGAGACTTAAAATGTAGCACTGACCGGGTGGTAACCCGACATTTTCAAAAAATTTATTTCCCAATGTCTTGATTTTCTGAGTGTTCTTAGGATTGCATGATAGTGCGCTTTTCTTTTCATGCATGGTTTAGATAGAATTCTCACTCCAAATCGGAGTTTCATATGAATATTTTCAATGCAAGTCTTACTCATTCAATGGAAAATCTCAACATTTCTTTTCTAACAAAAAGGGGCCCAAAATTGTACTGAAAAGGGTGTGTTTTCATTTTCAAATGGGGCAAGTGCTTCACACAGAACCAACCACAAATTTTGCACATGTTTTACCAAACCGTGCCCAAACCATGCCCATTAATCTCTCATAGACAGTGGCTTATTCACGGTTGGTGCATGATTTACCAAACTGTGTTCCCAAACTGTGCAGCCACTTATCAACCAACATTTTTATAAAAATCGGGATTTCCCCTCCCTCTCCCCTTTCCGTGCGTGACCTCCCCTCCCTGCTCCAGCCCATGCAGAACCCTTTCCCCACTCCTCTCCTCTAACTCCTCTCCTCTACTAAGTTCCTACCAAGCAACCTCCACCAAAGGTTTGTTTTCTCCATATCTCTTATTTACTTTATCTATTTCTCCGGTTTTCTTTTCCATTTTCCATTCTTTTCTCCCTAGGGTTTGGCCAATAAACTCTCCACCTCCCATTTTTATTTTCTTTTAAATCTTCCTGGTTCTTGTCCATTCACCTTCCATATTTTCTTTTGATCCTCTGAGGATTTTCCATTACACACAAATGATCAAATGTTTTTCAATGAATGTGTGATTTCCAAACCTAATATTTTCAAATTGGGACAATCCATAGGGTATGTATGCATGCATTTTCAAATTTCATATGTCTCTCTTTACTTGTTGTGATTGTGTGCCTCTTGTATTGTTGTTGTTTACTATAGGCACCCCACATCCCAAAAACCGTACAACCCTACCCTCATTATCCACTTCCAAACTTGCCCGGGCTTCCGGATCCCAGTCAGCCCAAGGCCCTCAACTCAAATTTTCCAAAAAGGAAGAAGCGTTGAGGTTCCGTACCCTATCCAACCATGAGGTTAGCCCTCACCACGAGTTCAGCCTGGACCACCTTGAACATTTTGGAATCAATGATGTGCTCCAAACGTACCTTGCCCGGGGAAATATGACTGGTGCTTTGAGCGTGCACCAACCAATATATAAGGAAATGGTCATGGAATTCGGGGCCACATTTCAATGTCATGAGCATTACAATGAAACTCTTGAGGGGTTTACAATAGAGACTGCCAAAGATGTCACCTTCTAGGTAATGTACCACCGACATAGCTTCAAACTAGGTGAATTAGCAGTTCTCACAGGCATTTATGAAAAGGATTATGTCCAGAGCGACGAATACCTTCTCGCCCCGTTAATATGGGATCCCGAACCGACCAGAATCTTTTGGGCCACTGTTGCCACTTGCGGACCATATTTTCCTCAGAGTGCCAAGGCCTCCAAATTCCGAAACCCTATCCACCGGGTCCTCCATCGTCTCATTACCACATGCTTTACGGCCCGGTCGGACTGCCAGGGCACGGTGAGTACAAAGGATCTTTTTCTTGTGGAGTCTATGGTGACGGGAAACACCGGAAACCTAGCCTACATCTTTTCTCAGTACATACACCAGATGTTCACCAAGGATAAGGGTGGCGTCTTTGGTGGTCCCTACATTACACTGTTGGTAGATTGGTTTCAACTACGGTATGACGCGGTGGAGTTCGTGGAACTGCCACCCACGCCTTATTTTGATATCACCATGCTCCGCCGCATGATGATGGTGGACCGAAACAATGTGCAACCCCATCTGCTTGCAGGACCCAGGGCCGCCCCAGCTGCACCAGTCCATGAGAGCCAGGATGAAGATGAGGACCCAGCTGAGCCTCCTACTTTACATCACTCTCCATCCCAGGAGCCTCATCAGTCTCCTGCTACTGCCTCTCATCCGTCCGGACATCCATGATTTTATCCGTCGTACCCATTTTACCTAGATTTGCAGGGAACCCCTTACACTAACCCTAACCTCTACTAGAGGTGGCACCATGATCAGTATTCAAGGTTACATTGGCCATTAGAATGGACAAGGATGGAGGTAGCGGGCCTGAATCTTGCAGATCTTCGGCCACCATCCTTATATGAAGTTGTGCCCCACCAGCCTCCATCGTACTACATGTCAGGCGCTGACACTTCTATGGGCGGGCCATCCACTACCTCACCCCTTACTGACCCTGTGTCCCATACCCCACCTTCCACTGATCCGACCTAGGATAGGGCTGCACATGACTACCTTTTCACTCCCCATGCCCCCTGACCCGTTGTTTTTTCTGTTCTTCATTTATTCTATGTTTTTCTTGTATTATTTGACTTGAACTTTTTTCCAGTGGTGTGATGCTTTCCCTTGTTATGGTGTGATAATGTGTTGTGCTTTCTTTCTTACTACTGGTACTGTTTTGTTTTCTGACTTCACTTGTATGGTTCTTTTTTCCAGTAGGTGTTTCATCTGTTCCATGCTAGCCATTTTTCTATTCATCGGGCTCTCGCACATCATATTCTTTTCACAAGTCCCATGTTTCATGGGAGTTTTTACTTTTCCATTTTTTTCATTTTTCTATGCCCTCCCTTGTCTTGCTGCCACATGCCCACCCTTCTCTACGTTATTACCTTCACGGGGGACCATGATCGGTTGTAATTGTGGGGGAGGGAACCCTTAATTGGAACCCCATGTTGATTGATTTCCCAATTACACTTGGGTATCATATTTTCTTATTTGTGTCTAAAGGGCTATTATAGATGTAATGGGTTTATACCACTTAGCTAATACTAAATTTTTGCAATTATCTCTGATAATGGCTCATATGTACGGATTTTTTTAGCCTGGTTTGTGATGTGAATAAACTCTGTAATATTGAAAAGAAGCATTTACCCATTCATTTAGAAAAATAATTTGTTTAAATATGATTTTTGTGATGGAGTAATTCAAATTGAGAAACCCCTAGTGTAAAAAGAGAGGTGAGGTTTTAGGAATCAGTGTTGCAGCACTAGTAGATATTTCATGGTCTTAATTCCATGAACTCTTGACTTTCTCAAACAAATTGATCATGTATTGACTTGAGAATATTGGGAAAAATTTGATTCTAGTATCTCATACCTTTACAAAAAAATTTATTTTGAGATATGCAAAGTCATGCCCAATAATGTTGATGACCTTTCATCATGTTCCAAAATGCCAGTCAATGAGGGCGTGTGACCTATGAAAGTAATATCCCACCAATTGGTGATGACGAAACCTGGACTCAACTAATATGAGTGTATAACTAGATGAAAATGGAGGTAGGAACACTATTTGAATGAAGAAGGGAAAAAGGAACTTTTAAGCAACAATTGGTTTCTGAATGAATGATTAACTGTTTTAGATTAAGATTACATTGTTGGATAACTTCATAGACTTGGGAATCCATGAAGTATTAATGTTGTAATTTTTATCGACAATTTGTTCAAAATTCATATTCACCTAAATGGTATAATCTGTGATATTTCTACCTGTCTCTTTAGTGGCACCTTGGTCATGATTATTATCCTTTTTTAGGACAAAAAACCGATCAAGTGTGGGGGAGTTTGATGCACTGCTGTGCATAAGGAATTTTCACCTGGTTTAACATCTATAAATTGGTTTTGTGGATGGTATTTATTTGATTTTCAAAAAGAGAATGTATCCTGGTAGGTTCTTCGGTCAATAAAGAATAAAGCTTTTAATCTGTGAAGTTTGGAGATTGAGAAGGGAATTGGAGGCGTAAAAACCCTTTTCCCTCAGATGATGCTGGATGAGAGATTTTCGGATCAAATACATGACGCGGAGGATGGAGAATGAAGTAATTTCAATGGCCAAGAAGACCCACACGGTTTCCGCATGGTTTACCCAAACTGTGTGAAAACCGTGTGGGAGGAGATTTCCCTTACAGAAGGGTTCACACAATTTTCCCATGATTTACAAATGGTGTGGGACCTGCAGACTAAACCGTGCATCTCAAACAATTTTGGACAGTAGCTACGGTACGGTTTGCACATGGTTTTCCAAACTATGCGGCCAAATGGTGTGGCTGAAAAAACCAAGGCAGTAGCCTCCATACGGTTTGCACATGATTTACCAAACCGTGCGCCTAAACTGTGCACCCCATTTCAGATTTTTCTTTTTTGCTTTCCCCCATTCCACCAACACCTTGACTCGGGTTTACTTTTGAAACTAAGCTTTTGACAACTCGTAAAAGGCCCTTTTTGGAAATGGAAGATCAGAGACTTAAGAAAGTAAAGGGGGATTTTTCAGAGGGGATGGGGAGCTAGGTTTTGGGGGGTGCTGGCTGGTTTTCAGCTGTTTCTTGTTTAGTTTGATGGGAATTAACTCCTTAAAGTTTAATAGTATGTTTTATAATTCATTGATTATGAGTAGATAAAACCACCTTTGTGTTGGGGCTGGGAGAAATGCGGGTTCGCTAGAATCCCTCCCCTTATCGTTGTGTTTGTTCGTAACCTCTCATCTAATTCTTCCAACATTTCTATTTTTCTATTTTGCTGGAAACCTCCATGTCGGATCAAGAATGGAGTTTCCAGGGATCGTTGGAAGAAATACGACGATAATATACATGACCATTGTATATTATTTCCGTTTCTAATAGGGTGTCTCTTAACGAAAAGTTAGTAGAAATCAATTGTCGGACCAGTGAATTGATTTCTACCAACTTGAACAGAAGTTTCCGGACCAAGGAAGTTCTGACACATATGAAACCGAGAAATTTGGGTTATTATGAACAACACAACATGATATGGATTAATTTTCTAGCCCCACATGAATATACATCCCTGGCACATCTTCATCATCATTTAGAAAAATTTGGTTTTAAGCAATTTCGGTTTAAAAGTGATCACTAGTGAATTAGATAAGTTTCAGTAACAAGTCATTGTTTTTAATATCTGAATCATGAACATCCAACTAAACGTTTTTAAATTAATCATATTCACTAAATAGTTCATGTTCATTAAACATAAGCAGTAACTTCATTTCCCTGTGGACCGACCCCGCACTTTCCTATTATACTATTCCAAGTTAGGGAATTTAATTTGACTGAAGTAAAAACAACATCAACACTAAAAAGCTTGGTCATTCATTGTTATTTATTCTTCATATTCTCTAATTTTCTCATTATCATCCATTTTTATTCAACTTAATTTTCTCTATCTTGATATGGAGGTCAAAACTTTGTTTAGGGTTTATCTTAAACTATGGGGTTTTGATTTATAGGGCTTGTGTATCATAATTCATATCCCAATCATTTCTAATATGAAAAATGAAAATTGATTCCATTTATTTTATGTAAATGTTTATATATTGATCTTTTTATTTTAAATGGATATTAGATCTTGAGATTTCTAAGTTATTCTCATATCAAATTAATGCCTATATAAATTATATTGGATTAATTTAAAAGTGGATTCAATTTATTTATGATTTTTTTTCGATATGACGGGGCTTTAAATGCTTATTAGGTAATGTTTTTCAGTAGCTATGTTTTACCAATATTTGGTTTTTGATTTTTTTGAAATTATTTTTTTTCAAATAGAGTTTTAAATATATTTTATTGAAATATAAAATTTTCTATAAATGGAAGTTAACGGGTTTATGATGTGTTATTACTTATCAAGGATTTTTTTCTTGAAAAATATTATTATTTATTGTTTAATTTTATTTTCACCATACACCTTATATATTTTATATAATTTTTGGATTTAAAACTATTGATATTTTACTTATGGTACTGAAAAATTGATTCTTAATTAGTTTCATTTTATTGGCATTGACTGTGATTATATGGGAACCATTGTTAGAAATAGTGGAAATTGAGGTTAAGTACTACAATACTTTATAATTATGTTGTAGATAGTGTCCCCCATAAGTATTTTACTCATGGAATATATAACTATTACCTACTAAAGCCTATATATATTTTTGGTTTCTATGTCTACTGGATCACAACATGGGCTAATAAATGGATCCACTTTGTGATTTCATGGATTATGTATTTTCGATTGAGGTGTTATACCACATAGTTATCTCGGTTTTATTGCCATTTATTTCATTACGTATACTTTGAGATATTCTTCCATTGTAATATTTTTGTTATTTTAGTATTATATATTCATCAAAGAGAAGATGTTTTGGAAAAAAAAAGATTTATGAATTTTATTTTTTCACTAATTTTGTAATGTAATTTTTTTTTCAATTAATTAATTTCAATATCTTACTTTAGAGCTTGTATATTAAATAAAATTAAATAACTTATTGAAGGTATCCTATTGAGATTTAGTTTTAACCGTTATAAAAAATTTAGGTATATATAATTGGTTTTGTCTAATATTTGAAAGAGGAAAAGTTTATTCCTCCTTTGGAGGTGTTTCATAGATTATTTTGTATTGCACGGTGATAGTGATGTTCAGTTGGTGATCATAGCTCACATAGAGATGATTCATTTTTTATTTTTGTTCATGATAACTCCTTTTGGTTATATTATATATTTGAAACATTTTCCATATTCTTATATATTTGTAACATTTTCAACTTTAAATATAATCTTCCAGTTTATTACATTTATTTGGTAATAACATTATTATAATGTTATATATTATCCACTACGTTTATGATTCAGTTGTGTTGGTAATTATTTGGAATGTGATTATTATTTTTCATATATTTATAACATATGAACACTTCATTCCATATTGTTGATAAGATTCCAATGTTTTATTTATTCAATTTTAGAATGTGAAATAATTCTCAAATTTTAGGTTTGACACCACAAATACTTTATCCATACCAATGGTGATTGGGAACATTCTTTAGGACTAATAGTAGATCAAATCAAGTATCAGGATAAGATGTGTCAAATAGTATTCCTAAAAAATTTTATCAAAGACTTCTTATTAATCGAGGTGTAAATATATATCAGAGACCAGATTATTAGAACCCAATAGGTACACATTTGTGAATTCAATACTTTGTTTTCAGATAATGTCTAACTGAATCATTATTTTGATGATCCATGATTTACCATGGGTATTCTGTATGTGTATCATGTAATTGATCTTATATCCTAATGTCTTTGAGATAATTTAATTTAATTTTTTTATTTAGTTTTTTTATTGTTACATGAGTTTTTTAGAGAAACACCAATGGTTGAATTGAAGATTAATATATTTTTGGGATCAAAATTATTCTCAATAGTATCATAAATAATAAACAATCCATTAATTTTTTTTGAATAATTCATGGATATTTTTTAGTATTATTTCTTCTTTAGGGAAAAACATCATTAAAACGATGCATTTATTTGTAAAAACTCATTTTATGAGTGGTTATCATTCCTTATCATTCAAAATTTGTTAAATTATTGTATATACCCTTTTAGAGATAAATTGTACATAATTATTTAATTAAATTATGTTATTAAATTAGTTATTTTTGTATAATGTTTCCATTTCTCGCTTTCTTTATAAAATTCAACCCAAAATGACACTTATAAACCATTAAGTGGGAGATGTGAATAATTTAAAACATGGTATTACTATTAAGGATCAAAACCGTATAAAATTTTAATTCACACTATACATGTATCGTGTAGGGAAAGAGAAGGATTCAATCTCAAACAATGGATCGAACTCAATAATTGTCAAAGAAAAATTAATCCTCTTTCCATATTAGTTAAGTGACTCAAGATCCTATTTAATGGATAGATATAATTGAATGGATCATTAATTTTCTTCAAATACTAATGAAATCTAAATTAATGTTATACAATTATGTATTGGTTGGTCATAGCTGAATGTTTTGTGAGTAAATATTGCAATAACATTTAAAAAAACCAGTAACTTGGAAAGGATTCAAGGCGATGTTGATGAAATAGTTCTATCCTAAAACATAAAATTATCAAATTCTAGGTAGATGATAACTATTTTACAAGTGGATCATTAATTGGTGGATTATGATATGAATTTTTTTATCTAGTTTATTTCAATGTCAATATTTTATTTAATGGAATAATAAAAGCTTATCAATTGTGGGTGGTATTGTAACTGAGTTTCCTACATGTGGTCATATACATAGTCATGGTATCGTATAAACTATTGTTTAACAAGTTTGTAATGGTTGAGGTCGATATTGAATGAATAATCGGTATGTTAAGTTATTTACCTAATCCACGTGGAATATATTTTTATTATTAAATAAAAGATGAAGCATATAGATTCTTGGTGGGGAGGTTGTGGAAGGGTTTATATGCCAAAAATACAATTCCTATAGATTTCCACATTATGTGTGATTTTATATTTTTTATAAGATCATTTTCAACCTCATTATATATATAGGTTACATGATTAAAACTATAGATTATATTGACTAATATCATAATTATTTGTTGTTTCATTATCCAAATGAAAATAATTATGTATTTCAAGGTGATTTGGATTAAATATTATACAGACTAGGGCCTATTATTCAAAAATATTTTGTATGTATTAGTTTATTTTTCACAATTTATTTCATATAATGTGGATGGAAATAAGTTGGTTGACAACCTATGGTCTTGGAAAGGTATCTACTAAACATTCTAATTATTTCTGAGGACTATCTCTAGAGAGGGTGGTTGAATTCTCTACAGATTTTATTTTAAGGTTGATTCTAAAATCATATCGATCATATATAATGACCACAAAAAAGCTATATGAAATGAAATTTTAGTATTAAAATATATATCGAAATGGTCTAATACTTCTTAGACTTTAATTGTGTGAGACAGTACTTCTCTTTCCAAAAAAAGAAGATGAATGCCTTCAAATTTTTATTGATTATTAATGTTACAACAAGGTGTCCATTAAAAATGAATAGATATTTCCTTTGATTGATAATAATATTATTAACACATGGGGGTGATATTGTATTATATAATTTAAGTGAGGTATGGATATAAATATTATATATTGAACGATTTTGATATTATCAATACCATTTAAAAAAAAGATATAGGCGTTATAATTATTTCATAATGCCTTATGAGCACATTAATAGTCTTATTATATTTATGTTTCTTGTGAATATTTTCTTCAAATGGTAATTCACCACTATTCTTGTTGTTTTCTATGTTATATATCAAATTTTACACTAAAAAATGGAAACCCATGAGTTTCGTCTAATTTTTTTAAGATCGTTGAAATCTAATCTCGAGTATGTGATGTATTCTAAATTCCAATATTCGTTTTAAATAGTGAAATTGTTGAGTCATGTTATTATTGAAATAGATATTTCTTTAGATAATTTTATTATTGAAATTATGAGTTCTGGATTGAATCCATGGAATGTATTTTAAATCCTAATTTTCTTGGTCACAATTTATATTACAGTCAATTTTGTCAAATTTCAATATGATTTCTCTCCACAGAAAACCATGACTAGAAAGGGATTAATATACGAATTTGGTGATGGATGTTAGATATTATGTAACTATCTGAATAAAATTTTTAATTATACAAAAATGTTTATCATTTTTTATCATATTGGAGGTTACAATTGGAATTATTATTTTTTAGGTATGGTTTTGGGTGGTATTTGATGCATCATGATCCTATGGTAGTGTTTTATTACATTATATGATGATGTTTTTTTTCAATAATAAATAATTTCAATATATATAGATTTGAGGAAAATAGATAAATATAAATTATTAATTGTGTACATTTATGTTATCATTTAATGACATAAAACTTCTGGTATTTGTTGATTTATATATTCTTTTTTTTATAGAATATGTTCCGATACCTATTTTTATTTCACTATATATAATTATAGTAAAGTATGATGAGTTCAAATAAGATTAGATTATTAATGATTCATATATTTCTTAATGTTTTGTAGTTAATGTTTAGTTGTAAAATTGGTTCTGTTGGTGAGTTTTAGAATAAGTTGACGGTATGATGGGTTTCATGGAATGGTTGGATCACAATTTAAAATTAAATCATTACAGAATTTTGGGTTATCTATGAATTAATGGAATCAACTTAATTGTATATATTTTCCCATTAGTTTTGATGATATTATGAATTATTATATGTAGACTATTGTGTCTCTTAGTAAATGAAAAAATATTATTGAATATTTTCTGTCATTATAATGATTTTTGGAATTGGTTGTGTGAGAGGCTGAAGAGCTTCAAAATATAATATTTAATCTAGTTAACAATTTTAGACAAAGATGAAATATAGTGAGGTCTATAGACTTTGGAATTATATGATAGCTATGGCTCTATAATGGAGATGGGAAATGATTTGATATTTTAAATAGTAGTTTATCCCTGTTCTTTTCCATGAATAAATATTGATGTTAATGGAATGATATCATGGTTGATTATGTTATAAGAAATTTATTTATTGAAAAATTATGATAGGTTTTACATATATTGATTAATAAACTATGAATAAACTTTGTATATATATGTAATATCTTGGGAAGTAGAAAACTGGAAATAGAAATAAAAAATATTTATTAGGAGAAAAAATCTATAAATAAATGGGATATATTAGAAGAACCCTATGTTTTTAATTTTATATACAATACTAACTTAGAGCATATGTAAATATCAGGATGATCATGATTAAGAGTTTCAATTGTGATACTTTTTGAATAACAAAAATGTACCATGATCGGGAATATGGTATTCAAATTATATCGGCATAAGAGTATGCAGATATGGAAATTAATTTTTTGATTATATGGTTGTTGTAATGAATTAATCAGTTAAAATTTTGGGATACTTAGTTTAATGAAAATAAAATGAGAATATCATATATTTTTGTGAATATATTTGAATGAGATTCTAGGTGATTCAATATGTAATATTTATAATCCATTAATAAAGATCAAAGCTGTAATTTTTATCTGATGTTATTTAACTAATTATAAGGGTTAAATATGATGTTATTGATTTTAATGGGAGTTTAAAAAATTAATATTATAAAATATATATTATAGTGTTATGAATTTATAAGGATAAGACAATTCAATGATAAAAATGTGAGAGTATATACTGACTTGTAAACTATCTATAGAAGAATATTCTCACTATCAAACAAAGATGAATGATGATAAGGGACAACGTAATGTGATGAGATCACCAAAATAATATCATCAATGATAAGAGTATCTAATGATATAGAATAATATTATATGTCATTGGGAGGCTTATTATAAGGCATATAATATGGATGATTTTATATATCTACTCATTGGTACTTATGGAGAGAAATTGGGAAAGATGAAATTTGATAAAATATATTTATAACAATGAAAGATTACAAGATCTTCTTAGTTTATCATAAACACATTATTTTTTACCGATCATTTTTTAAGAACCTAAATATCATAATTATCATTAAATAAAAGGTTTTTTTTATAAAACTACATGTTGGTACTTGTCCACTAGGTTGATGTGAACATCATTATTATTGATATTCAATTTACATTGGTTTATTTCTATAATAATTTATTATTTATTTTTATGGGATAAAAAACACAACACACTGAGGATATAGTTATCCACATTTGTTTTTAACATTGTAAATATCATTTTGTTGTGTTTTTTTATATGTTATCTTATCTTCCATGTCTATGGACAGAGTGAGAGTTGAGAGATTGAGATATAGACACCCTAATAGGTATAGTGGTAAAATAAAAGTGTTTAAATAATTTAATAGTTTTCACATCGGTTAAATTACTATCATAGTTTTATTTTAATAAACCTATGAATCATAATAATTGATATAATATTAATTTATTTACCTCTAATTTAATTAAATTTCATTGAATTGTTGGGGTTATTTTATGTTCATATTTGGTAATTAATCATAAAATATACACTTTTAAAATGATTATCAATTATTTATATTGATATTTTGTTTTTCTATCTCTATGAAAACAATAAATATGAATAAGAATGGAAAATTTAATAAAGTATCCAAAATGTGAAAAGAGGAAGATCCCTCCATGTTAACATGTGTTAACCATATTGAAATTAGACCAGGAATGGATGGTGAATATCGAGTAGTTAAACCCACTACTAAGTAAATAAAAAACCCTCAACCACATGAGTTTTAATTTTTATACCTAAATGGTATGGAACTAAAACTTCATGACATTGTTTACAATATATAAACATAACACAAGTGGGATGATCACATTCACCATGAATCACAAGTTAAATCCATTTATTTTTTTAAGAAAATCCTATAGAATTTTCTTGATGTATTTTTTACTTTTATTTGTGGATCTTCTAAAATTTCAGGATGATATTACCATAGATAAAGTGTATACTAAAAATATTAAGGATTCACAAAAAAATTAATTTATAGAGATAAAAATCAGTAAACCAATTAAGGCCAAAAGCGAAAAGAATATTAAGCATGAAGAAAATTGAACTAGAATTGAGAATGAACTAATTCATTCAATCAAAGAGAAAGATAGTTATAAAATATATCAATATGGTAGAAATAAATTTCATGAAGAAAATATTTTATTTTAAGATGAGGAATATATTCTCTATAAAGAGTTTATCACGTCTGAAATAATATTGAAAAGAAAGAGATGTGTTTCAAGATAAATCCTCAAAAAAAGAAGAGAGATGTGTTTTCTACATGAATATTTATAAGAATGTTCATAGTGATAAAATATATCAATATATTAGAGACAATATATGAATCTTACCCTGAGATATATTAACTAATAGGTCAAAAGGGTAACATAACATCTACTCCATAAAATGTTATATATTCTAGTGATCTTTTCATGCATTGTGCATTCCCTAATAAAATATTTGGGCTCATATGGGTTGATAAAATTGGTGATAATCACACTAATTTTACATCAATGGATTTGACTAAACACCATAGAAGAATTTTCCCAAATAAATCATTGTTTATAGATTAAATTATTAAAAAAGATAATATTGATTCTAGTATTGTTATTGAAATTAAAATTCTTTGATTTTTTTGCTATTTTTAGTATTGTTAATGGTATGGGAAAATAAAATTAATTTTTATAATAATATGAAAAATCATAAAATAAATAATTTACTATATCAAGATGGATAATATATGTGATGAGGGATATTAATAGAAGAATGGTGTCAATAATTTTCTCTAATAGATTGGGATGCTAAGAAAATCTCTATGGAAGTTTTAGAAAAGGTGGTCATTAAATTAATGAATTCTCGTTTAAATCAACCTACTATGTGCTCATTTTTTCAAAGAAGGATAAAAAACATTTTTTGAAAGAATATATATAATAAATAAATTACCATTACCAAAGGGTATATGAATAATTGGAGTGTTGAGATATGTGCACTCAATAATTCTAGGGAAGATTATATACCAATAATTAGATGTTGCATCAACTGTGGAAGAAATTGATTCACCATGGACTACTATAGAAATTATATTATTGGTGGTATTGATTATAGGTAATATAAAGAAATATTATGGAGATTAAATTTAAGTTAGATATAAAATGATTAGTTTGATGTAAGTAATTTGTGAGAATAATGAATAATTTGAAATTATTGAGAAGTTACCAATAGAGGATAACTAAAGAATTCATGAGAAGTTATATAATTCGTAAATGAAATGTTGACACATTTCAAAATAGTGTATCATTTTGTTTGCAAAAAATTCTAATAAATGTAAAAGATAAATAATTAACTAAGGAATACTTGTTGTCTTATGGATTTGGATAATATGTATGATCTGCAAAACGATAATACTAAAATAATCCATAAGACAATGCTACCGCCCAGATTGAAATTTTAAAAAATTTAGGAGTATACATGACGACCAAAATTAGTGTTAGAGGGGAATTAAAAATCATATATTGGTTGGTAAATTACACTAAAACAAGATTATAATACTAAATATACATAGGGAACCCACCTTATTCTAATATTTATTATGTTTTCTTTTCTTTTATATAAATTTAAGTTGATCAAATTAAGGGTGGAACTAGTTTGATCAGCATGTTATGAAATTATTAAAATATTATTGAAATATCTATATTAGAGTGATTGATTAAAATTGAATTCTTTCTTGAATAATGATTAATAAAATAATGTTAGAATTTTATTTGAAGAGGAGTCCTACAATAGTAAAGATAAAATAGAGTGAAACCATTATGGGTGAGAAGTACTGATGTTTGTCAAACTCTCCCATCATTGGTAATATTGAATAAATTCAGAAGTAAACATGGTAGAAACTGGAGTGTTCAATGACATCATATATTAAATTATGATTTGGAATAATTATATATGAATTTCAAATTTATAATTTATTATTCCATCAAATATTCTATATTGATTATTGCATATGTTACTGTAGGGTTAATTAATTGATAACTCAAATTTTATATGTTCCACTTCATTTTTCTAATATGTAAGTGTAAAAAAGAATTGATAATATTTTGAAACATATTATTTTTTCTTATGGAATAAAATTCAAAGAAATAGATTGTCATTACCTTGTATAATGATGTTATACATTATATTCTAATGAATTTAATTCAATTTATGATGGGTTGAGAATTTTGGATGATGATGATAGAACCACTATGTATATTGAAGTACCAATTTTATTGAGTTATACTTTTTTTCCATGTTGATTATTATATTTTGCTGTAAAATAATGTTATATTTCATTTTTTAGAATTCACTACATATAGTCCTCAAGTAGTGTTATGAGTTGGTATATAATAAAATTCATTGAATATTGAGTTATTGATTTAAGTATTTATGTCTTGATAAAGTTTTGTAGCATGATGAGTTTTAGAGGAAGTTTGGGAGAGGAGGAGATGCATGTTAATGAAATTTCAATATAATATATGAGATAACAGTGGAATTTTTATGTTCCATTTTCTCTATGAATTAAATGAATCCACTAAAATAAATATATTAACTCCTGATGTGTGAATATAATCTATTACAATTTTATAAAACTAGTTATAATCATATATATTGAACATATGACTGAATATGTTGGGTCTCTATCAAGAATAATGAAGTTAGATATGTGATAACCAGAAGGGATACTCGATAGAACAACAAATCCATTTATGAATTTGATGATAATTTCAATGATAGCGAGTTACACATAGTATGAGAATTCTTGAAAATCAAGTATTTATGAAGGATGTGAAAATATATCATATAATTCTAATGGGATTTCATCCATATTTTCTAGAATGATTTCATCTACATCTTAATAGAAGTATCAATTCAATGATGAAGTTTTAAGAAAATGAGATTGAGATGAACTATGCTTTTTGTTGCATTGAAAGGTTAATAAGTAATGGAGGAACTATGAATTGATTGATGAAGGGACCATTTATTGTGGTAGTGCATGTTTTTGAAGTACTCAAAGTGAGTTTTTTATTGTTTCGTATTATTTTATAATTGGGATAAAAGATTTTAATTAGGTTTTATATGAATTTATGTTTCTTGATATTTTTTTGTTTAATTTATTAGTTGATAAGTGATAGAGGGGGTTCATATGTTGGAGTAAATATGCATTTGTGTTGAATTCGTGATATATTTGGAAGCATAAAAGCGTCCAAGGAAAATTTTAAACTCTCACAATAGTAAAAATTTCTAAAATACAAGGATATATAACAATAACTGTATATTTGTAGAGTGTTATATTAGACCAACTTAGAGAATACATATGATTTCTCCCATGGTAAATAAAATTAAATATGAATTTTTCTTGATTATATAAGATAATATTTGAGAATTATTAATAATTATATAGGATTTCATAGGATATGTAAAATCCATCAGGATGTCAAATAAGAAGAATTTTTTTTTCGCAAGAAAAGTAACATTCAAGCATAAAATATTATATTAATCTTCATTATGAAAACATCATAATGATTCATGATGAACATGAATTGTACTATTAATGGCAGGGAATTTCATAGGAAAATATTTCATAATGAGTATGGAAATTTCATTATAATTATTTCTACAAGTGAGTATATAGATATAAATTGAATAAGTTATGGATTATGTGTAAGTTCTAATAAAGGAAGAAGATGATATTTGAAGTGGCTTCATTTAATATGAATCAAAAGATATTATAGAATAATTATGAGTATTTTTCATATATTTATCTATATTAAAAAAATAGGTTTTTTTAATAAATTTGTGAAGATAAAAATTTATGTTTTTCCTATATTTTATTTTACTCGTTTCATGGGTCAAAGATCATGTGAATAAGATTCATGGGAGTTTCAAAATTAAATTATTAAAAAATATACAAATAAGTATGATGAGTTTATATGAAAAATTTGAGTTGATGATCAAAAATGAAAGGGTATTTTTATATGATTACTATTTGTTATAGTATATTATGAACATTGAAAAAATATTAATTTACATAATATATGGGAAAACCAGATGATTTATTCTAAATTTTATCATTGTAGTTATTTGAAGTTACTATTATTAAATATTATCACCTGGATTGCACAAGATTGAGGATTAAGAATCCATAATTATAGATCATGGTATATTTATTCATTTTTATATATAATATATTTTGAGAAATAGATATCCATTAGGAATTTTCTATAACTAATGAACAATATTAGATCTATTTAGACTAAGTGATAAATGTTATTTTCTAATCCAGTGTATTTAAGAAGGAATATATTTTGATTTTAATTTTTTCATTTTGGATTTTGTAAAGTTTCACATTAGTGCTTGTATAGAATGTTATTGAAGACATAGAGTAAAATGATATTCACATTCCTTTGGTTGATATTGAAAATAAATTTCCAATATTGTTCGTGTGGGATACTAGACACCATACACCAAGGAAGTGTCCACCCACATTAGGGGGAACCTCATAAATATTTATTTTGGGTTCATTAATTTTTATATCTATATTACATACATGCATATCAAGTGTAAATTTAGTCATTAGGATCCAGTCACCCAAACAGGTGAAAAGGTAAAAGAAATTGTTTAAATTTGTAAAAAGATGGAAAAAATAATTAAATGCCCCAAATTTCAATACTATTTTCACATAGATCATATCATGATGTAAGGGTGTCAAAAATTTCACCCACATGAAAGGATTTTCCCCACCCATGACCTATAATACAAAAGTGGGAACGAAATACAAGTGTGGGAATGAATAATGAATTACAAAAGTGGGAACGAATTTTCTTCAAGAACATAAGAATAAAAATATAATTATATGCTTTCTAAAATAAAAAACCAAATGGATAAAGTATTAGAAACAAAATTGTTATGTAAAAACCCAAACCATACATTATAAATGTACAAGAAGTCAAGAAAGAAAAACTCCCTATCTAGGAGGATAAAAAAGTCAAAGACCCAAGGGATTAAGGACATCCAAATCCTCAAAGAAGTTCATCCCCACTATATAGACCTTACAAGAGAAAATATTAAAAATCCTGAAAAATAAGGGTAGAGTGTGAGATAAAAAAACCAAGTAGAATCTCATTAAGTGTTCTATAATTATATTTCACAACCACAAAAAAATCATGATTTCAATTTTTAATGTATACCGGATTTGTGGTACATTTTTGTATTTAAATCAAAACATGATTCATTTCACAATGTTGGTAAACATTTCAAACATGTCTTAAATAGTACATGTATAGAAAATAGTATATATAAATCATTAGGAATGTGTAAATATGTTCATATTCAATTACATTTATAATCAAAGAGGATAAGAAGAGAACCATGGTCATCGTCACTAATGTATGATAGCTCTAATTTGTAAAATCGTCACACATCTCACATTAGTGTTCCTAAAAAGTAATTTTACCCACATCCCTCAATCTCATGCCTCATATGACCCATAAACATCCCATAAAGGGTAATATATTTCAAACTAGATTATTTATAGTTTCAAATCATAAATTAGTGGCCATGTCATTACCATCCTAGAGTGTTTTTGTGAAATTACCCACTAACTACCCAAGCTTTCATGTTTTCTATCACTCAATAGAAAAGGTAAAATTGTTTCATTTCAAGAATACTTCACAATATCGAAATTATCCAATTTAAAATGAAAAAACTAATTCGAAAAAAAACATAATTTCTTATTTAGTTTATGACTTCTAAACTCATAACCAATCATAGATTTTTATCAAATCATGTAAATAAAATTTCTAACATAAATTCTGAAATAAATTAAAAAATTCAATAAATTTCCAATTACACACTAAATTACAATTCCATTGGAATTTTTAGTCCCCCCCAACATTTATTCCATATCAAATCCATGTTATTATTTTCATGAATGTGTTTCACAAATAAATTTAATGAACATTAAAAAAATATAATTTAACATATAATAAATTGGAAAATGTTAAATGGGACAACCTATTGTATAATGGAGAATGAAACATCCGCAACATGACATTCTAATGAAGAATAAATTCAAATGAGATATAGGAACTCCACCTAGAGTACAGATTCAACTACATAGTTTTTAAATCCATCAATCTCAAGATGATCTATCTATCCTCAAAGAGGAAACGAGAGAGCTATAGAAGAGACATGGAGACTATTTATTCGGAGAGACAAACCACCACAAACATGATGATCAGTCATCAAACAGATAAACCAAATGGATTTGAGATAGCCACAAAATTTTTATAGGTGTTTCTAGGTCCAGGGAAAGGAATCATGAAGAATGGAAATATGGATTTCAGTTAAAAACCCTACTAAAAAATGGTACATAATAATTTACATGGTGTGTACCACAATTTCATGTCCTGTAATTATCATGTTCTGACTATGCTGAAAAACCCATCCCCTTAAAAAAATATGAATCGTAATATTTACGCAGTGTGAAAACTATATAGAGCATAAAACATTTCAGGATTTGTACCCATTTCATTGCAGCTTCTGGGTGATGATTACACATTTTGTAACACCATTATACAACTGGTAAATTAGTAGAATACTAATAGAATAATAGGTTTTATGATTAAATTTACATAAAATACCTGACATCACCATTGTAGGTATATTACCAATTCCATCTCGGAATCACTCAACCAAGGAATAAGGAAAACCAAAAAATGGTTTAGAACATACTTGAAAGAAAGGTAATAAGGTTTCATATAGAAATTGAATACAAATGTCACAACCAAGACATTAAATTTGGGGATATTAATATTATTAAATAAATATTATATATATTGAGGGAATAATCAATACAAATTTATTTATTTATTCTTATAAAATGAATAATAATTATTTAGTAATGTTATTTTAGGCTTCAAAAATATGTATTCTTCAATAGTTTTTGTTAAGAAATTATTATATTTAAATTATGGAACATATATCAATTGTGTTTCATTAAAATTTATTTATTTTTAAATAAAAATATAGAAATTATCTTATATTTGAGTTATTGTATTTTTTAAGAAATTTTTATTTTCCCCGGAAGAGTGAAAAATAATGATATTTAGTGGAACCTCTATTTTGATTTCAACAATTTCAAAAGTTTAATTTTATTTTGAAATTGTTTAAAATTAAAATATGTATAATTATATTATTAATCATTTAATTATGTTTACTAGAATAAATATCATTGTTGAATTTGTAATAAAAACATTTTATTGTTGAAAAATAATTTTTTGGAAAATTGTTTTTAATTGGGTTTTTATAGTTTACCTTCAAAAAATTGCTACCATTACTATGTATTGAAATTTAAAAAAATTGATTCCATCTATGGATTTCTGAGGACATATTTAAGTAATTATTTTCTGTTTAATTTTGGAGAAAATGAATAATATCCATAGAATGTTTTATTACCATGATAAAGGGATGTTCGTGTAATTTAAGTTAAAATTGAAATTATAAGGATTATATAATGGACCAAAAACAAGAATTATTCTTAATGTATTAGTAAATTTTATCCTTAATAATCCAAAATTATTTTATATGGAAATTTTTATCCATTTGAATTAAATTTATGAATATTATATTATTTTATTTTTAGAAAATCACAACATGTCACACTCTTATTTTTAATAAGTATAATATTTTTAATATGGTGTTATACAGAGGTTATTTTTAACTATAGGTATTATTTTCAAATATAAAATAGTTATAGTCATCATATTTATTTATATTTATTTTTATCTAATAAATAATATCCTCAAATGCCTTCATAACACTAATGTCGTAATTATTCAATTAATATAAATATACAATAAATGATATTTAAAATATTTCAAGAAATATAATTTGAGATAAATAATGTGATAAACTAATTTTATTGTTTACTATGAAATTTTATAGATATAATAACTTTTTCAATGTAAAGGTTTTCTCTTGATATTATTAATGTCAATGAAAAGAATAATTCCAAAATTTAAAATTACTGATATTTGAAAATAATTATAATTTATTACTTGATATATAATGACCCAAAATCATAGATTCATACATGTTATTTATAAATCAGATATTATATCAAACATAGTCTAATTATTGGACTTTTTCTAGTTTATATTAACTATATTGTCCCATAAAGTGTTAAAATCATTATTGTCACGTCAATTTTATAAAAAGTTAACAAGGGGTTAAAACCAATGATATGGATAAATGTGTTATCTAGACTTGGGAAAAAGATATTTTATGAGATAATGTCTACCCATAATCATCCAATAATAAAATTATTTATGTTTATATAACTTTTTAAATGAATATTAATAATTATTGATTTAATATTTTGAGACATTTCAATGATCCCATCACCTGAACTATAAGACATATCCTCCTTCCTCACTTATTTTCATCACACTGAGCCATGTATGTTGATAAAACATGTAAGTTGAAATTCTAAACTTCCATATCCTTAAATGTTTTATATATTCAAAAATAATAACCCTGGAACCCTAAAAAATATCTTTGATAGAAGTCCACCGAAGAACATGCAAGCCTTTTTACCAACTCCTTCAAGCTTATTTATTCGTCCTCTTCAACATCATGATTTTTCCATCCTAAATTAACAACTAAAGTATAATTTATAAAATAATATGGTGTTATTGTTAGTATAAATCCATATTCCACCTTTTATCCAATATATGAAAAATGAAACCGCCGTATGTGTGTATGTACAACATACCACCACCATGCCACACTACAGTTTGTTTTTCATCACAACTTTATTTGGATGGCTATAAAAAAATGTAAATATATTATTCAAATGAAAATATGCTGATTATGTAATTTTTAAATATAATACAATTATTTACCCTTTCATTCATAACAAAATCATATCATTGCAAGTTACAATATACAACATTAAGTCTCCATAAAGCGATGTGAATCTTTTTCAATATCCACATTTCAAAATTTATTATGAAAATGAAAATGGTGAATAAATATGATATATATAACATTAATATCATTCTAGATATTAATTAATAATATATATGGAATAAGGGATGGAACTTTCATGTAATGACCATGTCTTAATGTATATAAAAAATACATCTTTTTTGAGGAATACAAAAAAAAATATACTAATTAATTCCCAAATATCGTATTTGTTTAGTGACTATTAGAACATTGAAATATAATAACTAGTACATGGGAACGATACATTATCTTCTAATAGTTTCAACAAGACTAGAACCCATCTCAGATATATCATTAATGAAATATATCTTCATAACATAGGAAAGGAAACATAAAAATGGATGAGCTTAGATGCTCAGTAAGGGTAAATAAGGGAGGCATGTAAGCATAAAAATTGTAATACGGGTATGATAATTTCATCATAAAATTATATGACCACACCCTTCATATCAAATACCATAAACATTAATCATTCCATAAATATTGTAATTTCATAATACATGACTCATATGGTAATAAAAAACATAATCCATGAATTCATAACATATTAATATTACATTGTATTTTTGTAATATATAAAAACATATAAAATCACATGTCAAGGAATCGAAAACAAGACCTTTATATCAAATTAGGCTTGGGCTATGACCCATATACCATCCGGTTTTTAGGCTTTGGCTAAAACCCGTGTACCCTTTTACTTTCAGGCTTAGGCTACAACCCATTAACATTATTGTTGTTTGGCTTGGAAAAAAACTATGTACCATCTAATGTTCTGTCTTGGGATACAACCCATGTACCTTCTTTTTTTGGGCTTAGAAAATTACTGATGTACCTTCTTGTTCTTGGTATTGGGAAACAACCATTGTATCTTCATATTTTTGGTGTTTGGAAAAAACTCTTGTCCTCATTAAGCTCATAGAAAACATATTATTACTCAATGAATTTAAGGTAGATATAGGTCCCACCCATATTATAATGAAATCTTATATAGAAGATCAAAACAATAGAAAACATACATCATATCATGATCTATGAAAAAATTTCATACTATAATCGACGAAATGAAATGAGTATCATTTTCATTTCATCACATAATTACCTACGAAAATGAGATAGTATTCATAATCATTTCCTAAAATCACAACCCATGAAAAGAATTGGGTTTCAAAAAAATATAAATCCTTGAATAGAAATGGGTGTTAGAAGAATCATTCCATCAAATCATAAACCACTCAAGAATGGATATTAATGAAACATCCTGATCATTTCATAGAAGGGAATGAGTAACAACAAAAGGTGTTATCTTATAAGAAAAATAACATGGAAGTATATTCTGAAAACATTTATGGAAGAAAATGTTATTTCTTATTTGAAAATTTATTTTAATACATAAAAAAACAAAAATCAATTTTCATTGAAAATTAATTGAAATCATAGAATGAATACCTAAAATAATTTTGAAAACATTTTTCCTTGAGAATATATAAAATAATCATGAAACCCATTTTAAATCCTTTTTCCAAGAAAATTTAGACAAGTAGCTTGATAACAATTTTTATATAATTTCTATGAATTTACATTGAAAACATATAAATATGGCTTTAAAATAATTTGAAAACCTTTTTCCTTGAAAATATATAAAATGTTATTGAAAATGTTTTGAAGAAACATTTATTTTAAAATTAAATTTAAAATAATTTTCTTAAACATTATCATTTTCAAAATGAAATGGATCTTTTATAGAAACGATGGTTGGTAAATCTATACATTACAGAAAAGGTAGAAATAATATTCATGTAATGGCCCGGACCCACCTGGTCCATTAATTTTCTAAAACACGGTTCCACTGAAATGGTGGCACCGTGAGGGTAGAACCGTGACAGTGGCATAGTGTGGGTGACACCGTGACAGTGGCACTGTGTCCTCACAGTGTCTTCTGTATTTTTATAGTTTCTGACTTTTTATGTGTCCTCACAGTGTCCTCACCGTGTGGGTGACACCGTGACGCTGACAATATGTCCTCACCGTGTCCTCACTGTGTCTTTGGTCTTTGACGTAAAAATGATTCAATGCCCCTTTCAAATCCATTTAAAGCCCATAAATAATATCTAAAATTACACAAAAGTTCCGGCAAACCTTAAACATACCAAAACCTGTGGTTTTTCCTCGGTGTCACACCTGTTCCCCGTACCTTACAATTCCTCCCCCGTTGCGTGTTTTTCCTCCATTTAAAAGAAAAAGTTTAACGCACATCCATTATGCCACCACCCAGATGGGAATAATTAAATAATAATTAATCACATCATGTGTAACCTCCCAACTGAAAAGGAAACCATGATTCGACTTTAAAGCCTTTCAAATTTCCATATCTCATAACTACGGGATCCCATCCTCATATCGCATAGAATTTCTTCTCCTTCTTCTTCATGACTAGATTTCCTTATTCTCCCCGGTGCACTTGCAGTGCCACCTTCCTGAGGCTAGTGGTGTGCCTATGCATGAGTTTTACCACTCTTCCTTGGAGGCCCCGGAGTTCCTCCTCTACAAGTGATGCATCCGCCATTCTTGGCGCGTGGAGAAGAACATCTATCCTTGATCAACCAGGTGGGGTGTTTTCATTCATCTCTCTTACTATGTATTATGTGGGGTGGGTACGCTATTGTTTCTACAGGATGGATGACACCAAATGTTAATTAATATAACAAAAAGACTTTTAAAGAATGAAGGAGGAGTGTGATCGATGTTCTGCTATTTTTCCTTACCCTTGATTATTTATGTTGTGAATTGTGTGGTCATGTGACCACTGAAAATCATGGTTGTTGGTTGTCTTTCCTCGTGCATTAATAAACCACCGTCTTCTGTGATGATTGTATGGCTCCAACAAGGTAATTTTGTTAATCACGTAAACTCGGTCGATAAAATGAATGTTCAGTGAAAAAAAAAACTTGTGTGATCACCACAGTTAACCAAATAGAAAGAATAAAACTTAGTGAATGATGTGCTTGAACGTGGAAGTTTCCCTACTGTGTTTTGGTAGTATGTGTGTTATATTGGTTGATGCTTATGGGGTGATGTGGGTGAGGATGGGATCCTCCCTTGTGGCACGGTTGTTGGTTGTGATTTTGAAACAGTGTGGGGCTGTATCTCGTGGCTTGGTTTCATTCCAGTACTTTGATGGATCTCACTGATCCATTTGTTGTTGTGACTTCACAAGAGAACCAGGTGTGAATGCATAAAATTTTTGTTTGGTTGTTCTCTTTCTCTAGCTTGTGTTTATACCTGTTAGTTTCCCAGTTGTGTAGATTTTACATAAATGGGATCACATGAACATGAAACCAAGAATGGGTTAAATGAGGAATTGGTTCTGGGAATGAGTAGTGACTTGGTTGTGAGTGTTGTACCTTTCTTTTATAAATGAATAGTAATAGGGTGTTTGTGCTTAGGTTGGTTTCAGAAACCCTAGTTTGGGATGAGCGTTTGTTACCTATACCTATATCTGTTTTTTTTTTCTTATTCATGCGCCACCAATGTTGAGCACATAGTGCCGAACCCCCCCATTTCACGGGGGAGGGTGTTTTTTTCCCAACACTCCAATGAGTGGATGGTTATTAGCTCCATTTCTGCTCCCTTTCATAGATAGCTGAAGACTCTTAGGGTAGGCTATGACGGCTTGAGGGTCTTTGGCTTTCCCTATTGAGTTTTCTTGTATGCTAACCCTATGTATATAAAACTACTTCCAGGTTTCCTGGAGTACTTCAGGGATCGTGCAGGGCCATACTAGATCAGACATTGGGACAATTGTTGTTGTTGTTTTTCTTTCTTTTGGTACTTCCATTTTGGGGTTTTCATTTACTTTTGTATCATTAACTTTTGGAACATGAATATGGGAATGGTTTGTTTTGGATTTACTTGTACATCCAGTACTGGTGTTGTGGGATTTGTCATCTTATCTCCCAATCCTAATAATGAAAAAGTGTATTGCCTTCCATCTTGTGTGTGATTCTATACCCTTGGTGCTGGTCGCCACTCCGGGGCCTATTAAAGGCGGGTCTCAGGGTTCATTATCTCTCCTTCAACTTGAAGAAGGAAGGGTCTGGAAGTCTGTTGTCCCTTCCCATATCTTGGTGAAGGTGAGTCCTGACAGAATGGTATCAGAGACGAGGTTGAGAGATATGATGGTTTATGGGGTTAGGCATAATGATAATTGCATGGGATGGTAGGGAAACAATGTTGGGTGATCATGGTGCATGAAATAGGCCAGGGGAAACTGGCTAGAACATGGGATTTTAGGTACCACATGATCCGATGCAAGGACTTTGGGCCTACCGAACGACCAAGTACGGCTACATTGATTGCAGGGTAGAGACCCTAGAAAAGGTACATGAATCATAATGACACCAGTTTTTATGTTTTATGGGTATTTTGGGGATTTAAAATAAATAAGATGTCTAAGAAAATTTAAGAACAATATTCAACACTACTCTGGCTTAGGCATTCCTTGTTTACATTGAAGATATGGAACCTAGGAGACGACCAAGAGTAGTGCGGGTGATCGAGGCCCAGAAGGTTGACATCGCTGATCGATAGGGGGATGACTGAGAGGAGGACAACTAGTGGTAGAGGATGCTTCGTTCCTTTCAGCGGGAGACCCTACGGATGTATGAGGGTAACATCTTAGACATGAAGACAGAGAGCTAGCTTGGGGAGCTGTTGATATCTTTCTGCTTGAACCGGGATCCGATGGAGTATGGGGTTCCTTTGGCTGTAAGCCAGATGTGTGGAGTAGCATGTCAGTGATGGACGCTATATCTTGGGGAGAAGAGGGAGGGTGAGGTGACGTGGAATGACTTCGAGAAGGAGTTCCAGGTAGAATTCCTCTATTCCATGATGAAGGCTGAGAGGAGGCATGACCTACTCTCCCTCTAGTAGGGGAGTATTTCAATGAGAGATTTGGATATCAAGTTCATGGATCTCCTCTGATTTGCTACGGACCTCTTTCCAGACGAGGAGTCTCGGGCGAGATGTTTGAAGGAGGCACATAGACTTTTCTTCAGTATGTAGTTACTCCCTTTACCCTACCGACGTACTTGGAGGTCCTAAAGAAGGCTGAAGTGGTGGAAATAATGCACACACTGGGAGGTGTATCACGAGAGGTAATCCAGTTGGGCTCGCTGAAGGGGATGTTCATCAGCAGCAGGCCTCCAGCATCCGGACCCTCTAGTTTTTGACCAGCAGGAAGCAGGCCTTAGCTGTTCCAGTTTTGATCGCCCAGCCCTCACCCTTTGTTTTTGGGGCCATGACTGAGGTGCTTCATCTATTGCAGCCATGGTAACCTTCAGAATCAATGCCCGAACCAGGTACGGTACAATGGGGGTGGGCCAGTGCAGCACCCACCCCAGCTGTAGCAGTTTCTGCTAGGCCCTTTCAGCAGCAGCAGCAGGGGAAGAACGATCCCGCTCCTCTGAGGGAAGGTGTTGTAGGAGGAGGCCGACCTCAGGGCGCTCCTCAGGGACTTCGTCCAGCGCGCAGTCATGGAGGTGGCCGACAACCAAGGGGCAGGGGAGATGGGCGTGGGAAGTAGCACGCTGTAGAGGCAGGAGTCCTAGCATGGCCCGAAGTCATCCGAGGTACGATCAACTTTTTTAGTACTCTTGCCTATGCCTTGTTCAATACAGGAGCTTCACACTCCTTTGTTGCACCTGGTCTGGCTTGTGCTCTGGGTTTAGATGCTGAGAGACTTTCAGTACCCCTAGTGTTGAGAACACAAGTCGGTAGTCACACCGACTTGTCTTATGTTTTCTGAGGGTGTAAACTGATTATAGGGCCACATCATTCTATCAGGGATCTTCTACTGTTGCAGATACATCGATACGATGTCATCCACGGCATTGACTGGTTGTTCCGTCTATGTGCCATCATTGACTACATCCATGGAAGGGTCGTGTTTTCAGATTTGGGTGGTCGACGTGTAACTTTCATCAATGAGCGGGGTTTCCATAAAAGCAGTAGGCGAGAGGGGCCCCTCCTTTCCTTGTTGGCTGCGCTATCAGTAGAGTCTATGGATACAGAAATGATAGAAGTTTTAGGGATCATCAGTGATCTTATGAAAGTCTTCCCTGAGTAGGTGGAAACACTACCCCCTTGACGTGATGTTGAGTTAGGGATAGACTTACAACCCGATGCCCATCCGATTTCGATGGCTCCCTACCAGATGACACCTTCTGAGTTAAGGGAGTTGAAAATTAGGATTAACGATCTGATGATGAAGGGTTTTGTTCGACCATGTGTGTCACCATGGGGTGCTCCAGTCTTATTTTCAAAGAAGGTAGATTGTGGTCTTAGGTTGTGCATAGACTATCGGAGACTGAATCAGGTAACGGTCAAGAACCATTACCCTCCCCCGAGGATAGATGACCATTTAGACTAGTTAAAAGGGGCATGGTGGTTCTCCAAGATTGACCTGCGGTCAGGATATAACAAGCTGAGGGTGAAGGAGGGTGACATCTGTAAGACTGTCTTCAGATGTAGATATGGGAACATTGAGTTTTTGGTCATGTCGTTTGGCATTACGAACGCTCTGACTATGTTCATGGGGCTCATGAACTCCGTCTTCGGGGAATACCTGTATTATTCTATAGTCATGTTTATTAATGAAATCATTATCTATTCAAGATCATAGGAGGACCACACTGAGCACCTAAGAACGGTTTTAGAGGTCCTTCAACAACACCAACTCTATGAGATATTTTCCAAGTGTAGGTTCTGTACGCGAGAAGTGCACTTCCTTGGGGACGTGGTGTCTCAGCAGGGAATAGTGGTGGACCCATCGAAGGTCGAGGCTGTTGTTTCTTGGGAAGCACTTAAGAATGTGGCATAGGTTCATAGTTTCCTTGGACTGGAAAGTTACTCTTAGAGGTTCGTACCCAACTTCTCCCAAGTTACGGCATCTTTGACAGCCTTGACCAAGAAGGACTAATTTTTATGTGGAATGGGAAGTGCGAGGCGGCCTTTCGCTATCTAAAGGAGAAGATTGTAAGTGCCCCAGTGTTGAGGTTTCCAGAAGAAGGGGCGACGTATGAATTATTATGTGATGCTTCAGGACAAGGCCTCAGGTGTGTGTTAATGCAACGATAAGGGGTGATCTCTTATGGGTCTAGAATGCTACATCATCATAAGTGTAATTATCCCAGCCACGACCTGGAGCTTGCGGAGGTCGTTTTTCACTAAAATTGTGGCTGCATTACCTCATCATGGAGCGCTTCATGGTCTTCACAGATCACAAAACCTTGAATTATATCTTCTCCTAGCGGGACCTGGACTTACAGCAGTGAAGGTAGATAGAGTTCCTTCAGGAGTACGTCTTTGAGATTTCCTACACCTTAGGAAATGGTAATGTGGTGGCCAATGCCTTGAGAAGGAAGTCGTAGAAGGATGGGGTTTGAGAGTCGGCAGATGCTTGGAAGGTGATGGAGGAGTTAGGTGCCCTGCACTGGGATGTGAGGATTGATGGTGGTAGAGGTTGCATGTATCAGATGGTAGTACAATCTTCTTTACTACGGAAGGTGGAGGAGTCTCAGTGTGGAGATATAGAAAGTGAAGGGATGCGTGACTGGTTTAACCATGGGGACACTCCGGAAGGGTGGATGGAGGATGGTCAGAATCAGATGCTTTTCCAAGGGATGTTGTTTGTTCCAGAGGTGATGCACGAGAGATTTATTGGTGAGTTCGACAACTCACCCCTAGTAGTGCACCCATGATTTTATAAGATGTACCAGGGTATGAGGAGTCAGTTTTGGTGGCCTTGGGTAAAGCAGGCAGTGGAAGAGTTCATGGCCAAGTGCCTAGTGTGTCAGCAGGTGATGGCTGAACACCATGTTCCAGGTGGTTTGTTGCAGCCTTTAGACATCCTCGAGTGGAATTGGGATGAAATCTCGATGGATTTCATCATAGGGCTACCCATGGTTTGAGGAGGCTGCGACGCTATCTGGGTAGTGGTGGACCGGTTGACGATATCAGATCACTTTCTAGCGATCAAGGAGTCGGGAGCAGTGGATGCCTTAGAAAGGAGGTATGTTGATGAGGTGGTGTGGTTTCATGGAGTTCCAAGGTTCATAGTCTTGGATAGGGATGCATGGTTTACCTCACGAGTCTGGAGAGGATTTTAGCATGCTTTTGGCACCCAGCTACATCTTAGAACTACTTTACATCCCTAGACAGACGAACAGATAGAGCGCACCATCCAGACGTTGGAGGATATGCTACGAGCATGTATTCTAGATTTTGGGGGATCATGGGTGTGATACTTGCCTCTGGTAGAGTTTGCCTACAATAACAGCTATCACTCTACCATTGGCATGGCTCTGTTCGAATCCTTGTATGAAAGATCAAGCCGCTCACACGTGTGCTCGACCGAGGTTGGGGAAGTGGGTGTTCTTCACCCGTAGATAGTGCAGAGCACGACAGAGAAGGTTCAGCTGATACGGGAGAGGATGAAGGCGTCTCAGGACCGGAAGAAGTCATATGCTGATAATAGGAGGAGACCCTTGGAGTTTGAGGTCGGGGACCACTTATTCTTAAAGCTCTCCCCTCGGCGTGGAAAATGGAGGTTCGGTAGAGAAAGAAATATTTTTCCAAGGTTCATCGGACCCTTCGACGTGTTACAGTGGGTCGGAGAAGTGGCTTATCAGCTAGGGTTTCCACCGCCGCTGCTGAGAATACATGATGTCTTCCATGTGTCACAACTCCGACGGTATCTACACGATTTTTCACATATCCTCGACTGGGGAAAGCTGGACATCGAGGCCGATGTGACATTTGCAGAAATTCCTGTGAGAATTGATGATTGAATGAATAAGGTGCTTCGTGGTTGGACCATTCCTTTGGTTCGTGTGTTATGGAGGCATGGAGGGCTCGAGGAATGTACCTGGGAATAGGAGACACAGATGCGCGCCCAGTACCCAGAGTTGATTAGAGTATTGTTGTGTTTTTATTTTACTTGTTTGTGATGAAACACTTTACTTTGTTAAATATGGAACGTGTGGTTTTCCTTATTTTGTGGATGTGTGTGAAGAGTCCTGACTATGGGGAGGGGAGGACCTGATCCCTAATCAAGAAACATTATGGTGGATGCGATTAAACCCATGCAGGTGAGTCAGTTCCACCCAAAGTGGATAGTATCCTCACATGGAGGAAGAAACTCCCAAACCCACACGATTGGACAGTTTGACCTTCGAATGTTGCCTGGTTACTCGAGTGAGAGGTGTTCCTAGATGTCGATATGTTTCACTCTTGAGAGGTATATTTTGAGGTGGTTGTTTGGAAACCCTCTTTTATTTGGGTCTGGTTTTGATTCTCGAGGGAAAGAATAGTTTGAGAGGTATCTGATGTAATGCCTTGGACCCACCTGGTCCATTACTTTGCCAAAACATGGCTCTACTGAAACGGTGGCATCGTGAGGTTGGCACCATGACGGTGGCACTGTGTGGGTGACACCATGACAGTGGCACTGTGTCCTCATCGTGTCTTCGGTCTTTTTCTAGTTTCCAAATTTTTTCATGTCCTCACAATGTCATCACCGTGTCTTCGGTCTTTTCCCACATGGTGTCCTCACTGTGTGGGTGACACCATGACAGTGGCACCATGTCCTCACTGTGTCCTCACCATGTCCTCACTGTGTCTTCGGTCATTGACGTAAAAATGATTTAATTCCCTTTTCAAAGCCATTTAAAACCCATTAATAATATCTATAATTCCCCAAAAAGTCGAGAAAACCTTAAACGTACCAAAATGTGTGGTTTTTCCTCGGTGTCAAACCAATTGGCCGTACCTCCCAGTTCCGCCCCCATTGTGCATTTTTCAGCTGTTTAAAAGAAACGGTATTATGCACAACCGTTATGCCACCACCCTGATGGGAACAATTAAATGAGAATTAATCCCATCGTGTGTAAACTCCCATATGCAAAGGAAACCATGATCGGACTTTGAAGCCATTTAAATTTCCATATCCCGTAACTACGAGATCTCTTCTTTATATAGCACGAAATTTCACCTCTTCTTCTTATGGAGTGGATTTCCTTCTTCTCCCTAGTGTGCTTCAAGTCCCTCCTTCCCGAGGCTTGTGGTGTGCCTGTGCTGGAGTTTTAACACTCATCCATGGAGTCCCCGGAGTTCCTTCCCTGCAAGTCGCGCATCCACCGTTCTTGGCGCGTGGATAAGAATGTCGTTCCTTGATCAACCAGGTAGGGTTTTTCCTTTGTCTCTATTACTGTGTATCATGTGGGGTGGGTACACTATTGTTTCTTCAGGATGGATGACACCAAATGTTAATGAAGATAAAAAATGGAATTTTAATGAATGAACGTGGGGTGTGATCAATGTTCTGCTCATTTTCATTACCCCTAATTATTATTTTTTGAATTGTGCGGGCCTATACCCACTAAAAATCATGGACGTTGGTGGTATTTCCTTGTGCATTAATGAACCATCAACTTTGCGATGATTGAATGGATGCAGCATGGGAATTTGGTTAATCATGTAAACTTGACCGATTAAATGAATGTCCAGTGAACAATAAACCTTTCGTGATCACCCCAGTTAACCAAACAGAAAGGAGAAAACATAGTGAATGATGTGCTTGAACCTGGACGTTTCCCAACTGTTTTTTGGTAGTAGGTCTGGTATACTTTTTGATGCTTATGGGTGATGTGTGTGAGGATGGGATCCTCTATTGTGGCACGATTATTGGTTGTGAATTTGAAGTGGTGTGGGGCTGTATCTCAAGGCATGGTTTTGTTCCAGTACTTTGAGGGAACTAACTGATCCCTTTGTTGTTGTGACTTCACAAGAGGACCGGGTGTGAATACGTAAATTTTTGGTTGGATGTTCTCTTTCTATGGATTGTGGTTATGCCTGTTAGTATCCCAGTGGTTCCGAATTTACATAAATGGGATCACTTGAATATGAAACCAAGAATCGATTAAATGGGGAATTGGTTCTGGGAATTACTTGTGACTTGGCCGTGAGTGTTGTAACATTCTTTTATGAATGAATAGTAACATGGTGTTTCTGCCTAAGTTGGAATAGGAAACCCTAGGTTGGGATGAGTGTTTGTTACCTATATGTATATTTGTTGTTTTTATGTTTTTTATTCGCGCCCAACCCATGTTGAGCACTTAGTGTCGAACACCCCCCTTTAACGTGGGAGGGTGTTTTTTCCCAAAACTCCTATGAGTGGTTGGTAATTAGCTCCTTTTTTTCTCCCTTTCCCGAATAGCCCAAGACTCTTCGGGCAGGTTGTGACGGCCTGAGGTCCATTATAGCCCAAGATTCTTCAGGCAAGGAAGTTGTGGTGGTTGGCCCAGGTCTGTGCGCGCAGGTTTTTTCCCAAGTGTCTTTGGGATAAGGTGCAGGTGTCTTCGGGCATGGTAGTAGTTGTTCTGGCCCAGGTATTTGCGGGCATGGTTACGCGTGGTGGTTGTGGACCAGGTGTTTGTGGGAAGGATGTGTGGTTACGCCCCATGTGTGTGCGGGCGAGGTGTGGCAGTGGGACTGCGGTGAGAATGGAGGTATTGGTTCGATGCGTAGAATGAATTCAATAATAAAGGTGAAAGTGGCATGGGGTACCCAAATGTTAATGTCCTATTACTATACATTACTTGACTTGCGTTATTTGGGGAGTCTTCCTTGGTGAGGCTTGGGTGGATAGATTTCCTTGTTAGGTGCTTTAGTTGTCTCTTTTCTCACATGGCATTAAAATGCCTCCCCACTTGTGCCCTAGGGTCTTTGCCTTTCCCTAATGGGTTTTCTTGTATGCTCACCCTATGTATATAAAACTACTTTCAGGTTTCTAGGATGACTTCAGGGATCGTGAGGGGCCATACTAAATCAGACATTGGTACAGTTTCTGTTGCTGTTTTTCTTTTTTTGGTACTTCATTTTTGGTGTTTTCTTTTACTTTTATATCATTTACTTCTGGATCATGCATATGGGAATGGTTTTTTTGTTCTTTACTTGTACATCCAATTTTGGTGTTGTGGTATTTGTTATCTTATCTCCTAATCCTAATAAAGAAAAAGGGAAATGCATTCCATCTTGTGTATAATTCTATACCCTTGGTGCTAGTGGCCACTCTGAGGCCTATTGAAGGCGGGTCTCGAGGGTCATTATATCTCCATCATCTTGAAGAAGGATGGGTTTGGAAATATTCTGTCCCTTCCCAGATCTTGGTGAAGGAGGGTCTTAACAATTCATTTTGTATAGTGAAATGGTTAGAAAATTTCATTACTCAAAAAGAAACATTAATATTCCTTCAAAAAAATTGGTAAAAATATTAAAGAGTAAAAATGTATTTTTAATATTATATAATAGTTAAATATTCTTGGAATAAATATTTTGAAAACATGTTTTTGAAAGAACTCAGCATTCAAGCTGAAGGGAGTGGTAATGTTAGACTTTTTTAAAAATACTTTCTTGATAATTATATTTACAAAAGAGTTGAAAATGTTTACCATTACATAAATATTTAATGAATAACTAGATGTTAAGAAAACTTATAAGTGTTCTTGATATATGATGCATAATATTTTATCAATGATAGTATAATCATAAATGATTTCAATAAATGGTTATATTATAGCCCTAATATGTTACCTATTTCGTAAATTTGGATCATAAAAAAATGATAATAAAAAACTACATGAAGCTTAAAATATCATGAATGAATTAGATTCATGATATAAAATTTCAGACATAGTACATATTCCTCATGGAAAAATATATTTTTAGAACATGACAACTATCTCAAAGAGTGAAAATTGAGAAAAAATCACTTAAATATTTTTAACTTTTGAATCAATGACATAGTGAATGAAATACCATAAATTTTATATGTTAAAAAATTAATTTAATTATAATAATCATATAATCCATCAATGGTATGTATACACAGCAAACAAATGAAGTGAGTAATGATTAATGCTTTTATCTCATTGAAATAAAATGTGAGACGAAAGCCCCTTAACATGTGGGTAGAGTCCCATCGTACTCATTAAAAACTCTTGTATAAAATATATAATTTTCATATAAATATATCACATAATCATATTATTATATATAATACCACATATTGTTATATTATTCCACTATATTACCCGCTTGTCAACAATTTTATGTTACAGTTTGCTTTCGGTTAATATCCACTTTGATCTTCGCATGTTTCTTATTTTGTTATATATTTAGTCCGTATTATTATATAATGATTTCAAGAAATTAAAACATGATATAAGCATAAATTATTTTCATTATATGTGTAGTATAATAATTTTTATAATATATTAGCATGAAAGGGGAATACACCATTCATAAAGACGGTAGGCCGTACGTATACATGAACGATGCTTCGGTTTTTGCTACGTATTGAAAGAAAAACATTAAATGAAATATATATATATATATATATTAAAGGATCATTTTTATATCATATATATCATAAAAATTCACCATTCTCATGCTCAATACATTCTATGTACTGTGAATATATCATATTTCTTTGAGGGGGTAGTAGACCACACTTCATCAAACGAAACTATCGTATTAAAAAAATGAATGTATAAAGATATGTGTTTTAAAGAAATTAAAATATATTTAATAAATCTTGATATCATATATATCATAAATAAATATATTTAACATCATAATTACCACCACAATATATGGTAATGTAAGAACAAACAATCATCCTCTCATTAAGAAGTAGTTCGCTGTACACATAATCATTATAATCGTAACCCATTTGTTGGGTGTGTGTGTATGTTCAGGTAAAAATAATAGATTAACAATATACTAGTATATTTTGGATACTTTATTTATTATAAAATCATGTAACAAAATAATTTAAAGGGTCGATAATGCAAATTACATAAAAAGAACTTGAGGAAGATTGTTATCTCAAATTCGGGTAACTTATTTTTGTTTGCACAAAATGGATTACGTAGATTTATTTTTGTACAAGTGAAGTGTCATAAGATTATATGAGGGATTATATATATATATATATTTGGGTATAAATTTCTCAATTAAATGTGAACTTATATGTCTGAGGAAGTGGGGGGAGAGAGGGACTTTTTATTGTGGAGGAAAAGTGGCACTCTTGAAAATGTTAGGCAACAGAATTCCACTAACATTTTACTTTTGAAAGTAGATACAATATTGTTAGAAATTAAATAAAATTAATTATAGGGTCTAAATATGGACAGAAAATGGCTTATTTAATGTGTATAGTTCAATTATGAAAAAACATTTAATGATTATCCCATAGTTAAGCTCTATTTTGCATTAACTGATATAATTACTTTTAATTACCTTCACTAATAATTTTGGTCAAAAACTATGTTGAAAATTTTTATAAATTTAAATTATGATTATTAATAATATGGAATTCTATTTTTTCCATTATAATCATATAAGTGGTATAATTTATTTAAATTTAATCTCACAGTCTGGTAGACTATGCAGGTTTTAATTGTAAAAAAGTTCAAATGTTTTCTATGCTTATATTTTAAATATAAAATAAAAAACGATTAAAATGGAAAAAATTGGGTTGATTTATAAAAATATTATCTATTTAATATTTTAAACTAGTTTAAAAAATAATTTAACCATATTATCAAATTTGGTGATACTGATGTTTTGACTAAAATTCTGTATTTTTTACTATTCATTAAAAATGAAAATTCATAGAAAAATAACAAAAAATTACCTTGATCAAATTATTATTTTTTTATTTCAAATATTACGCTTATTTGTATATATGAACTCTATTAAAGTTCGAAATATTTTATTTAAAATTGTTTTTCCTGTAAACGACAGTAAAAATTTCTTATTAAAAATATATTATTCGAAGCATTGAATTGGGGTTATTATTATCTTATGTCAATAAAATATATTGTGTAATTAAAAAAAATATTTTATTGAATATATAATCTATATATTACATTAATATCACTCAATAAATTTAATTAATTTAAATTTTTAGATTAGAACGACCTTGTGACCATATTAATATTTTATTTTATGTTCTGTGGGTTTTCATATAGACTTTTAATTAATTAGTAACCCATGAATTCTACGTATATTTTTGTAAACCATATATTTTCATTAATTAGTTAATACAATTTATATCCAATAATTTTGTGGCTAGGTTATATGTAACTATATTAAATAAAAACAATTTAATATTATATTTTCATTCTATAAAACTTGGTAATGTGTGTAACAGCAGCCATCAGGTCAAGTCATTATTGTAGGTAATGCAAGATATTATCATTATTCCATATAGAGAAAGATACAATTTATGTTACATGTATTTCATTATTAACTTGTTTTTTCATATAATGTAATCCAATCATAGTACATTAATATAAAATAATCTATTTTTTGTATTGTGTGAAATTAAAAATATTAAAAATATTAAAATAGATTAAAAAATATGAATTTACAAAATCTCTGGGTGTTACAGAACATGATAAGACATATATGTGAAAATGAAGTAGTTAACACCGGATCAAGTGTAATAATGAAATATCTTAACAACCCAAATGGCCTGAAGGCCTTTATTTTAATTGATTTTTGTCAACCCCACTTTTAAGGGATGTGGGGGAAACTTTGTAAGGCACATAGGATTAGAGATTACATGGAAACTTTTCTTAAGAGAAATAAAATGACCCAAAGGGCTTAAGTAATTCCACTAGACTATAACTAAAATGAACTTCCCCTCCCCATCCTTTGCATCGTGATTGTAGCTCTCCACCTTTGAAAGGTTGTCTAGCTATGCTTCCCATGCATGCATAGGTTGTTCCCGATGGCAAATCCATACCATCTCATTCTTCAATATCAATTGGTTCTACTCTGGTGAGTTCACTTGGTTTGAATCCTTATATGGGGATACTCCTTTTTTTATAGTCAGTTAGGGGTGACTGCACTGATCAGGTGGCCCAAAGGCCTTGAGGTGGCCCGAAGTCCTTAAGGACTCCAAGCCCAAACCGATGACCCAAGGTGAATCGTTCTGGATACTACAGTATCAAACATAACCGGCTATAGTAACTTCTATAGTAAGAGCTATAGTACTGCACAATACTACTATAGTACCTACTATAATCTGTTGTAGTAACATATATTTATGCCTCTGCCTAGTTTTGAACCTGGTTCTCATGGATGCACTTAGGGATACCTCCCCAACTGGACTGAGGCTCATGTGAAATTAAGTATATTAACAAAAGGGTCATAATATGATAAAATAGGATCATATATGATATTGTAAATAAGAATATAGTTATGGTATAAATTTATAACATGTTTAAAATAATTACACAATAGGTTCAAGAACATTCCCTTAATGGTAAGCTTGATGTAATTGATTTATTCTCAATTTCTTCACCGGTGAGACATATTTGGCAGTATGAAGTTATTTATTTTTATGTATTGTATACACTAACCCTTTGAGTTATTTTACTTAAATATTTATTTATTTATTATTTTTAATGTTAATTCCATGTTTACTCGTTTAAATAGATTCCATATTTTCATCCAACAATTCTTCTCTTAATAACATGAATCAATCAATGAAATTGTTAATAGAGAACCCGATCTTATTTCTATTTTGATCAGGTATATTTTTTTTACCGTATCCATATTTCCTATATAAAATTTCAAAAAAATGTTTTTACACTAGTTACATTATTTATCCGGAGTATTTGTTTTCCTTTTTGTCGATTTTTTTAAAATGGGTTGAATGGATCCCTTTTGTCATTTTTTCCAAGTGAGAAACATTTTAAATATTCTAGAAAAAGTAATGAAGTTATGTATTTTTATCATATAAAACATATGAGGATTTTACCTCTATCATGTATATTCATTGATTTATAGAATATTTTAAAACATTAGATGGTTATTTTAAATGAAAATTTTTTACTTTATATTTTTTCAGTATTTTAAATAACAAAATTAAAATAATTTTTTTTCCAAAATAAGGATTTCATGATTTTTTACATGATTTTATATTCATAAATGAAGTTGTTCCTATAATATTCATCTTTATCACTTGGGATATATTGTAATGGTACCGTCCTTTGACACATTAAAATGTGATCATTGAACACCAAAATTATATTATATAATAATATTATTTGTATCTTGTATATGATTATTGCATAAATTTTATTCTATTTTACTAATGATGATTTAATATATAAAATATATTTTTTGATTTAGGAAGATGTCGATAAATCAAAGTCATTTATTATATATAGATAGTTTATTATTTGACAGATTTTTTAAATTGAATTGATAGTTCAATATATGTGGAATCATATAGACATGCTGTGATGGGTAGGGCCCAGTTATAAATATTGACATGATGCATTGACGAGTCACATGAGACAAAACAGTTAAAGAAATTAAATGTGTCTTTACACATATCTTATTTTTTTTGTGAAAGTAATCGACTGTTAATGTATCATACGACTCATTAGAAAATTATTTCTAATATTAATCACTTCATTCATTGAGAATGTATTAGTTAATATTATACATGAAATTTTCATATTTATATTATATATAGAGGTATTTAATTAATATTTTATTAATTAAATGGAATGTTTTTTCTGTTATTTACAATTCTATACTGATCATTCCTTATTTAATCAAGGTATATTACTCTATAAATAACCCTTAATGAACATAAAAGATCATCAATTTTTTATTCCTTCCCTAGGATATGATGGAGAAATATTTGAATGAGTTGAAGGATGAAAATTACCTTCTATTATAATGTCATATTTTTTATTACCAATATAATAAGGGGACCTTGTTGGTATCATGTTCTTCAGTATTATTAAATTGATCAATCCTTAGAAATTTTGTCTCTTGTTTCTTATTACAAAGCTATCTAATAACTATTTTTTACTATTCTAATATATTTGGTGATAATACAATTGATATTTGAAAAAATTTTGTAGAAACTTTGTGAACGAGATTCTAAAAAATCATAACTAACATGGGTATTATGTTAATACCTTATAATATTATAAATATTTTACCATTAAATTGATTTTATTTTATGAGTCAATATTCATGATGATTGTGAGCCAACATATTTGTGCCACTATTTAGTGATAGCATCAAACATAATAAAGGGTATCACTACTCAATTCAAATGTAGGGATTGACCGGCAGAGAAAACTGATATAGAAGGTGTTGTAATTGAGAATATAATGGATATATTAGACAACAGTATTAGGTAACAAAAAAAATTAAATTTCTCATATGGATCTGCCTTTTGTTGAACAATTGATTCACCTAATCTAGATCTCTTAATTATATAAAATGTTCCATATTTTAGTGGAAATACTAATCCAGTGAAAATTGATAAATGGACTTTGTCAGTTGAAAATATATTTTTGTATTTGGGATGTGATGAAATTGAAAAGATTGTACAGGAAAAATATTGTCTCAAGGGAGATGATGATCAATGGTAATCATTTATAAAAAAACACTAATGATGAAGATAAAATATAAGCCAAAAAATAGATAAATATTTATCTATATTCTTTACCAAATATTTTCTTCATGAGTAATGAATTGAAATGAATAAAATGTTCCATAGATTAATTTAAAAATGAATAGAGTATTGAAATGTATTATGTTACATTTATTATATAGGCCACATATTCTACAGAGTACATAATTAATTTAGAAATAAAATTTGATCATTTATTTGAAGTACATAAAATGATTCTTCAAAGGGCATTGGATTCCCCAACCTTTTCATCCAAGGATGAAATGGTACTATATACAAAAAATAGAGGAATAGTTTTATCGATACAGTAGGTTAAATTGAACAAAAGAAAATAAGAGGTCCACTAAGTAATCAAAATGGGAAAATCATCAATGAATAATAATAGAATGATTCAATTCCTATAATATGAAAATGATGGTATAAAACATCCTAAAAATGGATGAATGGTATTGGTGTTTATTAGAAGTGAGTAAATAAGGGCCATCTACCGAATGATTGAATATATAAGAAAAAATGAACTATTATCTAGTATTTAATTTATGAATAGATGGGGTATTTCTCAAACAAGTTCCTTATGTTTGAAGGTAAGTTACCATAGAATAATCTAAGGGGATAAGGTAAACCATATGATTTTACTATATGAAAATTATAATGATTAAATTTATTGTGTATTTTGATTAATGAATTATGTAGATTTATTTTTTAAAATCTATTTTAGATTATAATAATACTTTGACATAAAAATATTGTGATATATTATAAATTTTTGAGGAATTAAAATTATTAGATGAATGATACTGATAACCAATAAATGTAATTTATAGGTAAATTGATATTTTTAGAGAATACATAATGAAGGAAAAGATAACACTTAATTTGTAACTAATTTTGAGTTAATATTGATTAGTTAGTATAGATAGGGGTTTAAACTAAATAATTAAACGTGTCTTTATTTGTTACCTAGGAAATGGGTAGTGATTCGATGAAAAAGTAATTTATGATATATTTTACTATTTGGTTGAGTAATGGGATATATGCAATAAGAATGAAATTAATAGTGTATTAGGTTATTATTATATGTGATTAATTTATTAACAAGATATGAAATAAACATTATGAACCTTTTTTGGTTTTCTATGGATGAATTATCGATAAAATGTGTCATATTTGAATTTTGTTAGAATTATTTCAATGGTTTCATATAGTAAACTTCTTATAGGATGGATTAAGTTAAACATGGTTATTATTATTTTATTTTAATGATTCATTTATAATATTGGATAACCCATAGTAACCATTTTTGTTGTCATATATATTAATAGGATGAATGAATAACTTCTGGATCTTATGATTCAATAAAAGTAATCTAGGTATGAGAAAAATTGACCTAGAATATCCATTTCCTCGGATAAGAGATGAAGTGGAAAAAGATCATAGAACAAAAAACGATGAAATTTTTCTTATGAATTTGAAATAAATAAATTAGAATAATTTTCATAACTTATCTACATTGATATTAAAACATTCCCTCGAGTTTTGTAAAATTAAATTGACATAAAAATCCTACCTGTTTATATTTATTACTAAGAAATCAATGGTCTTTTAACCCATTATAGATTTCAAAAATTTATAGTTAAATTTATCATCTTTATATTCTTGTGTAACTCAATATTAGTTATTAGGAGTTATTTTTATCTCATATATCCATGTTTTCAAATCCCACCAATGTCCTCCAAATCAAAAACCTTGTTAAGTGATGAACTTTTTATTCCATTCTCCCTCTTTCTAAGAGGAGGTTAAATAAACTCTTTTTATGGTGTGAATATTACAAAAATGTATTTTAAAATTTAAAAGAATTATTAATAATAAAAAGTTAAAATTATGATGAGGGAATCTATTTAAGTACGGTTGAATGTAATGCATACATATTTTAAAAGAACAATAAATTCAATAATATATAAAACATGAAACGCCAAGCTCAAATGAAACCCAAAATACTATTTTATAAATATGATCTTTATAGCCTAGTAATTAAATTGGGGGGTGATTTTTTTTTAAAAATAATTAAATATATATATAAATTACATAATTAAATAAATTTCATGTATTTATGATTATGAAATTAGTTTGAAATTTTCTGTAAATTCATTTTATTCTATTGAAATAAATTTTTTCAAAAATTATTTCTATTTAAGATATATTATAATTAAATTATAGATCTTGGAAAACTTTTATTTTAAAATATTAATATATTTTTTTAGTAAGAATATCAAAATTATCATATGGTGAAATTGTTGTATTTTTTCAAAAAGAGGTACAATCTTCTTAATAGTGAAAATTTCTAATTTTTATTGAGAAAGTTTTTTTTGTTTAAAACATTTGAAATGGTACATTTTATTTCAAAACAAACTAGAATTAAAATTATTTTTATATTATGAATATTCCAATTATGTTTATTGGAATCCATTTTAGGGATCAATTTGATATAAAATCATTTTTAAACAGAAAAAAAATCATTTTTTGAAAAATTTCCTTTCATTGTGTTTTCATGTATCATTTCAAATTAAATAATAAAAATTATGTGTTTAAAACTTTTAATAATTTATTTAATAGATATATTCATTAAGAAAAAATTTATTATATGTGACCCTTTTATTTTTGTCCAATATGAATTACAGCCATAGTAATTGTTTAACAACGGTAAAGGGTAAATCTGGTAATTAAAGTTAAACATCAAATAATAAGAACTATAAAATGAACCCAAAATTTATTTAAACTTATTTTTTGTGTCCAGTTTCTCCAAAAACATCACATTAAAAGTTATATGAAATATATTCCCATATTTATTAAATTATTTTCTTTATGTTATTTAATTTTAAGAGAATACTGACATGCCACACTCTAGGATTTAAAAAGAATTATATTTTAAATATGTTTTTATTTAGATAATACATTCAAATATAATAATTATTTTTTCATATAAAATATTTTAATTAATCATGTAATTTTACTTTTAATTTTTATTGAATTAATAATTACATTAAATGCTTACACAAGGCCCAGTGGTAATTATTCAATTAAGGGAAATATCAAATGAATGAAATTTAAAATAATAAAAGTAATATAATTTAAGAGAAATAAAAGGAAAAAAAATTTATCAATCTCCATGACATGTAATGAATATGATGAAATATTTCTTTGAATTCTATGTATTAACTTGATATTATTAATGTCAAATTAGTAAATAGTTCAAAAAATTAATAATATTGATGTTTTATAAGATATAATATTTTATTAAACGATATAAATTACAAAAAAAATAATATTCATCCCTGTGACTAGGATATGGTTTATAATATAAAAAATGGTCAATTTACTTTCCTTTTCACATTTATAATAACTATATTGACCCTCAATAAGTAAAAATATTTATAGTCACTATATGATTAAAAGGGGTTAATGGGGTATTAAAACCAAATGATAAGGTTAACAATTTGACCAAATCTTGTCCAGAATATAATTTATGAGAGTATTTTTACATTATTCATCCTATATTAGATGTAATATAGTTTGGATCAATTTTTAATTTAATATTAATTTAAATTAATTTAATATTTTTTGAAATTTGCAAGATGCACCTAACCTCAATTATAAAAGGGAACCCACTTCCTCACTTATTTACATAAAATTGAGTAATATAGATAAAAAAACTTCTCATTAATCATACTAACATTTTTAAAAAGGTCCTATAGGTTTTGTTACTTCTAAAATACTAGCACTAGATTCCTTAAGAAGATATCTAAACGAAGTCCACCGAAGAAGAGGTGATCATCTTTACCAAATCTTTCAAGTTTATTCACTGTTACACAACTTCAGTAAGTGTTTTTTCAATAATAAATTAATAAATATAGTAAAAAATATATAATATGATTTTATTTTTATTATAACAGAAACATATTCATCATTTTATTGATTGTTTAAAAAATTAAAGCACTGTAGATGTGTACGTACAACTTACCATCACCGTATAGCGGTGTAATTTGATTTTCAACAACACTTTACACTTATGGATTTAATGATGTAAATAATGGATATATATGATATTATGACTTGATATTGATTCCATAACATTAATATATCATAAACTTATTTACCCTTTTGACTATTAAGAAATGATATCGTCGCCAACACATATGTATAACTTACCTTCTCTATGAAGTGTTGTGACTCATGTTCTATGTACACCATTCCAAAGTGATTCTTAAAATATATATAATAATAAATATTATATATATAATGAAAATATTATTCTTTATAGTATGGAGAAATAACATATTCATAATATCTAGAGAATACTTAGAATAACATGCATGGGAAAATGAAGTAGTTCACACCCAAAACATGGGTCATAATGAAATATTTTTAATGAAAAGGTGATAAGATGATATAAGAGGAAAATATATGATATTATAAACAATAACATGGGTTTTTCTATAAATTAATAACATGTTAAAACCCATTATACCGGTTTTTATTGATTGTTCAACTAAAGGGAAGCATGAGTTAAGGCATTTCATCTCAATTTCCACTCCACAAGGACATATTTGGTATCATGAACATCTTTATTTTTATGTGGTGTATATACTTCTCCATTTAGTTATTTAACATGAATATTTTCCTATTAAGGAGGATAATATTTCACTTTAATTATACTCTCAAAAATAGTTTCCTTATTTTCTTCCAACTTTCCTCTCTTTAGAACATGAATGAGGAAAAGAATGCTTAAAATTTTAACCAGTTTTATATTTGTTTTACATGGATATTTGTTTCCTCAAAGTCAATAATTTTATTATATTCTCAAAAACTATTTTTAAAATACTATAATTATTTATTAAAAGACATTTTTACCCAATTTTTACTTTCTACAAAATAGTTTGAAACGAATGCTTTTATTGTTCTTCCAAACATAGTACTTTGTGACTTTTCTAAAACAAATTGTCATGGGAATGTTTTTTTCATTTATGATATGATAATATTTTACCAGCAAAAGGAATAATATATTATTTTTTCTAACTTTAATATTTTACTATTTTATATTCAAACAAATGCTTTGATTTATAATTATGCATTTCTTAAAAGCTGATTTCAAAAAAAATGTAAAGATTATTTCCCCTAAAAACGTTTTAATGAGTTTTATGTGTCATTTATATTAATCAATGACAAAAACCCTTTATTTTAATAATTAAATACTGGGAATTTGTTGCAATGACACTATCATTTGAAACATTTAGTTAGTTTTGATCATTGGATATTACATTTCTAATAAATAACCATACTCTTTGTATCATGAATATGATTATTGCTTAAAAAATATACATTATAACATGTAATGTTTTAATATGGAAATTATTTGATTGACTATAGAATATGTTGATAAATCCATATCCATTATTTAATACAAATAGTTTCCAATAATAAATATATTTTATTTAAATTTATTTGATCTATAAATATATAGGCAATGCATGGACGTGAAATGATGGGTGGTGACCAGTTATAGATATCCTCTTGATTCTTAAATGGGTCTTGTGAAAGAAAATGAGTTAGAAAAATTAATTGGGACTTTTCAAATATTTTTAATCTATCTTACGAAAGGTCTCAACTATAGAGGTATTAGGATTCTTGAGATTATGTCATACAATATTAATCATTTAATTCATTGATAATTTAGTTCTTAGTATTGTCCATAATATTATCACATTGATATTTCCTATAGGATCATTTCATAATAATTTTATAGATTAAATGGATTTTTTTCACATATTTCCCTTTCCATAGTGATTATTACTTATTTTATAATAATATATTACTCTTTATGTAAAATTTATTGAATGTTTTACATCACCCTATTTTTGGTTTCATTCTCCATGATATGAAGACGATATCATTGAATGAGTTCATGGATGTAGATAAATTTTCATTTTTATGATGTATGTTTTATTAACAATATTATAATGGAATCATGTGTGTATCTCATTATTCGATACTAAAAAACTAGGCAGTCTATAAATTTTTAATCCCATGTATCTTATTAAAATATAATAAAATATCTTTTTATTCAGGGCTATGGGAGGTGGGGTTGTTAAAATTGTGATACAGGTAAAAAAAGTGACATAATTCCTTTTGTGTTTTACAATAAAAAACTTCTTTGTGTTTTGTTCCATGTTGATTTGATGGTGACCACGGGTCAGAAGTTTTTATTTTGTTTATTATTCTTAGTAAATTTGGGTTATCTTGTGATGATCACAAATAGTACTCAACTATCCAATATTTTTTTATTCTATCAAATATTATTATTACATATTTATATGGTGTAGTGTTTTGATAATTATTTTTGTTTTACTACTTTTTCCTTGTTTGGGTGGTTTGTATTGTTGGATTTTTTATTCACTAAAATATATTATATTATATATGGGTAACTCATTCTAGATTCTTAGTTAATTTCTATAACGTTGAATGATATTTTGAGAGGGTTATGTTCCTTCAAAATAGTATATTTTAAGAGATTCAATTATTTTAACTAACCCAAAGTGATCAAAACCATGTTTCAGTCCTTATAGAAGGCTACCCCTGGAGATGTGTTTGGTTGAAATTGGTGGGTTCTTTTAAAGATGATTTTAGATAACACTTTTTATTTGGTGAGTAAATATTAATAAAATATATGATCATTATAACATGAGATGTAGGTACATAGAAGTTGTATCTAACTCTTACTCATAAAAAACATCAAGTTTCAATTGGTAGTCATTATTTCACATTGGAATTAAATTTTTTTGTTATTTTAAGATTGCTTAATTAGTATTGATGATAGAATGTATTAAAAGGATGTTTTATAAGTCACCATAAAGAAAACCAAATTTTAATGTAGAAACATGATAAATAATATATATGAATGATTATTCTAAATGGTATTCAAAATAAAGTTATTCTATGAAATTGGTTTTTAAATATTACAGTAGGGGTTTCATAGATGGTTCATAGTCTACCATAAAATGGATCCTAACTAGTAAGAGTATAAAATCACTCCAAATTTTTATTTTTTTAATCCTTGTGATTTTAAATAATTTATATGGTTGATTATTATTAATTTGGAAATATGCTATAGCGATATTCGAAAGGGTGTTGATATTGGTTAGTTCGGTTGAATGTATGTTTTGGGTTGTGATATTTAATTATTACCAAACTAATTGATGTTTTATAATAGTGAGGTGTATAATAATATAATTTTAAATTCATCTTCATTAATTTAAGTAGAAATACGTTTTTAGTTTATTATTTAATACAAAAAAATTAATGTTTTCCCAATGATTATAATGTATATGATTTTAAATTATATATGGTGTTTTAAATTTTTTTATTAAATATAATTTGATCTTTATATTCTTATAATATTTTTTATCATGAAATTATTGTTCTTTACAATTATTTAGAAAATAATGGTTATGAAAATACATTCTAGGATTTAATAAGTGGGAATATTTAAATTGTACTATGAAATTCATTAGCTTCAAAATGGGGTTCAAAATGTTAATTGTTTTTTTTTTGATAATCCCAAAATCATTTGTTTTAATCAAGCTAAATTAGTGGTTTTTAATATAATTAATTTTATAATGGAGTTTTATTATATTTATTTTACCTACTAAATTTATAACTTATGATATTCTATTTTTTTAGTATGATTTTATTTGTAATGATATCATATAATTAGATAGATATTGTTTAAATTAAAAATACATAAAATATTTTCCATATAAAATTATTAGTGGATCAATTTTATAGAAAGAATTTAGAAATTGGGGTTTCATTTAATTTGTAAACTATTGTTATTTTTTTATAATTTTTTTGGTGAATTTTTTTGTTCTATATTTTGGACATGTTAGAAATTATTGAATCCATTTTTACAATTCTTACTTCTCAAATTATTCTTAATTGCATGCAAAATTGAGTTTTTTTATAAATACGAGAAGTTAACAATTTTTAATAATATGAAATTTAGTTACATTGTTCTATGTATTTTTATGAATTTAAACGTATTTTAAATGATTATTTTTTTATAAAATGATTTATGTATTTTTCTATTATACTATAGAACAATCAATAATTGAAATTCTTATTTGATTAAACTTTTGTTTTTTAATTATTTAACACTCACAAATCATTTTAAAAATGTTTGAAATTATTATACCATGTTTATTTTAAAATGTAGTGATATTGTAGGTGTTTTTTGAATAATATTAATTTTTAGGAAAATAGTACACTTAAAATCATTTTTTAATTTATCTTTAACATCTAACGTCATATTTTAAAGAAGGGGGTTCATTTTAGTTATTGATTCACTTATGTTATATTTTATAAAAGAAATGTGAATTAAGTTACATTAAAATGAGGTTGTGTTTAAATGGGATTAAATATTATTTGGATTCATTTTCTAAAGAGTTGTCTTTCGACTGTTTACTAATCAAAAATAATTGGAGTGGTTTTTGTAATATTAGTTTTTATTTATATATATATTATTAGAAACTACTCTATTAAATTCTTTTAAATAAATACTTTTGAAATAGTTCTATGAGTAATACCTTATTTGGGTTGGTTTTATTCTAATCATCGAGTATTGAAATTTTATATTATATTTTCTATAGTAGGTGTTCATCAATGAATTTTTTTACTTATGTTTTACTAAATTTTATTTTACAATGGATTGGGGATATATTTTAAATAATGGGTATTAACAATTTATGTTTTTAAAAAACAATAATGTATTTATATGTGTAAAAAATTAATAAATCCTATTAAAATTAATACATTAAGAAATTAACCTTATATTTTAAATAAATAATGTATTCATTATAAATGTTATAGAATACATTTATATAGTTGTGTGTAAAGTTTGATTTCCATCCTAAAATAAGAATTTATGATGAATTGATGGACCATTAATAAATGTAAATTTATGGAATCTTATTTCGAATAGGGGATGTCTTTTTAATATAGTGTGATTTTATTTGAATTATATGTATTGAAATTTTAATTTATCTAAAATGACTATTACATCACTTTTAATATAATCAACATAATATCATTAAAATACAAGATCAAAATATTTAGCATCTTTATAAAATTATTCTTATACATGACATACACGTAATAAAATTTAGAAATAATTTTAATCCTTATTTATGTTTAAAATTATCCAACAATATCTATTGTTCATATTGTCACCAAGGGATATACTTTAAAGAAACGGCTCAGTAAAAAATCCTAGTAAGGGGAGGAATAAGGGGAAAGAATCAATAGTACATGGGTTAATATCAATGTATCATAAGCATGGGTTCAACACTAAAATCACGAGGGAAACATTTGAAAATGGAAGGGAATGTGGAATATCAATATTAATGAAATATAATATCCTGTTGGCGAAATAGAAAACATAGTGGTAAAAAAATTTAAAATAATTTCTATATAAAACATATGGGAATAAATCATAATGGCATCATTGTGAATAATGATATCATCACGTCCACAAATAATACACATATTCTTATGATAAATATCATAATTGAAAATTCATTAGAGATATATGTAATTCTAATCCCACCTATCACATCATATAATGCTTACAATCATTCACGACACATGGAAGGTTAAAATTAATAAAATAAATGAAAAGAACATTAGGATTCAATAAAAAATAATAAATCTTATACATTAGAATAAAATATCATTTTCTTCTTTTTAAAAGATAAAAAATCAAGTGGATTCAAGATATGTTATTGAAATTGAATCGTTTTTGAAGAAGAAATGTAAATGACATAGAAATTATTTTGGAAGGGTAGAAACAAGTATATAACTAAGATAAAAAATAAAAAACACTAAATGTGAATTTTTTAGATATTAATGGAACATTAATTCAGAAATTAATTTGAATTAGGATATAACAAAAAGTAAATAGTTTTGGTTTGAGACTCCACATACCTTAAATAAACCTTTATTTTGTAATTTTTTACCCACAAAATAATTAATATTGGTATATTAATGCATGTACCAAAATCTAATTATAGTTATTTTGTCACTATTTATTAATTATAATTAGTTAATTTTGTTTCTTAATTCACTGGTTTAATGGGAAGTCATTTTGATATCACATTTCCATAAATATATTCCACTTTTCTTTGATTATATATATTTTTGGTCATTTATAGATCTATATAATTAATTAAATAAGAATAATGTATAAAAATTTTCAAATTCCTATTTCTTAAATTATTTATTATAACCATTCATAAGGTTTCTGATAATAAATGAATTATTAATGTCCTCATTGGTCATTAAATGACCATTAACGAGACCTTGTCCATGGAGGATGTATGAGAATAATGAAATATAATTACATAGTAGATATGTTTAGTTATGTATGTTAAAATTACTAATTTAATGTTCACATTATTATTAATAATACTTATAATTTTTTATATTTGGAAGGGATAGTGAAAAATATTAAGAGATGAAGAAAAGACAGTTAAGAGTTGATGAAAAGAAAACTAATTTTCAGTGTATCTTATCTTGTACAACACTAGAATTCCTTGATTCATGGAGTTGGTTAATCCAGTACACCCCTTAGGATTAAATGGGGGATATGGGATACTATTTCTAAATATTTATTTTCTTAGAAAAATTATGTATAGATAAATTCATAAGGGAGGAGAGGGGTTATTAATACTATAGAACAGATGCATTTTCTGAATAAAATATTTAATAATTTATTATACCCAATGTATACCTTGTAAAAGTGATATTTTTGATAGAATTAGTCATATTTAAATATAATTTAATTGTTTTAGGAATTTAAGCCCCTTCATAATTAAAGTTCATTAGTCTTTAAAAAAATGGAGAAAAATGAAAAACATTGTCATAATGAAGAATTGTGACTTCTGATTTAGGAATTCAATTTTTTGGTTTTGTAAACATGTTTATTTTATTTTAATGAAAAATTTATAAAATAAAATATGTTTTGGTTGGGAAAATATTTTTTTATTCATTATATCATTATTAAATTATGAATTATGTAATTTTTAGTACACCTTTTATGAAAAGAATGCATTTCTAATATTTATCTAAAAATTTAATTTATTTTAAAAATGTACCAAAATATAACCCTGTGAAAATTTAAATGTTCTGATTTTAAAAATGAGTTTCCTTTAATTGAAATAATTTTATTACATGGTTTATTTTAAATTTTTATTAAATATTATGATTTTTATTAAATACCATAAAATACAATTGATTAGAAACGAGGTTATATTATCATTGATTTTTTAATCATGATATTTATTATAATATTTTTATATAACTAATTTACTCATATTAAATATTATTTATATTATGTTTTATTTTCATAAGGTCAAATAACTATAACAATGGTAAGTTTTCTATTCCAAATTTCTAGGTTATCTTATAAAGGCAACATTACTATTAAAACTAATATATATCTTCTTATAAATACCACTTCTTCCCATCATTAATTATTCACCCATATTACTCCCATGGTGATACAATTCCATTTCAAAAAATGTCTAATGTGTTTATAATATATGTTTAATTTCTATAGTGTTGGTTGTTGGGGGTGATGAATCTAGCTATTTGGGGTGACCTATATTTTTCTATTATACTTATATTAATATATATTTTTGACCCATTTCAATTTGTTGAATTTTTATGGATATAGTTAATCACTAATGTCATTATTTTCAATAATAAAATAAGTTTTTAATCATTTAATTATGTGTTTTACATGTATAATAAAATAAAATATAATATAAAATAAATCTGTTTGATGAAACTAGTATCATCTATAAACCGTAGGTTATTACACTCTTCCCCCAATTAGAAATTTCATCCTTGAAATTTAAACTCACATATCTAGTTGAGAATACGGGAGGCTATTTTTTTCGTTGTTTAATCTAGTTCCCACATCACCTCTTTATATTTATGGTTTCACCACAACACATTGTCATGGTTTGTTGACTTGATATGTATAACATTTTCAATATAGTCTAAGATCATATCTTTTTTCTCTATATATGAGGGGAAATTCTCTATTTGTATCAACTCCATATTTATTACCTACGAGGGATCATTAATTTTATTTCGTAGGATCGATATAAGGAGAACATCACGAACATGTGCTACATTTTGTGTAAGACCTCGTAAATATACCATTGTTCTTATACGATTAAGGATATCAAATGGTATAATGTAACATGGGATAAGCATCAGTTCATTCCAAATTACATAACTCTATTTTAAGACAATATTTAAAGGAAAACATTGCTAGTATCTTCTTACTCCAAGTTCCTTAGACCATTTTTGATATGGATCGTTTTCTAAATATGAGCATCGTTTATATATTATTGGAATCCTTGAACCTTCTCTGACATCTCTTATATAGGTTCTGGTCCATGTTTCGTTTTATCACCAACATCCACCCACAAATTATGAGTTTGAAATCTCTTTCCATAAAGTGATTTATATGGATCCATTCGAATATTTTAATTGAGTATTTTTTATGAGAACTTAAAAAATGAGAGATATGGATCTCATTCTCCTTTAAATTCCATTCATCTAGCTTTAAGAACATTATTTACTATATAGATAGTCTTTTCTGATTAGTTGTCATTCTGGGGGTTATTGGCAATATAGAAATTCATTTTAGTATTTAGATATTGTTGAATATATCTCATGAATTCAGAAGTGAACCTTGGATTATGATTAAAGACGATAGTGGTGTCCAATATAGCCTCTCCATTCCATATAACTATATCTAAATTTTATTTTCATGAGTGAAATATTTATGTATAGTGATGAAGGGGGAATTCATAGTGAGTTGATCCCCCAAAAAACCATATCATATTGTTTCATTTGAATGTATTTAGAAGACCAATGAAAAATAACATGGTGTTGCTCTCCCATGTACACATGCGAAAAGGCACTAGTTTCATCCTCACCATAGTCATGTTTTACTCTTCTTTATCTAACACATATACCAAGATCTTTTCAGTATGCTCACCAATTTCATTATTTAGGTGGTCTCACTAAAAGGTCTCTTGGATATCACAGTACATATTTTTTCTTCTAGGGTGGATGGAGAAATAAAATCTATGAATATTATCTGAATCATCTTTTATTATATCAGGTGAGGAATGAACACTAATTATAGTTTCAAATTGATTGAGACCATCATCATCATTATGGAATTCATGAATCTTACCTTCCTTTAGTGATTTTACCATTTTTTAATCCTCCAGATTATCCCTTAGATCCTCTATAACATATTCTAGAATAGATAGTTGAGAAATAATTTTAGAAAGGTAGGATTTCATCCATAACATTATGATTTCAAAATACATCATTTTCATATCTATAATGATAGGGTCTTTCACAATCCTCATCATGGATAAAGAAGAATATTCATTTCTATTATGCCCATCAGTAGCCTTGTTCACCTTTCATGGATGGTAGGCAAAATATCAATCAGAGTCCATGTTTATCTCTTATGATATTCACTAACAAATTTTGAGACCCTTCCATGGTATTATGTAATTTATAATATTATGATCAGAATATATGTCACACTTTTATCAATAGAGTTTATAACACCAAATATTCAAAGTGAGGGTCACAACTTCTCACTCCATATAATGTGTTGTGTAGAGACCCAAAGCTTGACGTACATGGACAATACATTACATTTCCGGAATGCATAATACATAACAAAAATAGACACACAAGGATCATAATAGTTTAGTTTCTTTGGAAACTCATAATATAAACATCTAATCATGTTGAAAGATCTTCAACATCTCTCATAATGATCTTCCCCTTTTTGTTTCCATACCTAAAACCTTTCTTTATTTCCCAGGGAAAATAAAACATAAGAAGGGTGAGCTCAAATGCTCGGTAAGGGCAAACATAGAGAACATAAAACAATCTATAGACATTTGAAAGCAAAAACATGAACTTGAAATCTAAACATTAAAACCTTGAGCAAAGACATAAATCATGGAAGTACGTAAGAAACATATCATAATGGAACATCAATCATGATAAAATATAATGGGAATAAATCATGTAATTGTGCCAACCATTCAACACTTGTTATGATTTCCATAGTAGCCAAAGCATTGCTGCCAATACCGTCTTAGTGGACAAAGTCCCTTTCTGAATCAAGCTCACTCCTCGTTCCAGTCCTGTAACACTGAACTGGATTAACTTACCGTTCCATCCATGTCTATCTCATGACATATATTTTCTTTACCCAATGCAATGGATGGAGATATAGGTCCCACCCATCTCATTATTAAATCATTCTTACTTGTGCCATAATATAAACATACATCATTCATAATAACCCAATAAATAAAATGAGTTTCATAAACATCATCTCATCATCACATAATCCATATAAATGAAATGGATATAATTTCATAATAAGAAAAGTGAAACCATTTAAATCATAGAGACATGATACTTGAAACATACACCTATGAAAAAATGTCATCTTAGATGAATAATGGTTTTGATAAAACACATGAAATTAATTCATGAGGAAAATATCCTTTCTTCTTCAAAATCATTCTCTTTTTAAAAACTTTCATGCCATTTTAAAAGAAAAGAAATTTGTTGAAAATAGTAATGAAATATTTTGGAGGAAGCTTCATGAAAATAAGGCTTTATAAAACTGTAAAAATCTGTTCGTGCCGTATAAGTTAAAAAAACATTCTTCTCGTACTTTTCCCGGAAAAGTCAAAAAGTACCTCATAAAATAATGATTCCATACATACCAGGTAGTAAATGTCAAAAATGGGTAAAAAGGACATTATACATACATAAAACCATTTTTAGGAAACATGGACATGGATGAGAACAATAACCCTAGTAAATTCTTACGAATAAGTAATCTCGGATAAAAATGAGATTTGCAAAATTGTCCCTTACCTTAGGTCTGATATTCTTCGTATGGATCCAAACCTCCGGTATAATGATTTAAATAATGTCATATAATTATCATATAATCATATTCGTTGTTATGATATCATATATGTTTCACTTATGACTTTATATTACCCGTTCTTTTGTAAATTCAATGTAAATGCAGTGTTTTGGGTAAAATCATTTCATTTATCTTATGTGTTTCAACTTGTCGTTCATGATATTATTACTTATATCCTGATTTACATAATTCCAGAATGTAAAACATGATTTGTATATAATATATATTCATTATATACATATATATTATAGATCAATAAAAGGAATGAAATACACCATTCATGGAGACGGTAGGCTGAACGTACGCATGAATGCTGTTTTCGTTTCCTTATTGAATTGGATGAAACTAAGTAGATGAAATAAATATATATATATATATACATAAATCTAGTTGCATTATTATTTCATACATTTAATTATTTTTCATTATATAAACTTTATGATCATTCATGTATAGTTAACATGGAGAATGAATCTCATCTCGTCGTGGAGACGGTAGTCCGTACGTACTCACCAGCGATGATATCGTTCCCATAATTATTGAATAGAATTGGAGTGGATGGTATAATATATAATAATCAGTATGATGTTATAATAACCATATATAGTTATTCTTTACACTATTATACACATCCATATAAGGTGTTGGTGGAAAAACAGATTTCACCACGTTGTGGGGACGATATTCCGTACGTACGCACACATGGTGATTTCATTTTCCGTAGGATGGATAGATGGTGAAATACGGTTGTTTCATACATATAATAACATATCAGTATATTAGTTATACTGATGTTATTACTTCATAATGAAATGACTAAAGAAGAAGAAGTGGAAGAAGAAATAATGTTGAAAGAATCGGTAACGGACATTACCTCTTCTTTGAAGCGCCTCTTTGAGACCTCCTCTTAGGGCACTAAAATTGTTATTTGAAAAAGACCAGAACCTCTAGGATGTTTCTATAGAAATGGAGAAGAGAATTTTTCAGGGTTTTTCCGAGCATGAAGGCTCAATGTGGTGTGAGGAAGAGAGGGAGGAGGTTCCCTTTTATAAGGGAGGAGAGGGGCACCTTTGGAATAACTGAAAATATTATTTTATTATAAAGCCATATTCGGTTTTTAATAGCTTAAAATTGAGTTATTTAAAATATAAGGTGGTTATGGGTCGAAATACTCTCATCCAATAGAATTTAGACAAGTTTAGTTTTCCATTTTAACCTTATCATTTAGATTTAACCTTAAGTTAAATAATTTTACTTTAACCGTGTCTTCTTGTTTTCATACACTATTTGGTTAATAAACATACTATAACAATCCAAAAGATCACCAAGTTGTTAATTATTAATATATATAACTATATATAAGTCATTCGCTGAACCATAGATTTTTAGGAATAAAATAACAATTAATAATATAATATTTGTTTTAAAAACTATTTTATGTCAATTTTGACACTATTTCGTAATTGATTTTTGCGAAAATCATAAAAGAATGATTAGTTAGAAAAAATTAATGTAAATAAATATTAACATGTAATATTAAACAATAAAATTAATTTAATTAATAAAAAATATCAAATTACATTTATTTGGGTATTTATAACATCAATTATGTCAATATTTTATTAATAAGATAATTACTGCATCATCATTGTGTCATAAATAAAATATATTATTTAATGTCTAAAAATTACAAATAAACTACCATTATGTAGGAAATATTTTTATCTTTATAATTAATATTTATAGTTGAATTTATGTTATGTATAACCCTATATTAAAAATGATTTACTTATTACACTTTGATTTTAAATATTTTAACCCTTCTTTAAATAAATTGATAATAAATGTCCTAATATAATCCAAGTGGGACTAAATGGTCATATTTTATTCCTAAGGTTGTTTTTGGTCGAATTTAACTTATCCAATAGAATTAGAACATGTTTTTGGGCAATAATAATATCATTTTTACCCTTAATTATCCTATTTACTTTTAACTGTGGTAAAAAAAGTAAAAAGTTACTATTCACCAAAAAATATTTTCATCTCATTGAACCAAATTTTATTCCTTGATATTAACCGCGTCTCTCGGGTTTTCGAAATTCAATTCACAGAAGTGGTAAAATTTCATTTAAATGAAAAAGTCAGTTTTTTAACTACCACTAAGTGGTTTCCCTATTCATCGAAAATTGTAGTTTTTCAGAAAAATACCAAAAATTCAGACTATGCATTATTTTATATTCCAAATTAAAAATTGATGTCTATTTTGAGAAATTAAAAACATAGAAGTGGAATTAATTAATTTTAAAATTAAATCCTGTAATCAAAACAAATAGCGTGTTTTTTTAGAAACACAAATTATCCAAAGATTGATACTTGTTTATATCCAATTTCAAAGTGAAATTAATTCCAATGACCAACATTGGATTGAATGGTAAAAATATATTATAATTTCACATTAAACCCTATTAAAAATATAATATAACCATATAAACTAATGCGATGAAAAAATTTGTTTTTAATTAAAATATAGGGTGTTTTTACTATTCATTAAAATATGAAAGTTATCGGAATAGTATGAAAAATTATCCAAAGTAAATTTTTATATCCTAATTCCAATGAAGAATTTTATTTTGTCAAATTGATCTTTTAGAAATATCAAAAACAATATTAAAAGTTGGTGCGCCATCAAAAGGCGGAAAAACTACATTTTTTTGAAAAATATCTATTTTACTCGATAATTTGATTTTGTTTTCATACCATGTTCTATAAAATGTGTAAGATGAATAATAATGTTATAAAATTAAAAATGTAGTTGATACTATTCATAACTGCTAGTACATAATAATATTATAACCATATATCATTGTATAGTAAAACTTGGTATTGCGTACAACACACGCTATCGAAAAAGGTCGCGATTGCATTTAATGCAAGCCAAGTCGGGGTTGCGTGTTGTGAAAGACTCCTCCGTTGTTTCGTATAATAGAATCCAACCATATTTCATTTATACATTGAATATATATATATATACACTCAATGTTTCGTAGAATGACTACTATCAAAATTGTGTGTAACATGATCCATGAATAGTGTTGTGTATAATGCAAGCGCATATGATGTTGCTTATAACGCAAGGTAATCTTGTTGTAGCTTACAAGAAAAGACATCATAGAAATTAGAAGAATATTTTTCAAAAAATCTCTGGGTGTTACATTCCTCCGCCCTTAAAATGAATTTCGCCCTCGAAATTCGTTGGGGTTATAAATTGTTTACTATTTATAGAAACCCACATCGTAAAAAGGAATACTAAACCATAATTTTAAAAACTAAAGTATGAAATGTAATGATTACCCAAAGTAACTCATAACTGGGTTTCCATATTGGAGAACAAAGGTGAAAATATGGATATGGAAGAAAAATGTAACCATCAAGTTCTGATGGAGAATGATAGAGAACATGGCTATGAAAAAGCCACCAATCACAAAGCCATAAATTTGTGATGATTTAATGTACCATCTGATTCATCAGATATAAGAGAACTAAGACAACATTTTTGGTTTTCAATATCACTTCCCTAAAGTTGAAAATTTTGATTTAGAAGAAATACTTCCTTGATTTTGGTAAAATATCACTGTTTTTCGTGATTTGAACAATTTCCACTTCATATCTTAAAGAAATGAAGTTTTATTTGTTATTTGTGAAGTGTTAACAGATCATGTGATAGAATGATGGGTCATTCCATCTGTTTCAAACAAAAGTTTATCAAAAGTTATCAAATATACATAAGTCCTTCTATGGTGTGGTTAATGGTATATGATTCCAAAAATGATCATATACTTCATATATCATACCGCTTAATAAAATAAAACTAGTTTCTACTAACCAGGGACATCCTATAGGCTAGTGGTATGAGATAAAAGAAAGTCGCACTTTGGTTGTGGGTTCGATTCCCACAGCTTTGTCCGACGCGATGGGATGTCGCCTATCCTGAAGGTTGTCCTTTTTCTAAAACAACATTACTATAACTTCCCATCAATAATATCAAAAAAAGTTCTATACTTAAACAGTACTAACTTATGTCAAACATAATACATTCCAATCTTTAGTCTTATCTAAAATACTTCGGTCCAAGCTCAGAGTATAATGAAAATGATTACTTGAAATGTCACATAATAATCACATGAATGCCATCATTTATCCCCAATATATAATAAGATATATCTTGTTGGTCAAATTACAAACATGTGAATACCTTAATCATGTATTCTCTTGAATAATGAATACCCATTAAACCTTAATGAAAGCATGAATGCTGTCAAAAGTTAACTCTTTCCACATACCAAAATCCAAAAATTCTATATACTCAAACCATGATATGACATTATCCTTTTATCAGTCACGAGCTCCTGAATACTCTCAAACATTTAATTTTATCCTTATCCCTTCATTATGCGCATATCATCTACTTTCCAAAAATATCTGAATAACCTTTCAAGGTCACTAGTACCATTCATCATATACTTTCAAAACTTATGGAAAGACAACAGTGTAACAATCCTTAGATGTCTCTTTATTCCATAGTACCATGAGATTAATTATACAACATTACACTTGATAAACATATAATCATTCAACTACCTTCTTAAACCATTGACCGAGCTTCCACAATTCATTCACTTCACATATCATTTTTAGTCTCTTCTTCATCATCAACATAAATATTACCCATACGACCATACTGATTCTCTTCATGAAACTTTCCCTTAGGGCATTGGTTTTCATAATGCCCGTACATTCCACATTTAAACCACTTAACCATTGTTGATGTCGTAGCAATACCATTATCCTCATCATGGTGTTAACTGAACCTTTTCATTTAAACTTACTGGATTTGTATCCATGTTTTCCGCACCCAAAGTATCTTCCAGTTCCTTTGAAACATTCTCCATGATGCCTCTTCCCACATTATTTACATGAGGGAAATTGAACTTTCTTTCCTCTAAGATAATCATGAAACACCATCTTTCTCTTATTAGTCGAGTCAGGAAACGTACCAAATTTGAGTTTATTGATCATATTATGAGATTGATGATTCGATATAATAATGATGTTTGGACTTCCAAATCCCATTTAATTTGGTTTCTTGTGAAGAATATCATTCCATTGTCCATAATATCCTCTATTATCATGAATCTTCCTGTTTCCATCCATTTTCTAAAATCCAAAAAGAGTAGTGTGAGAGGAAAAAATCATGCTAGGGAAAACAACATAGTAAAGGGGGAGTACCCTTAATATCTAACATCTTAGGTTAAATTCTAATATCGTTACCGTAGTTCTCGGACTATATCCTATACGTATACTTATCCTTAGGGACATCCCTAGACATACCTTAAAAATATCTCTAGAGATCTCACTAACGTTTTCACATCCTAGTTTCTAAAGGTTGACTAAACATTTCCTTTGATACCAACTGTAGAGACACACAAGGATCGTAACAAAAATAGAGACACTAAACATTTGTGGAATACTTAATAAATAACAAAAATAGACACACAAGGATCGTAATAGTTTAGTGTCTTTGGAAACTCTGAAAATAAACATATAATCATGTTGAAAGATCTTCATCATCTCCCATAACGATCTTCCCCTTTTTATTTCCTTACCTAAAACCTTTCATTATTTCTTGGGTAAAATAAAACATAAGAAGGGTGATCTCAAATGCTCAGTAAGGGAAAACATAGAGAACATAAAACAATCCATAAACATTTAAAAGAAAAAACATGAACCTGAAATCTAAACATTAAAACCTTGAGCAAAAACATAAATCGTGGAAGTACGTAAGGTATATATCATAATGGAACATAAATCATGATAAAATATAATGGGAATAAACCATGTAATTTTGTCAACCATTCAGCACTTGTTATGATTTACATATTAGCCAAAGCATTGCGGCCAAGACCATCTTAATGGATGAAGTCCCTTTCTGAATCGAGTTCACTCCTCATTCCAATCCTGTAACACTGAACCAGATTAACTTAACGTTCCATACATGCCTATCTCATGAGATATAAATCTTTACCCAATACATTGGTGGGATATATAGGTCCCACCCATCTCATAATGAAATCATTCTTACTTGTTCCACAAAATAAACATACATCATTCATAATAACCCAATAAATAAAATGATTTTCATAAAAATCATCCCATCATCACATAATCCATATAAAATAAATGGATATCATTTCATAATAAGAAAAGTGAAACCATGTAAATCATAGAGACGTGATACTTGAAACATACACATATGAATAAATTTCATCTTAGATTAATAATGGTTTTGATAAAACACTTGAAATTAATTCTTGAGGAAAATATCCTTTCTTCTTCAAAATCATTCTATTTTTACAAACTGTCGTGCAATTTTAATAGAAAATGATTTTGTTAAAAATGGTCATGAAATATTTTGGTGGAATCTTCATGAAAATAAGGCTTTATAAAACTATAAAAATCTGTTCATGTTGTATAAGTTAAAAAAACATGCTTCTCATACTTTTCTCGGAAAAGTCAAAAAGTACCTCGTAAAAGAAAGATTCCATACATACCCTGTTGTAAATGTCAAAAATGGGTAAAAATGACATTAAACATACATGAAACCATTTTTAGGAAACATGGACATTGATGAGAACAATAACCCCAGTAAATACCTACGAATAAGCAATCTCAGATAAAAATGAGATTTACAAAATTATCCCTTACCTTAGGTCCGATATGCTTCGTATGGATCCGAACCTCCTGTATAATGATTTAAATAATGTCATTTACTTATTAAATAATCATATTCATTGTTATGATATCATATATGTTTCACTTATGACTTTATATTACCCGTTCTTTTGTAAATTCAATGTAAATGCAGCGTTTTGGGTCAAATCATTTCATTTATCGTATGTGTTTCAACTTGTCCTTCTTGATATTATTACTTATATAATAATTTACATAATTCCAGAATGTAAAACATGATTTGTATATAATATATATTCATCATATACATATATATTATAGATTGATAAAAGGAATGAAATACACCGTTCATGGAGACGGTAGGTCGTACGTACGCATGAACGTTGTTTTCCTTTCCTTATTGAATTGCATGAAACTAAATAGATGACATACATATATATATATATATACAAAAATCCAGTAGAAATATTATTTCATACATTTCATTATTATTCATTATATAAACTTTATGATCATTCATGTATGGTTAACATGGAGAATAAATCTCATCACATCGTGGAGACGGTAGTCCATACGTACGCACGAGCGATGATATCGTTCCCATAATTATTGAATAGAATTGGACTGGATGATATAATATTTCAGAATCAGTATGATGTTATAATAACCATATATAGTTATTATTTACACAATTATACCCATCCATGTAAGGTGTTGGTGGAAAAACAGATTTCACCACGGTGTAGAGACGGTATTCCGTACGTACGCACGCATGGTGAATTCATTTTCCGTAGGATGGATAGATGGTGAAATAGGGATGTTTAATACATATAATAACATATCCGTATATGATTTATACTGATGTTATTACTTCATAATGAAACAACTAAAGAATAAGCAGTGGAAGAAAAAATAAAGTTGAAAGAATTGGTAACGAACATTACGACTTCTTTGAAGCGCCTCTTTGAGACCTCCTCTTAGGGCACTAAAACAGGTCTTTGAAGAAGACCAGAACCTCTAGGAAGTTTCAATGGAAGTGGAGAAGAGAATTTTTCAGGGTTTGGCCGAGCATGAAGGCTCAATGTGGTGTGAGGAAGAGAGGGAGGAGGTGCCCTTTTACAAGGGAGGAGAGGGGCACCTTTGGAATAACGAAAAATATTATTTTATTATAAAATAATACTTGGTTTTTAATAGCTTCAAATTGAGTTATTTAGATGATAAGGTTGTTATGGGTATAAATCCTCTCATACAATAGAATTTAGACTTGTTTAGGTTTCTATTGTAACCTTATCATTTAGATTTAACCTTATGTTAAATAATTTTACTTTTACCGTGTCTTCTGTTTTCTTACACTATTAGGTTAATAAACTTACTATAACAAGCCACAAGAACCCCAAGTAGTTAATTATTAATATATATAACCTTATATAAGTTATTTGGCCGAACCATATATTTTTAGGAATAAAATAACCATTAATAATATAATATTTGTTTTAAAAACTATTTTATGTCAATTTTGACACTATTTTGTAATTGGTTTTTTTGAAAATCATAACAGAATGATTAGTTCTAAAAAGTTAACTAAATAAATATTAACATTTCATATTTACCTATAAAATTAATGGAATTCATAAAAAGTCTCAAATTACATTTATTTGGGTATTTATAACATCAATTATGTCAATATTTCATTAATAAGATAATTACCGCATCATCATTGTGTCATAAATAAATTAAATTATTTAATGACTAAAAGTTAAAAATAAAATACCATTATGTAGGAAATATTTTTATCTTTATAATTAATATTTATAGTTGAATTTATCTTATGTATAACCGTATATTACAAATGATTTACTTATTACACTTTGATTTCAAATATTTTAACCCTTCTTTAAATAAATTAATAATAAATGTCCTAATCTTATCAATGTGGGCCTAAATGGTCATATTGTATTCCTAAGGTTTTTTTGGTCACATTACACTTATCCAATAGAATTTGGACATGTTTTAGGGTAATAATAATATCATTTTTATCCTTAATTATCCTATTTACTTTTAACCGTGGTAAAAAAAGTAAAAAGTTACTATTCGCCAAAAATTATTTTCATCTCATTGAACCACATTTTAGTCCTTAATATTAACAGTGTCTTTCAGATTTTCGAAATTCAATTCACAGAAGATGTAAAATTTCATGTAAATGAAAAAGTCCATTTTTTAACTACCACTATGTGGTTTCACTATTCATCGAAAATTGTAGTTTTTCAGAAAAATACCAAAAATTCAGCCTAAGAATTATATGATATTCCTAATTCAAAATTGATGTCTATTTTTCCAAATTCAAATTATAGAAGTGGAATTAATTAATTTTTAAATTAATTCCCGTAATCAAAACAAATAGCTTGTTTTTTTAAGAAACAAAAATTATCAAAAGATTGATACTTGTTTATATCTAATTTCAAAGTGAAATTAATTCCAATGACCAACATTGGATTGAATGGTAAAAATATAATATAATTACACTTTAAACCCAACTAAAAAGATAATATAACCATATAAATTATTACGATGAAAAAAGTTGTTTTTAAATAAAATATAGGGTGTTTTTACTATTCATTAAAATATGAAAGTTATCAGAATAATATGAAAAATTATCCAAAGTAAATTTTTATAACCTGATTCCAAAGAAGAATTTTATTTTGTCAAATTGAACTTATATACATGTCAAAAAAATATTTAAAGTGGGTGCGCCATCCAAAGGCGTCAAAACTACATTTTTTTGAAAAATACTTATTTTACTCGAAAAATTGATTTTGTTCTCATATCATATTCTATAAAATGTGTATGATGAATAATAATGTTATAAAATTCAAATTTTAGTTGATACTATTCATAATGGCTAGTCCATAAAAATATTATAACCATATATCATTGTTTAGTGAAACCTGGTATTGCGTACAACACAGGATATTGAGGAAGGTCGCGATTGCGTGTAATGCAAGCCAAGTCAGGGCTACGTGTTGTGCAAGAATCCTCCGTTGTTTCGTATAACAGAATACAACCATATTTAAATTATACATTGAATATATATATATATATATATATACACTCAAAGTTTTGTAGAATAACTACTATCAAAATTGTGTGTAACATGATTCAAGAATAGTGTTGTGTATACTGCAAGCTCATACGGTGTTGCGTATAGCACAAGGTAATTTGTTGTATCATACAACACAAGGCATCATTGAAATTTAAAGAATATTTTTCATAAAATCTCGGGGTGTTACATTCCTCCCCCATTAAAATGAATTTCTCCCTTGAAATTCATCGGGGTTATAAATTGTTTACTATTTATAGAAACCCACATCGTAAAAAGAAATACTAAAACATAATTTTGAAAACTAAAGTATGAAATGTAACGATTACCCAAAGTAACTCATCACTGGGTTTCCATATAGGAGAACATAGGTGAAAATATGGACATGGAAGAAAAATGTAACCATCATGTTCTCATGGAGAGTGGTAGAGAACATGGCTATGAAAAAGCCATGAATCACAAAGCCATTAATTTGTGATGATCTAAGGTACCATCTGATTCATCAGATAGAAGACCACTAGGACAACATTTTTTGTTTTCAATATCATTTCCCTAAAGTTGAAAATTTTGAATTAGAAGAAATACTTGCTTGATTTTGGTACAATCTCACTGTTGTTCATGCTTTGAATAATTTCCACTTCATCTCTTAAAGAAATGAAGCTGAATTTGTTATTTATGAAGTGTTAACAGATCATGTGATAGAATGATTGGTCATTCCATCTATTTCAAACAAAAGGTTAGAAAAAGTTATCAAATATACATAAGTCCATCTATGGTGAGGTTAATCGTATATGATTCCAAAAATGAACTTATACTTCATATATCATACCGCTTAAAAAAATAAAACTAGTTTCTACTAAGCAGGGACTTCCTATAGGCCAGTGGTATGCGATAAAGGACAATCGCACTTCGGTTTTGGGTTCGATTCCCACAGCCTTGTCCAACGCGATTGGTTATCGCCCGTTCTGCAGGTTGTCCTTTTCCTAAAACTACATTACTATAACATCCCATCAATAATATCAAAAAAAGATCTATCCTTAAACAATAATAACTTATGTCCAACATAATCCATTCCAATCTTTAGGCTTATCTAAAATACTTCGGTCCATGCTCAGAGTATAATGAAAATGATTATTTGAAATGTCACATAACAATCACGTGAATGCCATCATTTATCCCTAATATATCATAAGATATATCTTGTTTGTCAAATTACAAACATGTGAATACCTTAATCATGTATTCTCTTAAAGAATGAATACCCATTAAACATTAATGAAAACATGAATGATGTCAAAAGTTCACTCTTTCCACATACCAAAATCCAAAAAATCTATATACTCATACCATGATATGACCTTATCCTTATATCAGTCATGAGATCATAAATACTCTGAAACATTTAATTTTATCCTTATCCCTTCATTATGCGCATATCATCTACCTTCCAAAATATCTGAATAACCTTTCATGGTCACGGGTACCATTCATCATATACTTTTAAAACATAAGGAAATACAACAGTGTAACAATCCTTAGATGTCTCTTTATTCCATAGTACCATGAGATTACTTATACAACATTACAACTGATAAACATGTAATCATTCCACTACCTTCTTAAACCATTGACCGAGCTTCAACAATTCATTCACTTCACATAGCATTTTTAGTCTCCTCATCATCATCAATATAAATATTACCCATACGACCATACTGATTCTCTTCATGAGACTTTCCCTTAGGGAATTGGTTTGCATAATGCCCGTACATTCCACATTTAAAACACTTAACCATTGTTGATGTCATAGCAATACCATTATCCTCATCATGGTGTTAACTGAACCATTTCCTTTACACTTACTGGATTTGTGTCCATATTTTCCGCACCCAAAGCATCTTCCAGTTCCTTTGAAACATTCTCCTTGATGCCTCGTCCCACATGATTTACATGAGGGGAATTGAACTTTATTTCCTCTATGATCATCATGAAACTCCATCTTTCTCTTATTAGCCAAGTCAGGAAACTTACCAAATTTTAGTTTATTGATCATAATATGAGATTGATGATTCAGCATAATAATGATGTGTGGACTTCCAAATCCCATTTAATTTGGTTTCTCATGAATAATATCATTCTATTGTCCATCATATCCTCCGTTATCGTGAATCTTCCTGTTTCCAGCCATTTTCTAAAATCTAAAATGAATAGTGTGAGAGGAAAAAATCATGATAGGGAAAACAACATAGTAAAGGGGGAGTACCCTCAATATCTGACATCTTTGGTTAAATTCTAATATCGTTCCCGTAGTTCTAGGATTATATCCTATACGTATAATTATCCTTAGGGACATCCCAGAACATACTTTAGAAATATCTTTAGGGATCTCACTAACGTTTTTGCATCCTAGTTTCTAAAGGTTGACTAAACCTTTCCTTTGATACCAATTGTAGAGACCCAAAGCTTGACGTCCATGGAAAATAAATTACATTTTCGGAATACTTAATACATAACAAAAATAGACACACAAGGATCGTAATAGATTAGTGTCTTTGGAAACTCGGAATATAAACATCTAATCATGTTGAAAGATCTTCAACATCTCCCATAACGATCTTCCCATTTTTGTTTCCTTACCTAAAACCATTCTTTGATTCCTGGGGAAAATAAAACATAAGAAGGGTGAGCTCAAATTCTCAGTAAGAGAAAACATAGAGAACATAAAACAATCCATAAACATTTGAAACAATAAACTTGTACATGAAATCTAAACATTAAAACCTTGAGCAAAGACATAAATCGTGGAAGTACGTAAGGAATATATCATAATGGAACATCAATCATGATAAAATGCAATGGGAATAAAACATGTAATTATGGAAACCATTCAACACTTCTTATGATTTTCATAGTAGCCAAAGCATTGCTGCCAAGACCATCTTAGTGGACAAAGTCCCTTTCTGAATCGAGTTCACTTATCGTTCTGGTCCTGTAACACTAAACAAGATTAACTTACCATTCCAGCCATGTTTATATCATGAGATATAAATTTTTACCCAATGATTTGGAGGGAGATATAGGTCCCACCCATCTCATAATGAAATCATTCTTAATTGTGCCACAAAATAAACATACATCATTCATAATAACCCAATAAATAAAATGAGTTTTATAAACATCATCCCATCATCAAATAATCCATATAAAAGAAATGGATATCATTTCATAATAAGAAAATTGAAACCATGTAAATCATAGAGACGTGATACTTGAAACATACACATATGAAAAATGTCATCTTAGATGAATAATGGTTTTGATAAAACACTTGAAATTAATTCTTGAGGAAAATATCCTTTCTTATTCTAAATCATTCTCTTTTTACAAACTGTCATGAAATTTTAAAAGAAAAGGATTTTGTTTAAAATAGTCATGAAATATTTTGGAGTAAGCTTAATGAAAATAAGGCTTTATAAACTGTAAAAATACGTTCGTGCCGTATAAGTTAAAAAAACATTCTTCTCATACTTTTCCCGGAAAAGTCAAAAAGTTCCTCATAAAAGAAAGATTCCATTCATACCATGTAGTAAATGTCAAAAAATGGGTAAAAAGGACATTAAACATACATGAAACCATTTTTAGGAAACATGGGCATGGATGAGAACAATAACACTAGTAAATACTTATGAATAAGCAATCTCGGATAAAAATGAGATTTGCAAAATTATCCCTTACCTTAGGTCTGATATGATTCATATGGATCTGAACCACCTGTATAATTATTTAAATAATGTCATTGACTTATTACATAATAATATTCATTGTTATTATGTCATATATGTTTCACTTATGACTTTATATTACCCGTTATTTTGTTAATTCAATGTAAATTCCGCGTTTTGGGTAAAATCATTTCATTTATCGTATGTGTTTCGACCTGTCATTCTTGATATTATTACTTATATCCTGATTTACAGAATTCCAGAATTTAAAACATGATTTGTATATAATATATATTCATCATATACAAATATATTATTGATTGATAAAAGGAATGAAATACACCGTTCATGGAGACGGTAGGCCGTACCTACACATGAACGTTGTTTTCGTTTCCTTATTGAATTGAATGAAACTAAATAGATGACATAAATATATATATATACATAAATCCAGTAGCATTATTATTTTATACATTTAATTATTATTCATTATATAAACTTTATGATCAATCATGTATGGTTAACATGGAGAATGAATCTCATCACTTCGTGGAGACAGTAGTCCGTACGTAGGCATGAGTGATGATATCATTCCCATAATTATTGAATATAATTGGAGTGGATGTTATAATATATCAGAATAAGTATGATGTTATAATAACCATATATAGTTATTCGTTACACCATTATACCCATCCATGTAAGGTGTTGGTGGAAAAATAGATTTCACCACGGCGTGGAGACTGTATTTCGTACGTACGCACGAATGGTGATTTCGTTTTCCATAGGATGGATAGATGGTGAAATAGGGTTGTTTCATACTTATAATAACATATCAGTATATGATTTATTCTGATGTTGTAACTTCATAATGAAACAACTAAATTAGAAGAAGTGGAAGAAGAAATAAATTTGAAAGAATCGGTAACGGACATTACCTCTTCTTTGAAGCGCCTCTTTGAGACATCCTCTTAGGGCACTAAAATAGGTCTTTGAAGAAGACCAGAACCTCTAGAATGTTTCTATAGAAGTGTAGAATAAAATTTGGAAGGGATTGGCCGAGCTTGAAGACTCAAAGTGTTGTGAGGAAGAGAGGGAGGAGGTGCCCTTTTGTAAGGGAGGAGAGGGACACCTTTAGAATAACTAAATATATTATTTTATTATGAAGTCATATTCGGTTTTTAATAGCCTCAAATTGCGTTATTTAGAAGATAAGGTTGTTATGGGTCTAACTCCTCTCATCCAATAGAATTTAGACAAGTTTAGGTTTCTATTTTAACCTTATCATTTAGATTTAACCTTAAGTTAAATAATTTTTCTTTTACAGTGTCTTCTTCTTTTCTTACACTATTAGGTTACTAAACATACTATAACAAGACAAAATAACCCCAACTTGTTAATTATTAATAAATATAACCTTATATAAGTCATTTTTCAGAACCTTAGATTTTTAAAAATAAAATAACAATTAATAATATAATATTTGTTTTAAAAACTATTTTTTGTCAATTTTGACACTATTTGGTAATTGATTTTTGTTAAAATCACAACAGAATTATTAGTTCTAACAAAGTTATCTAAATCAATATTAACCTGTCATATTAACTTATAAAATTAATGTAATTCATAAAAAGTCTCAAATTACATTTATTTGGTTATTTATAACATCAATTATGTCAAACTTTCATTAATAAGATAGTTACTACATCATCATTGTATCATAAATAAATTACATTATATAATGCCTAAAAATTACAAATAAAATACCATTATGTAGGAAATCTTTTTGGATTTCTAATTAATATTTATAGATTAATTTATCTTATTTATAACCCTATATTAAAAATTATTTACTGATTATACTTTGATTTTAAATATTTTAACCCTTCTTTAAATAAATTAATAATAAATGTCCTAATCTAATCCAAGTGGGCCTCAATGGTCATAATTTATTCGTAAGGTTCTTTTTGGTCGAATTACACTTATCCAATAGAATTGGGAAATGTGGTAGTATAATAATAATATCATTTTTACCCTTAATTATGTTATTTACTTTTAACCGTGGTTAAAAAAAGTAAAAAGTTATTATTCATCAAAAATTATTTTCATCTCATTGAACCACATTTTAGTCCTTGATATTAACCGTGTCTCTCAGATTTTCGAAATTAAATTCACAGAAGTGGTAAAATTTCATTTATATGAAAAAGTCAGTTTTTTAACTACCACTAAGTGGTTTCACTATTTATCGAAAATTGCAGTTTTTCAGAAAAATACCAAAAATTCAGCCGAAGATTTATTTGAAATTCCTAATTAAAAATTGATGTCTATTTTTCGAAATTCAAAACATAGAAGTGGAATTAATTAATTTTAAAATTAATTCCCATAATCAAAAAAAAATATCGTGTTTTTTAAGAAACAAAAATTATCAAAAGAATGATACTTGTTTATATCCAATTTCAAAGTGAAATTAATTCCAATGACCAACATTAGATTGAATGGTAAAAATATATTATAATTACACATTAAACCAAATTAGAAAGATAATATAACCATATAAATTATTGCGATGAAAAAATTTGTTTTTAATTAAAATATATGGTGTTTTTACTATTTATTAAAATATGAAAGCAATCAGAATAATATGAAAAATAATCCAAAGTAAATTTTTATATCCTGATTCCAAAGAAGAATTTTATTTTGTCAAATTGAACTTATAGACATGTCAAAAACAATATTTAATTTGGTTGCGCCATCAAAAGGCGGCAAAACTACATTTTTTTGAAAAATACTTATTTTACTCGAAAATTTGATTTTGTTCTCATACCATGTTCTATAAAATGTGTAAGATGAATAATAATGTTATAAAATTTAAAATTTGGTTGATATTATTCATAACGGCTAGTCCATAATAATAATATAACCATATATCGTTGTTTAGTGAAACCTGGTATTGCGTACAACACACGCTATCGAGGAATGTCGCGATTGCGCGTAATGTAAGCCAAGTCAGGGTTGCGTATTGTGCAAGACTCCTTTGTTGTTTCGTATAACATAGTCCAACCATATTTCATTTATACATTGAATATATATATATATATAAACTCAATGTTTCGTAGAATAACTACTATAAAAATTGTGTGTAACATGATCCAAGAATCGTGTTGTGTATACTACAAGCTCATACGGTGTTGCGTATAGCGCAAGGTAATCTTGTTGTAGATTACAACAGAAGACATCAATGAAATTAAAAGAATATTTTTCATAAAATATCGGGGTGTTACATGTTGGGTAGTACATCTAATGAAGATTTAATTGTCAGGAATCATATGATATAAATTTGTTATTAATCAGGTGTATACAAGATATGAATTTAATTTTACTATCACTGTATATGAAAAAAAATAAACATAATGGTATTGTGAGTACAAGAATTGTGATTAGACTATTATTATGCCCTTTAAAGGATTCCCCATGTTGATATTTCCATAAATACGTTAACTTATTCTGTGTAAACAGAGTTATGGGGTTATAAAATCTTGATAAAATTTTTAGAAAAAATTATTTTACAATAATATGATAAGATAACTATGTATTTTTGTTGCACTAGTGGGTCTGTTCCACTCATCAATAGCCTTTTTCTGTGAGGAGTCCATAGAAACTCCCTCACTATTAATCATGTTCCTCAAAAATTTGACTTAGTGCATCCAAAAGTCCCACATTATAAATATATAATACAACTTATCCTTTTTAATGTTTATATTAGAGTCCTTATACGATCTTAATGTTCCTCCCTACTCTTGGATTAAATGACAATACAATCAATAAAGACTGCCATAATTTTTTTGGGGAAGTCTATGAAGAATATATTCCTCATATCCATAAAGATTGAAGGTTATTTAGTATGTTTTAAGGGAATCACAATTAAATCATAGTGTCCATACCTTGTATAGAAGGATATCTTCTAATAAACTTACTTCTTCTCCTTTTAGTATTAATATAACAAATGAGGATCTACCTTTTCGAAGTTCTAATTTCTGAGTAGTTGATCAAAAATGTTATCAATACTTCCTCGGGGATACTAGTAATTTATTATTATCTGGTTGATCTCTTTGTAATATACACATAGCCTCATAAATGCTTCATTTTTCTTTACAAATATATCCGGAACACCCCAATGTGTTACACAAGGGTGCGTGAACCCTTTGTACAAATGAACATGTAGTTGTAACCTTATATCATCTATTTTAATAGGGTTTATCATATTGGAGTGTTTGGAGATAATAGTGGATCTTTGTATAAGTTCTATTGAGAACTGTACCTCCTGATCTGGTAGAAGTATGAACTACTCCTCACGAAATAAATTAGTGTGTTCCCCAATAATCTTAATTTTAGCAAGGATGATGATCACCCACTACTCAACCATTTGGGTATCACCTGATTCTCCATAGGTAATCATCTCTCACATGGTTGAGGGATTCCTTAAGGGGCATTCATTATATTCCTTTCATTTGTAGAAGAGCATTGGTTTGTAAGTAATATAGAATGAGAGTTAATTTTTATTGATAGTTTCTCTATTGTCTATATAGTAAGAGAGAATTAATGAACACTCTATTGTTTAATTCCCCATAAGGAAGAATTATTATATTCAATGGAAGAATATACCCAAATAATATAATAGGATATGAGTCCATCAACCAGGATAAAATGACCACACTACTAGGTGGTTTTACAAATATATCTACTTCATCGTATCATGGAATAGATTCAATAGTTCATGAAAACATTCTAGATATAATAGTATGCGTAGAACGTGAATAATATATGACCATTTAAATTCCGGATTGAATACGATGTGAACCACATAATACATCATTTTAATGTTCAATATTAGAAGTTGTGATGGAATAAGATTTTACTTTTACCTTTAGATTTGGTGGTTTCTAATGCTAATTACCTTTGAGGACCCATTTCCTTGTGCATTTGATTTTATAGCTACCATGCTCCATATAGTTGAAGCAATGAACCATGGGTTGTGCATTAATAGGTGAATTCATTTCCTCCACTATGTTAGTTATATTCTTCTTGTCTCATTTACATTCAAGAGCTTTGGGCTATTTTTCCCACATATAAATAATTTCCTCATCCCCTTGGTGAAATTCCCATTAGGATTCTACCCATATTTTTGAAATGTGGGATGTTCGATCCTCTTTCCTCCATTTTCATTTGAACCACCATTTTGAAACTTCATTCTTCTAAACATATCACCATAACCATGTGACTATTCACTAGAATCGAAATCTAGATTGAGAGAATATATAACTGCTTATTTGTTTCTCCCAAATTCATATATAGTTATTTCCTATAGATGGTGTGGTTTTAAAGAAATAATGAATATATATATTATAACATCATTGTTTTCTTAAATATCTTATGGAGTACTTTTAATAATTTTTATGTCTTACTCATAGCCTATGATATATTCTCTTTAATTTTTTTCTTTATGTCCTCCCACCCCATATCTTCCATTTAATCTTTTAGCATAATATTAGTCTCAGACCCCACATGTTATCTGCTTCTCAATGAAATTATATATGGGGAATGTCACATTCTCTATCATGAATGAATTAAACACAGGAAATTTATTATCGATTGAGGAAATTCACTATCCTATTACAATTGGAAATTTAATTGAAAGATCCACTAAATATTGATGGTTGCTTCTTCATAAAGGAATCAGTTTCTATTTTCTCTTACATTGGTGAATACTGATTTTACATGTTGTATAGTTTATTTTGCTCAACCAGAGAGAGATAGGTAAACATCACAATAATTTTCATAATTTCACCACCCATCATATTTGGAATATCATTCAAACAATAATTTGTTTCTCCTCACATGGCTTGTTGTTCTTGTTTCTCTTGCATACTATCATTTTATAAAATAGAAAATGTTTAAAGAATTCTAGCCAACAAGGAATAAATAAATAATTTATTTCTATGTGAAAATAACGTCTAATGTTGTTTCCTATGGGATCCCATTATTTATATTTTTTTAAAGGAAATTTCAAGGATGTTTACAAACACATAGACTCACACTAAGGGTTTTTACTAAAATTATATAATAATAATACCCAAACTAACTAAACTATAGACCTAATTCCAACTACAACAACCCAAATTTTTATTAAATGACTATTACATTAATTTTATGATAAAAAATGTTGTATGTCTACAATTAAAGATCCAATGGGTTAGTTTATTTGTAAAATTAGGCATATACACCACTTGTACATAATAAATCATACCACCTTTTAAATTTATTATTATTTATCATTATAAATACCTCATATCCTATTAGTAAATATAGTCAAATGATGATATGAATCAATGATATGGGTGATCTAAAAGATTTTTAAGGGGATTAGTTAAGGAAATAAATCAATAACATATGGGTTAAGATCATCATTTCATAAGAATATGATAATAAAAATAATAGTGATGGAAACATTTTATAATGGAATGGAATGATTCATATTCATAATAATGAAACATTATCACACATGGGTTAAATACCACACATTTTGGTGAAGTTATCTTGCATCATGTACACACGTAGCATATGTTCATAAATCAAAAAATTATAATAATGAACAATGATTTAATATTTTTCATTCATAATATAAATAATATAATGAGATATGTTACATTATCCAATTATTTTAGCTCAATATAATTACATTCCTACCCAACACATCATATATAGCTTATAATCAGACATTCATCATTGAAGGATAATAATCATTGTCATTAAATAACCCATAGAAAGGAATGAGTTTTATAAAATATTGAACACATCATACATCATGAAATAAACTTTAGTCTTACCAAATAAAAAAGGGATATCATACTTTTCACAAAATATCCATTTTTTTAATTGAGAATCAACAAAGAAGGATTCGATCAATTTTTAGGAAATTAAAGACATGTAAAAACCACTATAAAAGTCATAAATAACACTTTCGAAGGGTGGAAATATTTATATATATACCTTAATGAAAATATATATAATATTTAATGGAAATATTTCAAATATTATAAGAAAATTTCTACAGAAATCAATATGAAATAGGTTATAAACCAAATAAGCAATTTTGGTTTGAAATTACCATTACATTAATTCCATCTTTATTTCATCACTTGTTTACCTGAAGAATAATAAATATATGTTTATTAAGAAAAGAAAAAATTGAATTATTTTCAATGGTTTCAATACATACAGATTCTATTAATTGCATTATATTTTCTGAATACATGGGTAAAAGTGAAAAAATTATATATCATGATTTCTTTAAAAACTCCATGTTTTACTTTGATTTTCCATTTTACATTCACAGTAATTTATAATTTAGATTAATTTATTAAAAAAACATGAAATAAAAATATATACTCTTTTATATATCCAAAATTATTTGTTATAACTATCTATATGTTCTTTATAAATAAATAATTTGCAGTGTCTTCATTTTTTGTTAACTGACCGTTAATGGGAAATTTTCCAAGGATAAAGTATGGGAATTATAAAATATAATTACATAGTAGGTATAATTATTTAATCATGATAACATATGTAATAAAATTTATTCATAATTATTATCTATTTGTAGAATATTTGTGTTTTTAATGGATAGATAAAAAAAGAAGAGAAGATGAAAAAATAATGAATATTAGATGAAAAAAATACACAGTTGACAGTGTTTCTTCTCTTGTATGGAACAAGATTATAGTGATTATCAGATTTGGTTACAATAGAAATTCTATAAGGATTCTAATGGTATTTATGGGGAAGATTTTGAAAGTGTGTGGATTTTTGTAATTATGATAGCAGTGGTTTTCTAAGGTGATAGATATGGAATATATATATTTAAAGAGGTGGGTATTTTTTGATTAAAATATATAGTTGTTTATTAAATAAAATTTAAACATTATAAAATTAATATTATTTGACATAATAAATCTTATATAAATATATTAGATATGGTTTAGGACTATGAAACCATTTATTATAAGTATTCACTTGTTTTTAAAAATAAATGTAGAATATTAAAGAAATTATTTTTTAAATTAATAATATTGAATTCCGAGTTTTTAAAGAAATATTTAGGTTTGAAAAACATTTTTATTGAATTTTAATGACTAATTTATAAAATTAAATATGATTTCGATGTTAAAAAGTTATATAATTTCATATGTGATTATTACATAATAAATGATGTAATTTGAAACACATCGGTTATCAAAACAACTTACGATATTTCTATTCCATTAAAAATTGATGTATTGAAAATTATTACCTATAAATAACCATTAGAAAATATCAAAATGATGATTTCAAAAATTTATTTCAATTTGAAAAAATAATTATCTATCTTTTGTTAGTTTAGTTTTTATATTGAAATTATGATTTTTTATACAATAACATAAAATAAAATTTAATAAAGATGTGCATATATTTTATTTGAGTATTCAATGTTAATATTTGTTATAATATGTATAATTAGTTATATTTATCATGATAAATATTATTTCTATTATATATAATTATATTTAAGTAAGATTAAAATTTTAATGGTTAGTTTATAATTACAAATAGTCATGTTTCTTTTCCAATGGTCATATTACTTCATATAAATATCACTTCATTCCTTTTGTAATTAATCTAAAAAATTACTCTCAATGTTATAAATTTTAAATTTTTAAATTTTATATCTGTTTAGTAATACCTTTTTTCATTTTTAATGTGTTGGTCATGGGGGAAATGATTATACTAGACCGTGGAAAACCATATTTTCCTATTTAACATTTCTTAATTTATATTATTTTTAGGACTTTTGTCATTTTAATAGACTGGGTTGCTAAAAACGTAATAATTTTTATTAATGAATTCAGTTTTTTTGGATTATTTATGTTCTATATGTTTATAATACTATATTATTTAATATAACAAAATTTATTTCAAGAAAAAAATATCATCTCTAAAATCGAGGTCATCACACAAAGATTTAGAGATGATAATTATTTATAAATCCATGAAATATTATCTTTATTGTAATGTTCTTTGTTATAAATTTTAATTACTTTATGTTTGAAGAAATTATTTAGTGCACAATAGATGCTTGGGAAGAAATTAGTTTTTTAAATTGGTGTTTCATTTTCTATTTGGGTTCAAAAACATATAATATATCCCTTGTTCATGTTATATTTCATATTTTAAGGTGTGATAGGGTCATTATAAAGATAAATTTCACTACATAAATCCTCATTTTTATGTTTTAAAAAACTAAACAATTGATTAAGTATAATATTAGTTCAAATAAGACTGTAAATTTTTTAAACCCCTCTTTTATGTAATGCATTTTATATAGTTATTACCTATTTAATAGTGTATTTATATATATTAAATATATATGTATAATTATGGTTTTAGTTATTTATTAGTGTTTTCCAAAATGTGTTTATTAAATTTTATGTGCTTGAAATTCTCTATGTGTAATAAAATTTAATTTTTGGTATTTTTATCAGGGATTATAGTTTCAAATGGGTTAATTCTTAATTTATGACAAGTCTTAATGAGTTCTGGTTGAGGATAGTATTTATGGTATACATATATATATAATACCATTCTAATATGGGGAATATTTTTTAAATTTGGGAAATATGTGATAAAAATGTTGATTGAATTATTTTAAGGGATTGGTTCCCCATATCAAAGTAATATATATTAGCTTTTATAAATATGCCTTGTTATTCAGAATTAAAAATTAATTTTCCTGATAAACTATGATATTTTAATAAGTAATTTAATTATTTTGACCAGGGTTTTTATACAATCAAATAGAGATTTATTTAAAAATAATTCAACCTTAATTCAATTTTAATGTTTTTAAATTTATATTAACTAATTTGTACATGTCTCATTTTTTACAAGAAAATATTCATTTCCAAAATATATTTGGTTTGGATTTTAATGATTTTTAATTTCATTTTTGTGAAAGGAAAAAAGGGTTTTTTAAATGGTAATTTTTCTTTTCAATATTCCAAGAATATCATGTCCGTTTTAAATTATTATGTGTTTAGATTACATTTTAATTAGTTTTATTATTTTGGTTTTAACGGTTATTAAGGTGTTTGTTTAGAGAGTTTTTAAATATATGTGATGATGTTGATGTTCATATGTGTTTGAGGGGATGTATTTAGTCTTATTTTATTTTTAAATTTATCTTATGGGATTTGATAAATATTTATTTAAATTTTTAACTAGTGTATTTGGGTATTTCCTTTTATGTTACTAAATGAATTTATATATAAGTAATTAAAATGTTAGTTTTGAGATTTTTAATCTCAAATATAGGGGAAATGATATTTGAAAAGGAGACCACAACACATTAATATGGTATAATTAGTGGAAACTATAATATAGTGATTCACTTTAATTTTAAAATATATAGATCCATCACATATCATATTCAGGATGATCCATTTTTTTTAAATTAAAGGACTTTTGGGGGGAATAAAATGGGATGCTGGGGAGAATTTTGACACCCATCATTTCCTTGGTTGATATTTAATAAATTATTTATATTCTTATTTCTATTTTAGTATTTTATAATTTAATAATGTATTAAATTTTGAAGATAGTTCGTGATGAATAGTTGGTGAATAATTTTGTGTTAACTGTGTATTCTCAAAGTATAAGGGGGGTCTCTATTAGAGATGAACATTATGGTTGGATAATAATTACTATGATTTTGTGGGATAACTATTAACTTTTCTTAGGATTATAAAAATAAAATTATATTTTGAAATTTTTATGGGATCACTTCTACCCCCCACCATTTCACTCAAACCTTCATAGAGAAGTGAAAAGAACCTTATATTTTAGGTTAGTTTTCATTGTAATTATTGTCAATATATCTTTTTCAAGATATTAATATATATTTGGGGGTTATTATGGATTATTTTTGGCAGACATATGGATGAAAGGGGCTTGTACTCGTGTTCTAATGGAATAAAGTCCCCAGTGGACCAACATTATTTATGAGATGAAAATCCTTCAATTATAGTTGCACTATCAGCACCATTGGGTGCCTGAAGGACATTAGAAGGTACTTAGTGGCATAAAAAAATTTATTTCTTATTTTGGGGATGTGATTTTATTATTATTTAAAACATAACCCCTTAAACTCTATGATTTTAGATTTATTTCCATTTTTTGGGGAGATACGAAGAGCTCCTCCATTTTTTTCCACATGTGAATCCATTTTCATTCTTTATTCATGTAGAATTTCTTAGTATCGAGATGACATATTTTTTTAGGTGTGGATATCGTATAAATCTAATATTATCGTAAAAATTAATATATTTTATTTTCATGGAAATAAGGGAAATATACTCTTATATAAATTATGTATTTTGAACCTCCATTATGTCCCTCAATATTCTCCAAGTCTGACAATCACAATGACCCTACCTAGCTAAAAATATGGTTGGAAGATGTATTTATACTACAGATTAAATATTTTTTAGAAGTAATTAGACCCAGATAATATTCCTTTATAGGGTGTTCTATGGGATACAGTGCATGGTCTTTATTTCCCATTAAACCATGTAGTGTATTCAATAAATAATCTGACATGTGAAGTACTCTTATATCTCATACTCTTAAAGGGTTTGGAAATTAGTGATATTGGGTTAATTTAATTTAACAAGAATAACATTTCAAAATGAAATTAAACTCTTAGATTATTTTGATACCAATAAATGGTTTTTTTGTTTTTCATTGGCATATGTATTCTCACAAGCATGCATTGAGTGACTTTTGTGCTTGATATTACCATGTAAAATTCCTTGAACAAGTTTTTGTTATTATTTTAAATTTTCATTATATATAAATATTTGTGTCCATTAAAATGGGTTATACTAATATTTCATCAGGGATTTTATGGTGTAATTTATTGTATGACTCCATGTAAAGTCCACTAGGGGAAAATGGTTGTATTTCAGTTTACTGAGGATTGGTAATATTAATAACTAAGGTATATAATTATTGAATAAATTTGTAAGTTAGTAAAACAATGATTTAGTGATTTATGTTTATGATATCATTAGAGTTATGTAACTATTATATTCCACATCCCCCTTTCATAGTTGATGAGATGAATGGTTTCCATGACTATAGTACACCCATTCCATTTTCCCTGGGTTATGATTATGTGCTTACTATAGTATATTGTTTTTCACCATGTGGGAGTTCCATTATAATTACCCAAACTATACAGACATCCATGATGCCAATAAAGCCCTTATGTAAGTGTCTATAGGTATGTATACTGATAGTATAGGGAGATAAATTCATTACTTATATATTTTCACATTTTTCATTGACTTATTATACATGTCATTGGCTTTTCATTGATTTTACTACATCTTTTTATCATTACTACATCCAAATGTGTTTATTAATGTTTAGTAGGGGTGGGTTTGTGAAAAATTACATTGTATAACATACTTACACGTTTCATATTCACCTTTTGGTCTTATTCATCCCCTTTACCTATGGAATATGTAATGGAAGACCATCGAGTAGTGGAGCTATTCTCCTTATATTCAACTACATGAGTAGATCCTTTTATATGAATATGATGAGAATAAGTAAAGTTATTTTAATTCATATTTATGTGGGATTAAAAACTTATAATAATTTCCTTCTTGGTTTTTAAATTAATGTTTGGATGGTACGTTATATATATGGGGTTTTCTGTCTTGTTTCTCTAATTCAGTAAATGCCATAGATGTTTTCCACCTTGTTTTCTTTGAAATACATATACATATAACCACTATTACATTTATTGTTTTTGTATCACACGTATAGGTTCTTCCTTAGAATATTTTTACATTATGGTGACCTCGGCCCACTAACCCCAATGGTCTTGATTATATTTTAGATCATATCTTTACCTGGGTATTAATTTGTTATTACATTCATAATGAGAAAAGGCATCTCCCTCGTATCTATTCTTCATGGAAAATCATTTAATCCTACATATAGTGATCAATAGGTATTCTAATGGTATTTTTAAAATTGATCTTGGTGAAGTTCGAGTATCTTGGATATAGATGTTAAAAAATTGTATCAGAGTACACTAATTTCTCTTGGGAATAATACTAATAGAAACCAATAAATGTGATCATTGGGACTCGAAACACAACCCAAAAATATGCCAAGATATTATATTTGTTTTGAATCATGAGTTACCTGTGGTTTATAAGATCCATTTTTTCCTCTAATCCATTCAAAGGTTTTTTCTATGACCCACACATCATACCAAGCATCATTAAGAATACAGAATTAGAAAATAATGTATGTCTTTGGATTTTATATCATTTATTACCAGTTTTAGTATTTGGAGGAGTTAATGATTAATATTAACAAAAAATAATAAATAAATAAATAGTTATTACCACATATCTTTTGTCAATGAATTTGTAAATATGGTAAAATAAAATATTCCTTTGGTTGATAGCATACTGTTATAATATTGATTGATAGGGATTTATCTGTGTTTCCATAAGCATATATTTATATATTTCAAATCATATTTTTTTAATAAAAAACTATTTCATAATATTTAAAATTGGTTTCTGAAAATAAATAAAATTGATTTAATAATAGATATTAATGGATGGATAAAAGAGTGTTAGAACACACCATAGTAGTGTTGTTCTAAATTCCCAATTATTTTATTTACTTAAAAATATTTGATATTAATACCAATATTATTATAAAATATGTTTAATAGATGAAAACATTTACTTTATAAGAAGTTGTATAAAATCATGTGACACTATCTATACCGCTAGTTAACCCCATTATATAGGAAGAGCTTACTCAATTTCTCCAAGCCGATTGTAAAGGAGTTTGATGAAAGTAACTTATCAATGTTAACATTGTGAGGTATTATCAATTATAAAAGCAGGTAAATTTTTATGGAGAAGAATATAATTCTGTGGAAAAGGAGTGGATTTATTGTATCCAATATATATATGGCCATAAAGACACCGTAGAAATAAAAATTCTTCATAGCCACTTTCATCTAGATTGAGGTTGACTTCCAATAGCATGAAATCATGATTGAATATATTAAATAATACATACTAAAATAGAATAAAATTACTTTTTTATTCATCAAATAAATTTATCCAAACACATTCCCTTGATTAAAGCATAATGAGTTTTCCAATCATTAAAAATGAACAATGTTTATTACGGTATATTTTTATATGTTAATTGATTATTTTCATTTCACTTTGTACCTGGGTGGAGATGAAAAATCATACAGAATGTGATTCTTTATGGGTCTGAAAGAACCATTATAGATTTAGGTGATATATTTCATTTAGATAAAATTATATAAGGGAGTGAAGAAGTTCATCATCATAGAGATACGATCAATGGGAGGTTCAAGAGAGGGTGTTTTCCTATAATGTCACTCTAAAGGTGATTACACTTCTAGTGGTTAAATGTGATGATTGGACGAGGTGAGTAGAAGAGGCTTACGCTAGGGATTCTATGGAAGTAGAGAATGTATATCTCATAGTTTTAGAATTCCTCTAATCCTATGTCATCATAGTGGTTGTATAATGTATAAAATAACAATTCTATATATGAGGGGTAATAGTGTACTTATATTGGTTAGTATATCTATAAAGAAATATTATTTTAGATTTGTGTATTTTCAAGTGTTAGGTAGTGAAATCGGCCATTCCAAAAAACATAAGATCACTGGAAAAATTATCTACTCGGGGGTTTCGACACCCCTTCAGATGATAGGATGTCAAAGTTAGCTTCATTTAGTTGTTGTTCATTATTTAGTGCCTAATTTTATTTTATAGGGTGAAATAGAGGGTATATGAAGGATATATATCAAATATTATTTTTCTATAGATATGATATGGCTGATTTTACTATTAATAGTATTGTTATGATATCATTTTATTACATGTTTTATTTAATAAATATTTTGTATACACTTTTACTCCTAATTAATAATGATCACTTTAAAAACATAATGTGAATAATATGACATTATATATGATCCATGACACTCCATTGGGGAAATGAGTTGAAAAAAATAAAAAATTACAACCTTATGCATAAGTTCTATCAAATTAGGGGACTTTATATGATTTCATGATTTGAATATAAAAATAGTGTGTTTCATTATTTTAATGGATTGGTTCACAAAAATTTCAATATTTTATTATGTTATACAATATAATAATATATTTGTTTTACTTCTAACTGGTGCACAACATGTAATATATGGGTTGTTATAGATTAAAGATAGTTGAATTTTAATCTATTAGGTGATGTTTAGGGTTATTGAAAACAAAATGCATAATTTAAAAGGTGAATGTAAAGAATTTAAGGATTGAAATTTAATTCCTCTTTTGTTGGATCTCTATGCATATGTTTTCCTTGGATTTTTTAGGTTTTCCACAAATTAACAATGAAGAATTACAATTGATATTTTTCCTATAACAACACCTATATTGATTCCTCTATATTGTATGACTCTAATAGAGGTATGTGAATATAGTAAATAGCAATAGGTGATGGTGGAAAAAGGTTTCAACATACTAATCACTTATCCTACGTTTGATTAGAATATTTTTACAAAGAAGGTTGGTGTTAGCCTATTCTTTTATATAAATCATAGAAATTGAACAAAGTAATATTAAAAAATCAACATCTTTTATCTAGAATAAAAAAATTCCATTGTTAGTTAAGAGTAGAAAATGAATTCTACCAAATAGATAATTATTTCATATATCATCAACTCTAAGTGATGATATTCGAAATATTTTCTTTTGAAGCCCGCATGGACATTTATATTACTTGGTAACACATTTTGGATTGACTAATGCCCCATATTTGTTTATGGATTTTATTAATATTATATTTAATATATTATTAGGATACTTGATTTTTATATTAGTATATGAAATTATTTTTTATTAAAAATATCATGATGAGCATGAATGATGTCTTTAGCTTGTTTTATAAGATTTCGGAGAACATCACTTGACTATGAAACTATCTAATTTATCCTTATGAATTTGAGAATATATATTCTTCATGTTTTTAATTTCTAAAATGAGAATGTTGATATATCCGAAAAATATGGAGTTAATAATTCTTTATAGAGTCTATTTTAATGTTTTATAAGTTAAAATATTACATCATATCATAGTACATTATTTTTAATTTAGCAATAACTAGTCTATGATAACTACTCATGTGACATATTCAACAAAGAATGCTTTCAAATTTGTATGATATAAACATTGCTCTTGAGAAATAATTTACCATAGAAACATTCCTTGTTCTACCTTAAACGATTGGTGGTTTCAAGATGTATTGTGATTCATGGACCTCATGAAAACAGAGATCATTCTAATGATTTATAATTGACCACTTCTATTCATGCTTTAAAATTCTAGAAGCATTTCCATTTTAAGGATTTGTTTCTAGTTTTATAAATACAAAAGAGCATAAAACCCCTATTTTTCAATAATAATTTACTCTTCGGATGTTTAAGTGGTTTCAATATAAAAATAATTTTATTTTGATATGAAATATGGTCTTTGTAAATGCAACATGGTTTTAAATGCTCACATCAGATATAGTCATAATAAAAAGTTCCTGTGGTAAATAATGAATGGTTATTGATGTTAATTATAGATGAAATTCATTTAGAGGAGATTAAAAGTTCAGGTGGGATGAATTTATAACAAATAAACAATTAATTATCCATTTTGGTGAACATTAAGGACTCCTAGATATTTTTTTGATTATATCACTATTTGGGTGTCACTCAATTGTGGCGAGATCGTTGGTTGTTGGTTTTCAAATTCATAATCATTATTATATATATATATGAAATATTAGTGATCACTATTGTTATGAGGGAATTAATGATGATAGAATTTCATTCATTTTGGTTAATTTTACAGCATATAATCATGAATATATATCATTTTATCATTCATTGGTTTTTAACCTTACCCGATAAATGATGGTGTGGGGTTATCAATTATATAATTCACATATAAATGGGTGATGGTATATCACTTGTTGCCTTAAAAGAATATCTATCCCCTTATTATACAAATTTTGTTTTTAGGTGATATTATCATAGATATTATGACTAATCATCCATGATCATCGTGAGGCATAGAAGTTGTTTCAGTGATTTTAGACCATCTGACTAAAATGGGTCACATTTTACAAAATAATCCACCCTATTTACTTCATTGGATAAATAATTTATATCTAAAGAATATTTTAATATTTAACGGTGCAACTTCCAATAATATATTTGGATAGTGATCATTGGTTTAATTCATAGTCCTAGAATTTTTTGAAATCATGATTTTTATACCATATAAAATTGAGAAACACCTTTCATCCATAAATATTTGGAAATTATTGGAATGAATTATAGATATTAAAAGATATGTTACAAGATTATATTCATGGTTTTTGTTTGATATATGGATGATCACCTTCCATTAATGGTATTATATTATAATAATTACTACTAATCATATTTTAAATTGTTTCCTTATTTCCCTAGTGTTGAAGATATTTCTTCTTGGGTCATAGTGTCATAAATGTTGATCTATCACTCTTGATGATTAAGGTTCCATACCACTATATCTTCCTCTCTTATCCTCCATGATTCCTCCTATTGTTTGATGTTTTTCTTAGGATTCTAGTTTGAGGTGTCTGGGTCAGAAAGAATTGATACAATAAAGAGGCTTATATTAGTTATTGGACACTTTGTGCTGGTGTCCCTAGATTCTTATTTATGGATCTCCATTGAATATGTGACATAAACTATTCATCGTCATTCAACTAGACACTCTCTACAGGTGATAATGATTTATTTGAAAAATGATCTATATATTAGCTCTCTTTTACTAGTTTTGTACACTATCTCCTTATTATAGAAATTGGTTTTTTATTGTGGTTCCCTAATATTATTGGAAAAATCATCTCGGAGAGTTACAGCTGGTCCAATGTGCTCGTAGCCCCAAATCATCTTTCTACAACTTTATCAGTGAAGATTCCACTGATATTCTCCCTCACTCCTTAATGTTGAGCCTATAGATACTATCTCAACTTTATCTTCTTTCACCAATCTAATTGATCATAGCATGATTTGGGTGGATTTTCTATATTTCATTAAAATTGGAACCAACTTATCTATTTCCCTTTTACCTTTTTAATTTGTATTTCATGTGTGACCCCAATTTGGCAATGTTCACATATTCCCATGGTTTTATGGGGTTTTTTAATGGATACGTGAGATGATGAAACTTGTTTTAGGATAAACTTTTTGATTTGGTGGGTTTACAGGGCCTGTTTTAGTGTCTTTTAGCTATTTATGTCCACTCTAGAGGTTTTCAAATTGTCTTTCCTGGTATCCCCTAGTCCACAGATTTAAATTCCATCATCTTTCTAGAAGATTATTCATCAAAGTCCATTAGTGGTATATATCAGTAATATGGATGAAGATGATGATGTTATATCGATGGTGGTGTGATTTTTGTGGAGATGGATATAATTACGCATCTGATGAGGGTTTTAATGTCTTATTTTGGTGATATGGATAGTTATGTGCATCAGTGTAACCAGGATAAGATGGGTTGTCACGTGGGGATTTTTAGGGTGGGTAGTGGTGTGGATTTAGGGCATGTTCTTTGTCCATCCAGATCCATTTTGTTATAGGTCTTAATAAGACCTATTTATATACACTCATGTTATTTAACAAGGACTATTTTTAAAAATATAAATTTTAAAATTAAAAAATGGCTAAAAAAATTCCCCTTATAAAAAATAAATTATGAAAATATCATTCTATTATATTATGGATACGAATAAGTGAATAATAAGTAATTTGTATAGGTATTAATTAGATGAATATATATAAGGGGAAATTAACGATATATTTTTAAAAACGTGTTAATTTTAACAAAAAACATATGAAAATAATAATGAATCCACTTGGAATTTTCTGTAGTTCATTACATCTTTCTAATAGTTTCAGGAATATTTAGTCATTATTACTTGTTTGAGCAAGGGAAATGGAAATTAAAATTTATCATACCATTAATGATATTATTCTATGTCTTAGAAACATCAAATGAACATTCATTATGCTCAAATTTCATTTGGATGCATGGAAAATTTCACCTATGACTACTGACGATGTTTTCAATGACCATTCATGCATAACCCAATATGATGAAACTAGTCACACCCGAATGTCTGTAATAATTTTTATTTTCATTTTATAATTTTTATATTTGTGTAAAATTTGTGTTTACAATGTGTGGACTGAGCCCGAGTGATTTTTCATGCACTTTTACTCATATCAGAGCTTTTTTTATTTTTCTTAATATTTTAATTGGGTTATTATTATTATTATTTGTATTAAAATTGTAATTAGGTTATTATTATTATTATTATTTTAAATATTTTTATTTCGTTTTTATTAATAAATTAATGTTAATTATAAATTATTTACTTACTATTTAGATTACTATTATATTGATTATTATTTATAGGTTAGTTTAACTTTTTTAAAGTTTAATTTCATTTTCATGTTTTCATTTATTTTTCAATTCATTTTTCTTTTCCATTTTTAATTTCCTTTTTATTTTTTTCACTCCCTATTCCCCCGACAAGATATCAAGCTACACACCCTTCTCCCCTGGTCCGCGCTGCCTCCCTCTCCTTACCCTAACATAACCATGCTCCACCCTTGCATCTCTTCCAACTACACTGGTCCATGACCCATGTTTCCCCACTTCCTCTCACCAAACTTCGCCGCCCCAGGATCCCTCACACAGCTCTCATGTCACCCCCCTTCTCGGTCGAATGGAGTTCCTGTTAATTTCATCCTCATTTCCTTCATGAGTCTCTTCCGACAACTGTGTCATCATGAAATCCTCTTTCTTCTCCCTCGTAGTAGGTTCTTCCCACTATGATAGGATTTTTCATCCTTTTGATAGATTTATGGGCCAGTGTTTCAACTTCTGTAGGGTTATTTTTGGATGATTTTGGATCAAATGTTTGAATTATAGTAAATTGGTTATTTCTCATTGTGCTACTGGTGTGGGATTATTGTTTCAAACCAAAAGTTTTATGTTTTTTACTCCGAGGTAGCTGGTAATACATATATCTATAGTTTGATGAATTAATTAGTGTATTTAATAAATTTATTATGTTATTCTATTAGTTTTCTTGGAATGAATGTAGTTTTACATGATGTTTAATATACTTTCGAAGTGTTTAGTAATGTGTTTATGTGATATGCATGTTTTGATTTTATGAAAACCCATGTTGTATCAATTCATATATTTTTTTGAAATGTGTTTTTGGATTATTATGTTTCTCAAGGGTTTAAAATTGTGTTTTGACATGTAAGTGGTGCACATTTGACCATAGAAGATAATTTTGGGTGGGCTTTTGTGTTTAAAGTCTTGCGATTCCACTTGGAGTTGTTTCATAAAATTTGTAAGGGTTTTATTAAATCTAAAAAGTGAGTGAAATTTGATTGGATGTAGTTTTAGTGTTTGTATGTTTTAAAAATTGTGGTTGAGTATGTCAATGGGGGTATTTGTGTGTGTGTTCCTTATTGGGCATTTCTCAATATGTATCAAATATTATTTTAAAAGATCAAATATGTTCCAATTTAACTTTGGGGTACATTTGGTTTTAACAAGGATTTTATTACTTTAATATATTTTAATATTGGTTAAAACCCTTGATGTGTTAATTTGAATGTCTTATAGATTGTCTATGTGTTTAATTTTTTTATTAAATTATATGTATATTGTGTTAGACTGTTTGGTGATGTTTTGAGTCGTCAGTCGAAGGGTGACTAGCCTACGTGTGCATATGTAAAAAATATATATACATGTAGGTTCCCCCATTACATATATATTTATCCATGAAATTGAATTTACATGTATGTGGCTAGGTGAGCGTATGTGTATATATAAAAATGCATACGCAGGTGAGTGGGGTCTGGTATATGCGTATACGAATACCTATAAAGATCCCCTTGCACAAGTTCATGGGCCATGAGAATATATGTATAGGGGATATATGTCCTTGCATGTATAATAAGATACATATGCTTAGTGGGGGATTATTATCTTTTAGTAAGAATTCACCAAGAGTCGAAGTGGATGGCTTGGTTCCACCTTGTGTTTGGTCCCCTATGAATATACCTTTAAATGTAATTCTGTAATTCCATGGGTGTTTTAAAAATTATTTTTTATATTAAATACTATATTAATTCTATGATATGTGATGGGATTTCTTGATGTAGGTTTTCCCTTCATTTTTAGGTTCTCTTTAAGTGTTACATGTGTATTTTTCATTTATATATGATCCCAATGTTGTTTTATAATTCATAACATTTTAAATTCATTAAAGCAGTTTCTAAAATGGTTTTAGTTGTTTAGTGGGTATTTATAAAAATTTTGGTGTGTATATTAGTTGTGAAAGTATAATTTAATGAATTTGGATTTTGGTATGTTTTTAAATAGGGGAAATTTGGAACATTGTAAGTGCTGGAAAAGGTTTTTGAAAAAGGGATTTCTATGAAGTGCCTAAACTGAAAAAGGTGATGTTTTTTAAAGGGGAGGATTTAATTAAAATGTTTTGCATTTTTTTTTGAATGTGTATGTGTTGTGTGTCTTCATGTGAACTTCATATTGAGCACAAGGGAATCCTCTGGTACTTATGTCGGTGGGCTAGTACTAGTACGCTAGATGATACATAAGTGGTTCGTCACGGTTTCAACTAGAAGGATTGACATTAGAACACTAAATAAATAATTTTTATGATTGGAGACCACTATGTTATGGGTGTGTTCCTTACCGATGGCTTGTGCACGAGAACATAGATCATTGTGTCTCATATTCCATGTTTATAATGAGGTACAAGGATCCTAGGTCCCCAACTAAATCTATATTTTTAGGGATTTCCAATGTTTCTTGTTATATGATTTTATATTTGTTGTATCATACTTTCTTCCTCTCTTGAAAACAATATTTAAATTTGAATTAGCACCCTTTAATTCTGAAACACTAATGCATGTTTGGATTCTATTTTGAAAATGTAGTGGTAGAGAAATGATTTCCTTAAAAATGTAAACTTGTTACTTAATTTTAATGGGAATGGAAAAAATATTTCAATGGGAATCATTTTAAATCTAGTAAGTTTTGGGTTTCCTTTTGAAGGTAAGGGAATAGGGAGTTCTTATTCCTTGGAATTCTTATTGATAATCTCGATGATCAGGCCTATATTACTTTTCTGTTTCATGTTCTTGTCCTTGTTTTCTCTTAGTGAGTGGGGTTTTGTGTTTAGTGGGGAGGCATGGGGCCACTCAGTGGTATATATAGCTGATTATCATTATTTTATCTTCCATTTCTACTGTTTTTTTGTTTATTTTATATTCACCTACCTGTATTTCGTTTATGGTCAAAAATGTTCACAACTATCTCACCTTGATGCATGATGTTAGTTTCCAGCCTGTGGGGATCGAGAACACCCGTTAGGCTATATCGTGGACCAGGTTGGCTGCTGGGTCAAATTTCTACCTAGCATGGTTTGTGAAAAAATGGTATCAAATGAGGATTTATTCTAATTATTTAGGTTGTCAGGTATATCATATATAGAATTTTCGGTACTCAATTGGTAGGACCAGCAAGAGCATCACAAACTCTTTCTCATTCTATTCCTCGAGTAACCAAGGGTGGTTCAGGATTTTTGATTTTGGATTTTTTTTGTTGTAGGGGAATTACAGTAGGAGTAAACTAGTACTACATGAAGTCTCAAATGGAGGAGTGACACATGTGATGCCTGAGAGTATAGTTCGACACTCCAAGTGGTTGGCACCTGCCTAGGGCATGGTCTGATAACCTATGTAGCCGGGTAAGGCATGACCACTAGTTCTCTTTCAAGGTGGCTTTTGTTGGTGTGAGTTTGGCATGACTTTTTGGGTGCCTTTCTCTTGGAAATATTTTTTTTTGGAATTCGGATCTTGTTTTTTTGAAATATAATTTCTAAAATAATGTCTTGGGTAATATAAATTGAAGTTAGTTATTTCGGAAATGGAAATATTTTTGAAAATTTCTCATGAATTATTTAAATGGTATAGGAAAAAAGTATATTTGGAATATTGGAAATGGTTTGTTTTAAAAAGCGGAAGATCCATGCATTAGTCCAAAGGTATTCCTATGGGTGCTCGCATGTTCATGTGGATGTGATTAATGGATAGTTGGCTGATCTTGTGGATGGGTACCTTATTGGCATGAAAAGGCATATTTGCGAAGAATCATGGAATATCAGTGGTGAGTGATTGATTTCAAAGGCTGCTTCTTATTTCCAAAAAAGTGTGTTTTTCTATTTAATGTGTTTTTGTGCTTATGAATTTTAAATTGGAAAATGGTGTTGATCCCTTAGTGAAAACTATGGTTTCAAAAAGTACTTTTGGACATATTTTGGGATGTGTTTTTTTTCAAGAAGGTTTTTTTCTTTAAATATGAAATGATGCCTTAGGTTGTAATTATCAAATTTGTGTCTGAAGTGTGGATTGTTTGTTTTGGGAGGTGTTTCATTTTGTGGATGTATTTTTTTGTTTCTTGTTTGATAAATTCCCCATAGAAACATCCCATGGGTTTCCAGTAGGTCTCTCTCAGTTGTTGGCTTAGCCCAAATGCTCAGTGGCATGACAAAGTAGGGTTCTTCTCAGTTGTGACAATTGTTTGTAGGTTTTGAGGTCGATTGAATATCATTGAGGGCAGTGGTATTGTTGTGTGAATCTCTTATTTTTTGAAGGACTCCAAATGTTTTCCGGGTGTATGTTGATTCGAGTATGTTTGAGGAGCAGAAATAAACATGTGAACAGAGATGGTTCAGTTTTTGCTGTTAATGGATATGTCTTGAGAAATCCTTAAGAAAAACATTATCTCGGGGTTGTACCTAAGGAAGTGAAGTTGAGGGAAAGTGGTGGATCTCGTAAGTGCTCGACCAGTCAACAGGTTCTGAAGGAGGTGTGTTGATCCATTGATGAGCTAGTTTTATGTTCCCCAATGTATGTGTGAAGGGATCAGTATAACACTCATAATAGTTGTTGGTCTTATTCATATTTGGGTAAGTGAAGGTTCCTCATCCGATGAGGAGTGTGAACCAAAGGGTCTATTCATCAAATTCTCTTACCATTAGTCGTGTTGCGTGTATGAAAGACCACTAAATCGCCTATCTCTAGTGTGGTCTATCATGCAGTCTAAGTCATTCACTGCTTTTCATAGTTAGTATGTTGAAAAAGTGGTCGTTTCGGACATGAGGAGATGTATATTTGTTTATTTTACTTTGGAGGATGTTCTAGTCAGAGATGGTCATCATATTACTACGAGGTGGTATATACTTCAGACATTAGGGCCCCAACCATAGGTATTAGGGTGGAGCTTTCACATAGTAAAAAATTCATCATAAGCGAGATGGGTATGGTCTGATATAAGTCCTTGGTGTCCGAATCGGGACACCATTAGTTCCCTATTGCAGAACTATCTTTGATGTTTTCATTTTTGTTGTAAAGGGCCCAAATACGTTGTCTCTTTCTTGCAGTCTCTATTTTAGGTAGTCCCTCTTGGGATCTATGGAGGTTCAGAGAATCTGTATTCCTTTAAATCTAGTGAGTGCACTCTGTGGACCTTATTGTGGGTCAGATAGGGGTCAAAATTGTACTTGTTTGATAGATATTCATGTCTTGTAGAATTTGTGTGTGCCTATCCTGTTACCCCCTTGGTTAGGGGGTAATGCTATGAAAACCCTCTCACATTGTGGAGTGTCGTCCACAATGGGAATATTCCATGTAGGTCGGGTCATGTTCGTGGATTCATGATAAAGAGTTCAGTCCGTACTACTCAAGGTAAACTGGGAATGAACGTGTGTGTGTTGTGGTACTAGGGAATTTTTAAAATGGTAGGGAGACACACTACGGGTCTCGCTGGACTCTCCTCTTGTGTTGGTTTGATTTAACATAGGAAGCATAGATGGTCAACTGAGAGTTAGAGGTCTTTCATGGTTTGTGAGTTCTTTTGTTTTAGAGAACTCATGTTTGAAAATAATCCTAATATGGTGGGAATGCCACCAAAGGATGAACATGTGGGAATACATTGTCTTCAAAGTGCTCTTGGTAGGGAAATACCTTCCTTCTGATCCGCCTGATCCTTACCATGGAAATTCGTTAGCTCAAGTAATGGGTCTCATTATGTGTGTTCATGTAGGTCTCGAATATGCCTTGGTGTTTCCTTTGTTAGAGGTTGGAGTCTTCCATGTTGTAGTTCTATTGGAGGTGAATTCCTTATAGTTGATTATTTTTCTTAGTTATTTTAGTTTTCAGATCTATGGATTTTCATGTTTTGTATGTTTTGGATGTTTAGTCTTTAGGTGATTGGGGTTTTGTTTTAAATGTCTTCACAGTCTTACATGGAATCTTGTTTTGGCCAAGTCTTTTGAGACTTTCTGGGGAAAAAAGTGTCATGGTGGGGAGAATTATCACACCTGAACATCCATTATAATTTGTATTTTTATTTTATAATTTTTTTATTATATAATTTTTTTTTCTGAGGTGTGGGTTGAGCCCAAGTGTTTTTTGTTTTAATTTTGCATATAATCGAACATTTTAGGATGGCAATGATCGATTCATGCACATGGAATAGTCGAAGCGGCATGGCTTTGCTAGACCACCATGTGGCCCTCTCGATGTGTGGATAGTTATATAATTAATCTAATGAACAATTAAATTGAATGTGAATTAAAATGGAAAAAATCAAATTATTAAGAGTTATTTTATTAATAATAATAATAATAACATTACAGTTAATATTATTATGTTTTTTGTTAATATTTTAATTAGTTTATTATTATTATTATTTCATTTTATATTTTGATTTAGTTTTTAATGTTAAATTAATGTTGTAGTTATAAAATTATTAACTTACTATTTAGATTACTATTATCAAGATGATTATTTATACGCTAGTTTATGTTTTATAAGGTTTACTTTTATTTTCATGTTTCTAATTATTTTATTATTCATTTTTATATTTATTTTTCTATATTTTATATTATTTTATTTTTTTCGCTCCGTCTTCCCCTCCCCCCTCAAGTCGTCACGCTACACCCCACTTCTCCCCTAGTTCGCACCGCCTCCCTCTCCTTACCCCAGTAGCACCACGCTCCACCTTTGCCTCTCTTTTGGAGACACCGATCGGTGAGCCACATCAACCCGCTACCTTACACTGAACTTTGCGGCCTTGGGCTCCCTCACACGACTCTCATCCCCCCTTCTCGGTTGAATGCAGTTATGACAACTCCCTTCCACTTTTCCGACATGGGTTGCTTCCAATAATCCTATCCTCACTTGACTCGCTTTCTTCTCCCTCTCCGTAGGTGAATCCCACTATGGTAGGTTGTTTCTTCTTTTTGTTAGATTTATGGGCTATGGTTTCATGTTATGTAGGGATCAATTTGGATAACTTTTGTTCAAATTATTGAATTAGAGTCAAATGGTGGTTTCTTGTGGTGAAATTGGTGTGTGATGATAGTTTCACGATAACATTTTGAGGTTCTCTACAACAATGTAGGTGGAACCATGCATATTTATTGTTTAATGAATTAATTTATGTGTTTAATAAATTTTGGATGTTATTTGATTAGTTTTCCAAGTGAAAATGAGGTTTTACTTGATTAGTAGTTTTCTTTAGATGTGGTTAGTAATGTGTTTATGTGATATGAATGTTTTGATTTTATGAAAACTACTGTTGATACAGTAGAAGTGTTTTCTAAACTGTTCTGTTGGTTTATTACATAGTGCAAGGGATAAAAATTCTATTTTGACAAGTATGTGATGTGTGTTTGGCCTTAGAAGAGGATTTTGGGTGGGATTTTTTGTTCAAAGTCTTGAGATACTGCTTGGAGTTTTTTTGTAAAATTTTTAATTAGTTTATTAAATATTATAATGTGTGTGAAATATGTTTGGATATTTTTTTGGTGTGTGTATGTTTCCAAAAGGGAGTTTGAGTAATAAATTGGGGGTATTTGTGTGCGTGTGTCACTGTGTGAATTTCTCAATATGTATCGTAAATTCATTTAAAAGTGGAATATCATTCAATATCACATTGTTTTATGTTTGGTTTTAATGAGGATTTTCATATATTAATTGATTTTAGTATTGGTGAAGACCCTTGATGTGTCATTTTGAATGCTTTATTGATTTTTTAAGTGTTTAATTATTTTATTAAATAATATTTATAGTTTTTCGGACTGTTTGGTGTGGCTTGGAGTTGCCGATCCAAGGGCGACTCGCCAAGGTGAGCATAGTTATGTAAACATATACATGTAGGTTGCCCCATTACATTTATATTCATTAATGAAATTGAATGTACATGTATGGGGATAGGTGTTCTGATGTGTATATATAAAAATTCATACGGAAATGAATGGAGACAGGTATATGCGTATAAGCATACATGTAAGGATCCCCTTACACAAGTTCCTGGGCCATGAGAATGTATTCATAGGGGCTAGGCATACCTTCATGTATGTGAAGATTCCTATACTTAGGTGGGATAAATAGATTTTTGTTAGAATGTTCCAAGAGTTGAAGTGGACGGCTTGGTTCCACCTTGAGGTAGGCCCCATGTGCCTATAACATTAATCTATATTCATTAATTGCATGAGTTTTTAAAAAATAATTTTTTATATTAAATAGTATATCAATTATATGAGAAGTGATGGTGATGATTTATGTTGGGGTTTCCATTGTTTTTCAAGTCATCTTTAAGTGTTACATGAGTATTATCTATTAAAATATGATCCCATGTTTTTTAGAATGCATAACATTTTAAATGCTTAAAAATAGTTTCTAAAATGTGTTTTTGTGTGTTGTGGGTATTTTTCAAAATGTTGGTGTGTATATTAGTTATGATTGTTGAATTAAATGAATTTGTATTCTGGTATGTTTTTAGAAATGCAAAATTGGGAACATTGAAATTGGTGGAAAAGGAATTTGAAAAGGGACTTTTTATGGTGTGCATAAACTGATAAAGGCATTGTTTTGTAAAGAGGGAATTTTTATGAAAATGTTTGGCCTTTTTTTTAAATTTAGAGGTGTGGTGTTTGTTCATGTGAACTTTAAATTGAGCATGAGGAAAACTCCAGGTACCTATATGGGAGGACAATGACTAGTATTATGGATGATATGTAAGTGATCCACCCTGGTTTCGACTAGAAGGATTGATTTTAAACACTAACTTAATAATTGGGATGGTTGGAGACCACTGGTTTATGGGTGTCTTCCATAATTGTGACTCTTGCATGATAAAATAGACCGTTTTTGCTCATATGCCACATTTACATTAAGGTATGAGGATCCTAGGTCCCCAACTAATAATAACTGCTTAGGGATTTCCCATGGTGCTTGTGATATGATGTTTAATTCAGTTATTTCGTACCTTTGTCCTATATTGTGAAAATCATATTATGATTTAAATTGATTCCGTTTAATTTTGAAATGTTAATGCATGTTTTTACTGTATTATGAAAATTTAGTGGTAGAGAAATTATTTCCTTAAAAATGTAAACCTGTTACATGATTCTAAAAGAAATAGAAAACAATACTTGAATGAGACTTATTTACAAACTAGCATGTTTTTGGATTTTTTAAAGGTATGTTCACAGGGTGTTATTATTCCTTGCCCTTCCAACATAGAATCTTGATACTCATAGCTAATTTAATTTTCATTTTCAGTTTTAGTTATTGGATAACTCTTGGTGGGCATGGTCTTATGTTTGGTGGTGACCCATGGGATTACTCATAGGTATGTATAGGAAGTTGTCTTTATTTTTCATCCACTATTTGTGTTGTTTTTGTTTTGTTCATTTTATATTGATCTACCTTCCTTTTTATGGGACAAACCATTCCCAACTATCTCACCTTGATGGCCGACAGTAGTTTCTAGCCTGTGGGGATCAGGAATTCCCTTTTGGCCATGTTGCAGACTAAGTCGGGCGCTGGGTCACATGGGTACCTATCATGATCTGTGATGAAACTGAATTTGAAGGTGATGCATCCTATAATGGGAATCCAATTTATAACATCCCTTAGAGAATAATGGTTTTCCGAGAAATGATGATTCACCCCATTTTGGTTAAGTGATAGTATATAAATATACGAGATTAATCTTGGGAGTGGGTAGATGATGTTAAATATTAGGGGATGGACTTTTCTCCTTATGAATTTGATTAAATATTATCAAGGAATAAAAACTCATTTGTTGTTAGGTAATTATGACCTTGGACTATTGTTTTTTTCATTATTTCATTAAATCTACCTCTTTTTAGGTATATGACTATGATAGGGGAGAACAAGTGTAATTTGGTGAGATATAAAAAATGGAAAAGGGATGGTACCAAGATGAAGATGACACCGTGTTTTTAGTGGATTATAAGGGTACCCAGTAGAACTTTAATATCAATTTGAAAAATTGTTAGAACGATCAAGAACCTGGTGACTTGGAAAAGGGACCTGATGAATACATTTGTTTTTATTAGTTATTGGAAAGAACATAGATTCATATAGAATTTATTCCATGTGAATCTAAATTTTCCTTTGTTCAAAGTGTGCAATTCTTGGTATCTATAACTCATCTTGCTCATGTTATGGAAATTTTCCCACTAAAATATTTTTTTATTGTTTTATTTTAGTGGTGGAAGAATATCATATAATACAAATTAGGTCTTATGAAACTCTAATTTATCTCTTGTTGACATTGGACCATAGACATGAGTATTCTTTTTTACATTAATTGAAACTCCAAATTCTCCAAAACCTATTTTCATCATATTGAAGTGTGTTAGATCTTAGAGATTTAAGGTAATAACACATTTCCCTTCTCCTTTCCCTCGTATTTCTTGACATTACAATTCTCATTATAATTTAATATTGGATATGTTATGTTATAGATAGATCTATGGTATATCTTGGTTTTTGATGAGATATTTTTTTTGGATTTATTAAAGGAATAATGTTTCAAGCCTAAATCTAGACATTTTTTGAATAGTTCTTCATTTTTATCATCCATTTGAATGTAAGTGTATTATCTCTATTCTCCCCACATTTTAGACATGAATAATTTTATAATTGTATTGATATCTTTAATTTTATCGTAAAATCGTGTTTAATTTTTTATTAAAAAACCAACTCATGATAATTGGAGAAAACATTGGACCTCTAATGATTTTTAAAAAACCCCAATGACTTATATTTTTAAATATTGTTGTTAGATAATCTAATAAATAAGTTTGATTTAATTTTATAAAATGGGAGAATATATATATGATATAATGGAAGTTATAACATGTAATACATCTAATGGTGTGTTTGTTTATTTTCATTAACCATAGTCCTTAATGGATAATGGTTTCATTCTATGGCCCTTTGCGAAATTTCACATAGTGACTATTTTGTGGATCAGTGTGTAAAAAATCATGAGTATTTTAATGTCCCATATAATACATGTGTGTTTGATAAATGAAAAAACTATAGGTATATGATGTGGTAATAATGGGTAAATTATTTTTATTTTCAAATTATTTTTTTATTTTTTAAATTTATTTATTTTCATTTACTTTTATATAAATGTTACCTTATATTATGGATTATTTGGAGTGTTTCCACATAAGTTTTCTTGCTTCGGGATATTCTTCGACTCTATTTAGTCTCATTATTGTATTTTTCCTCTATTACTCGAATATCTTTTCTGTTTTTTGGGAATTTCTTCTAGTTTTATTGTTTATAACACATTCATTATATAATTTGTTATGTTTTCATTATTTTTTCATGAAATTTGGTATTGTTAAAAAAGGGATAGTATTATGAAAATTTTTAGTTAATATTTTTTCGTTTATATATATACTTTGGTGTCTTGGGGATTTTAGTTATGTTTTTTGGAACCTTCTTTCTTTCTATAATAATGGTTATGTTCATGTTTTGAATATTTTATTATCTATTAAATTGTGTATTAACGTGGAATTTAAGGTTACAACCACTAACTGAAACCAAAAATCATAGTGAGGGAAATAATAATAATACTTGGAAACCATATAATCATGATAAATCATTTATAAGATGTCTAAACCATAACATATTTTTATTAATCTAGGTCACCGATAAAAATTATATATTCCAATCCATCATAGTGGTTCATAATTAAAATGTGAATTAATACAAGAATATCCCTTAAGAGTGTGTATCTTGGTATCCTATAATAAACATAGTCATATTTTACAAGTTATGATTTATTCAATACCCAATCCACCACATTAAGAGATGTTTACCCCAAATTTTTGTCTGAGAAAACTAAATGAACATTCCTGTATATAGAAAATTATTCATTTTATAGGATATCCATATTAATTTTTTTAACTGAACATATGATATTATCTTATACATTGGATTATAATAAGGGTTATCACTAAATTTCTCTCATCCTAGTTTCAGGAAATAACTATTCCTTTCTCAAATTCCAAAAAACTTTAAAAATTCATTAATACATAAATATTACATCTTATTAGATAAAAATTCATTACATATCATTTTCATCCATGATAAAACAATAGAGGTTTATTTCCTTTAGAAACATGGTTACATAAACATATAGTATTTAATAAACACTCATTATATCTATATAATTTCATTATATCCAGAACTCTTCTTAGATATATCATACATAAAAACATTTTTAATATATTTTGTAACGAAAATCCTAATAAAGGGTAATATTAGATGATATGTAACTTTAAATAAGGTAGATAAATATGATAATTTTAGCATAACATGATTATAAGGGTATGAAGAAATGATCCTAAAATTTTAAATCCATACTCTAAATTCAATTATCATAATCATTAATCAGGGAATAAATCATGGCAGATCATAATCCCTGAATACTAAATGAATAAAAAAATATGATCAATGGGTGTATAATAGTAGAAAACCTTAATATCATCAATGGGTAATATAAAGTGTAAACTAATAATAATCATTGAAATAATATTATAAGTATGCCCACCAAGATATTAATCACTTTTAATGATTTGGTTAACCACCCTTGTACCTTATTTTGGCACTCGAGAACCTCCCTTGCACTCTTTTAGGGAAAGGTATAACCACGTGTGTACCCTTTTTTGAGCATGGAATAACATTCTTTAAACCCGTTGATTTAATAAAATATTAATCATTACCAAATTAAATTGATTTATATAATTTCCCTACCTCTAAAATAATCATAATACATTCATACATTTTCCACACAGTCATGAAAACATTCATCATATCATAATAACCTATCCTGTGGAATGGAAAATGGGTTTCATCATTATTTTATCATCATTATAGTCAAACATATAGAGAATTAATATTGATGGTGACATAGGATCATATACTTAGTAATGAATATGTATCATCAAATGAAGTTATCATATAAAACAAAAATCAATTAAATGATTTCTATTATACTTTTTGTGGAAAATTAAATTTTTTATTTGAAATAATATTGGTTAATTTAAAAATTTAAAAAATAATAAAAACATTATTTGAAAAGGACCTTGGAAACTTGTAATGGAATATTCAAAATACTGGGCTTTCATGTTTAGATAAATATATATATTACATCAATGTATTTCAATATAAATATTTTGTTCACACATTGGGTAAAAATTTCCTTCATTGGAAAACAATAAGAAGATTCTTTTTAACTATTTTATATTGAAAGTAAATCATGGAAGAAAATGAATATTAAAAATCATAATATAATAGTAAAAAGATTATTCGAAATATTTTAAAGAAATCATGTACATATAATAAAATTATTCTCATCCAAAATAATTAAACAATGTAATTTTTAAAAATCATTTTTTAGTTTCTTGAGTACATAAAGAGAGGAAAATGATAGAAAAAAAATGTAATATCCAAAAATAACCAATGGAGAAGGAAAATATAAAATAATGGAGGTATAGATAAAATAATTTCATCATAAATAATATAATAATAAACAATCCTAGTAAAATTTTATACTAAATTTTCAATGCTCTTCTCAAGTTTGACTTTTTTCGTAACCACTCTAATCTCATCCTATTCGAATAAAATCCATAGGTTCTTACATAAAACTGTTATAGAATTGTATTCTAATAAACAAATAATCCATAAAATATGGGTAGTTGTGTTATTAATTGATTTGGGTGGGGATTCGGTATTTCAAGAGGTGCTTGATGTTTGGAGAAGAGGTGTGATTTAGTGCCAACTTATGAGGGACTAAGAGGGAACAAATGAATTTTTTATATAGATTAAAAAATATTAATGTATTATGAAATAATTTTTTTTGAAAATGACTCATATTAAAAAGGGATATGTGATAGGGTTGAAATATTAACATAAAATATTATTTATATTATTTTATGAGGAAATATGGACTTCATCTCTTAGTTTAACCCGTTATGAACTTGTCTTAACCCTATCCATGGTAACAGAATTTAATTTTTTTAAAATTCGTTATGAAAAAATTTATGTTGGATCATTACCAAATTTTTACATAGTGCTTCCAAATATTGTATCCATTAAATCAATATAAATTTCTTACAAATTTTATAAATTTCTTTTAATATAAACCCACTAAAAGCGACAGAAATAGTTTTCCAGTGAAAATGCATTTTAAGTAAACTATATGTATTGATAAATTGTTTTTGAGAAATTTAGATTATATATATATTAAATCGATTATGTTTAACCAAAAGGAAAAAATTTCATTTTAAAATCAATTCAAAATAACGGGACTTGGTAAATTCTTTAGTGGAAAATATTGTTTTTTAAAAAATTCATTTTTTTCAGTGTTCACAGAATAATCAATCATTTTAGAAAAATTATAAAATTTCACATTAATAGAAGTTTGATATAATGATTTTAAAAATTATAACAGTTTAATAAAATAATTTTATAAAAGTTCTTTTAATTAAATGTTATATCTACATAAGAAATTAAATATAAATCAATTTTGAAGAAATTTTATTTTTAGAACCTAAATTGTATTTACTGAAAATTATGTAGTTTTTTATTTTAAAAAAATCCATATATATTCATAATATAAACCCATTATATAGTTTGTCTATAATGTGTTTATCTTATCAACACCATTAATTTAACAGGTAGGTTATATGGGTCAAAATTAAATAATCATAATTAAATAGTATATAACAGTTCGTTTAAACTCACTATTGTGGGTAAAGGTGGATATTTAATAATTAGTGTTTATTTAAAATGTAATGTATATAAAATACTTTGGTGTCCCAACCTAAACAGACAGAACTGAATTATTTTAATATCTATATAACAGTAAGTATATGTAGTTATAATGTTTTGGGAAACCAATAAGTCCTTACCTGTATGAATTCATCACATAAATGTTATGGAAGAAGAATGAATGTGTGAATTTAGTAGAGGGTTCCTTATTAAATTTTGAAATGAATTGAAAAATAGTAATGAGAGTGTACAAGGAATTGAAAAAAAATAAACCCAAAAAGAGGTATTTCCATTTAAAATAGATTATGTAGAAGAAAAAAAGAAAGTATCATGATGAATGATATCTCTTACCCTCTAGGATATTCCATCCAGTCTTTATTAGATCCTATTTTAATACACGAATCAAATTGAATCTCTTTAGGCCCTTATGTATTTTATCTAATTTTAAATTGTGACAACCATTATTTCATAAGAATTATTTTATTTTGATTCCATTTCATATCATTGAGTTATTAGAGTTTTCAGAATTAATGTTTATAAATCTAAAAATATTACTAGAATGCATAGTTGGTATATGTTCAGGGGAAATCAAGATTTTAAACAACACTATTGGGGAATTTTACGTCCGAATATTTTAATAAATTTTGAATGGTTTTGAAAGAAATAAATACTAACTATTTAGGTGGTGTATTTTAAATCTAGTGGCCAAATAACCTTTGCTTTATAATTACCCTTAAATTGTAGCATCAACCTAAAATTACCTATATTTTTAATAAATTTTTATTTTTCTATTTTTTATCTCATGAATCCCTTTATTTCCCCTATCATGCTTTCAATTAAATTCTTGGGGAGAATTTAATCAAATTCCTTCTTTTTATCCTTGGTTCTATGGTGGTTCTTCCTTAATTCCAAGTGGTTCCACCAAGTAAATCACCTCTTCATTGTTATTTACACTTCATATTTTCTAATTTTCACATTATCATCCATTTTTAATAAATTTTATTTTCTCAAACTTGATATGGTTGTCAAAATTATGTTTTATTTTTATCTTAAACTATGGGGTTTTTATTTATAGGTCTTGTGTATCATAATTCATATCCCAATCATTTCTAGTATTAAGAATGAACATTGATTCCATTGATTTTAGGAAAATGTTTGTATATTGTCCTTTTTATTTTAAATAGATTTTAGATCTTAATATTTCTAGGTTATTCTCAAAGAAAAATGATTCCTATATAAAGTATATTGGGCGAACAAAAATATGGATTCAATTTCATTATGATTTTTTTCAAAAAGAAGGGGTTTTTAATGATTATTAGGTAATGTTTTCTAGTAGCTATGTTTTACCCAAGTTTTGTTTTTGATTTTTTTTAAAATATTTTTTATCAAATAGAGTTTTAATTATATTTTGTTGAAATATATGATTATTTATAAAATTAATTTAATGGGTTTATGTTGTGTTATTACTTATAAATGATTTTTTTCATGAAAAATATTATTATTTCTTGTTTAATTTTATTTTCACCGTACACATTATATATTTTATATAATTTTTGGATTTAAAACTACTGATATTTTACTTATGGTAATGAAAAATTTCTTCTTAATTAGTTTCCTTCTGTTGGCATTGAGTGTGATTATATGGGATCATTTGAAAGCAATATTGGAAATCAATGTCAATTACTACAATAGTTTGTAATTATGTTGTAGATTGTGTCCTCCTAGAGTATTTTAGTCGTGGACTATATAAATATTACATGCTAAATCCTATATGGTTTTGTTGGTTTCTATGTCTATTGGATCACAACATGGGCAAATAAATGGATCCACTTTGTGATGTCATGGATTATGTCTTTTCGATTGAGGTGTTATACCACATAGTTATGTAGGTTTTATTTTCATTTACTTAATTATGTATACTTTGAGATATTCTTACATTGTATTTTTTTCATTATTATATATTCATCAAAGAGAATATATTTTTGAAAAAAACAAGATTTATGAATTTTATTATTTCACTAATTTTGTAACGTAATTTTTTTTCAATTATTTATTTTCAAACTTTTACTTTAGAGATTGTATATTAAATGAAATTGAATAACATATTAGAGTTATCCAATTTAGATTTTGTTTAAAACATTATAAAATATGTAGGTATATATAATTATGTTTATCAACTATTTAAAATAGGAAATTTTTATTCATCCTTTGGAGGTGTTTCATAGATTATTTTGTCTTGCACTGTGATAGTGATGTTAAGTTGGTGACCATAGCTCACATAGAGATGATTCAATTTTTATTTTTGTTCATGATAAATACTTTGGGTTATATTATATATTTGAAACATTATCCATCTTCTTATATATTTGTAACGTTTTCATCATTAAATATAATCTACTAGTTTATTACATTTATTTGGTAATAACATTATTATATTTTTATATATTATGCACTATGATTATGATTCATTTGTGTTGGTAATTATTTGGAAAGTGATTATTATTTATCATAGATTTATAATAGATGAACACTTCATTCAATTTTATTGATATGATTCCAATGTTTTATTTATTCAATTTTAGAATGTGAAATAATTCTTTGATTTTATGTTTGACACCACCAATACTTGTTCCAAACCAATGGTGATTGGGAACATTCTTTGGGACTTATAATGGATAAAATCAAGTATCAAGATCAGATGTGTCAAATATTATTCTTTAAAAAATGGTATCAAAGACTTCTTATTAATCGGGGTGTAAATATATATCAGAGACCAGATCATTGGAACCCAATAGGTACATATTTGTGAATTCAATAGTTTGTTATTAGATAATGTCTAACTGAATCATTATTTTGATGATCCATGAGTTACCATGGGTATTTTTTATGTGTATCATGGAATTGATCTTATATCCTAATGTCTTTGAGATAATTTGATTTAATTTTTTCATTTAGTTTTTTATGTTACATGAGTTTTTTCATGAAACACCAATGGTTGAATTGAAAATTAAAAACAAAATTGGGATCACAATTATTCCCAATAGTATCCTAAATAATAAACAATCCATTCATTTTTTTTGAAGTATTAAAGGATATTTTTTATTATTATTTCTTGTTTAGGGAAACATTTCATTAAAATGATGGTATTTTTGTTGTTGTAAAAAATCATTTTATTACTGGTTATCATTATTTATAATTCAAAATTTGTTCAATTATTGTATATAGCCTTTTACAGATAAATTATAGAGAATTGTTTAATGAAATTATGTTATTTAGTTTATTTATTTGTCTATAATGTTTCCATTTCTTGCTTATATTATAAAATTCAACCCAAAAAGAAACTTATGAACCATTAAGAGGGAGATGTTAATAATTTAAAACATGGTGTTACTCTTAAGGATCAAAACCATATAATATTTTAATTAACACTATACTGGTGTCATGTAGGGAAAGAGATTGAGTCCATGTCAAACAATGGATCAAACTCAATAATTGACATAGAAAACTTGAACATCTTTCCATGTTAATCAAGGGACTCAAGATCATGTTTAATGGATAGATAGAATTGAATGGATCATTAATTTTCATCAATTACTTAATACATCCAAATAAATGTTATACAATTATATATTGGTTGGTCATAGCTGAATGTTTTGTGAGTAAATCTTGCAAGAAAATTTAAAAAAATCAATATCTTGGAAAGGATTCAAGGTTATGTTCATACAATAGTTCTATCCAAAAACATAAAATTATCAAATCCGAGGTAGATCATAACTATTTTACCAGTGGATAAATAATTGGTGAAATATGATACAAATTTTTTTGATCAATTTTATTTCAATCTCAATATTGTATTTAATTAAATAATCAAAGATTATCAATTTTGGGTGTTATTTTAATTGAATTTCCTATTTGTGGTCATTTACATAGTCCTTGTATCATATAAACTATTGTTTAACTAGTTTATAATGGATGAGATTGATATTGAATGAATAATCGGTATGTTATGTTCTTTACCTAATCCATGTGGAATACGTTTTTATTATTCAAAAAAGAGGAATCATATAGATTCTTGGTGGGTAGGTTGTGGAAGGGTTTATATTCCAAAAACAAAATTCTTATATATTTCCACATTATGTGTGATTTTCTATTGTTTATAATAATATTTTCAACCTCATTTTATATATAGATTACATGATCAAAACTATAGATTATATTGACTAATATCATAATATGTTCTTGTTTTTTTATCCAAATGAAAATAATTTTGTATTTCAAGGTGATTGGGATTAAATATTATACAGAGTAGGGCCTATTATTCAAAATATGTTTTATATATTAGGGATTTTTCATAATTTATTTCATATAATGTGGATGCAAATAAGGTGGTTGATAGCCTATGGTCTTGAAAAGGTATCCACTAAACTTTATAATTATTTCTTAGGACTATCTCTAGAGAGGGTGGTTGAATTCTCTACAGATTTTATTTTAATAATGATTCTAAAATCATATCCATCATATCCAATGACCAAAAAAAGCTCAATGAATCGAAATTTTAGTATTAAAAACTATATCAAAATGGTATAATACTTCATAGAATGTAATTTTGTGAGACTCTACATATCTTTACAAAAAAGGTAGATGAATATCTTCAAATTTGTATTGATTATTAATGTCACAACATTGTGTCCATTAAAAATATATACATGTTTACATTGATTGATAATCATTTTATTATCACATTGGGGAGATGTTGTATTATACATCTGATATGAGGTATGGATATAAATATTATAGATTAAAAGATTTTGATATTATCAATACCATTTTAATAAATAGATATAGGTATTATAATTATATCATAATGCCTTATAAGCACATGCATAGTCTTATTATCTTTACTGTTCTAGTGAATGTTTTCTTCAAATGGTAACTCACCACTATTGTTGTCATTTTCTATGTTATATATAAAATTTTACACTAAACAATGGAAACCCATGAGTTTTGTCTTATGTTTTTAAGATCGTTGAAATCTTATCTATAGTATGTGATGTTTTCCAAATTCTAATATTCATTTTAAATAGTGAAATTGTTGAGCCATGTTATTATTTAAATGGATATTTCATTAGATAATTTTATTATTGAAATTATTATGTCTAGTGTGAATCCAATGAATGTATTTTAAACCCTAATTTTCTTGGTCATAATTTATATTACAATCAATTTCATCGGATTTCAATATGATTTCTCTCTAATGAAAACCATGACTAGTAAGGGATTAATATTTGAATTTGGTGATGGATGCTAGAGATTATGTGACTATCTGAATAAATTGTTTAATAATACAGTTTTTTATCATTCTTTATCCTAGTGGAGGTTACATTTTGTATTATTATTTTTTAGGTATGGTTTTGGGGGGTATTTGAAGCATCATGATCACGTGGTAGTGTTTTAGTACATTGTATGATGATGATTGTTTTATTTTTAATAATAAATAATTTCAATATATATATATTTGAGAAAATTAGATAAATATAAATTACCCATTGTGTAGATTTAAGTTATCATTAAATGAGATAAACTTTGGGTATTTTTTGATTTATATATTCTTTTTTTAGAGAATTTGTTTGGATACCTATTTTTATTTCACTATATATAATTATAGAGAAGTTTAATGAGTTCAAATACGATTAGATTATTAATGACTCATTTATTTATTAATTTTTTTAGTGAAATTTTAGTTGTGAAATTTGTTATGTTGGTTAGTTTTATAATTAGTTGATGGTATGATGGGTTTCATTGAAATCTTGGTTCATAATTTAAAATTAAATCATTTTGGAAATTTGGGTTGTCTATGAATTAATGGAATCAAATTAATTGTATACATTTTCCCATGAATTGTGAAGATAATATGAATTATTATAAGTATACTGTTGTGTCTCGTAGTAAATGAAAATATTATTGAATAGTTTTTGTCTCTTCAAAGAATCTTGGGATTGGTTGTGTGAGAGGCGGAAGAGATTCAAAATGTAACAATTAATCTATTTAACAATTATATATGAATTTTAAATCAAGTGAGGCCTATATGCATTGAAAGTATATGATATATGTGGATCTATAATAGAGATGAGAAATGATCTGAGATTTTCAATGGTAGTTTATCCATGTTCTTTTCCATGAATAAATAGTGATGTTAATGGAATGATAACATGATTGATTATGTTATAAGTAATGCATTTATTGAAAAATTATGATAGGTTTTACATTGATTGATTAATATACTATGAATACAATTTGTATATAATAAACAAGAGAAATGTTTTTTCTAGTAAGAGACATAAAAGTACTCAATGTGAGTTTGTATTATTTTATTCTTTGATATTTTTAAAGAAATGATTTATAAATTTTTGAGTCAAATAGTGGATTAAGTTTTTAATGTATTTATGAATTAATATATAGTTTCTAGTATTTATATATATATCAGGATCTCCACTTTGATACTATATGTGTAATATCATGAGAAGTTGAAAATTATAAATAGAAATACAAAATATTTCATAGGAGAAAAAATCTATAAATAAATGGGATATATTAGAATAACCCTAGGTTTTAAATTTTATATACAATACTAACATAGAGCATACATATGGTTAATAAGGTGATATGTAAGATTATCTTTGATGTATCTTATCTTATATAAGATTAAATTTGAGTATATATAAATGTAACATGAGATTCTAAAGGATATATAAGATCATCAAGGCGTCACATAAGGTTAAATGTGTGTTCTAATGTTATTTTAGATTAAATATTCAAATTATATACTAATGTTCATTATGTAAATATCTGGATGATGATGATTAATATTTTCAATTGTGATATGTTTTGAATAATAATATTGTATCGTGATCGGGAACATGGTATTCTAATTATTTCTGCATAAGCATATGCTGATATGGAAAATAATTTTTTGATTATATGGTTGTTTTAATGAATTAATGAGTCAAAATTTGGGGATATTTAATTTAATGAATATAAAATGATAATATCATATATTTTTGTGAAGATATTTGACTGAGATTCTAGGTGATTCAATAAGTAATATTTATAATCCATTAATGAAGATCAAAGATTCAATTTTTATCTCATGTTATTCAACTAATTATAAGGGTTAAATATGCTGTTATTGATTTTCACAGGAGTTTAAAAAATTAATATTAGAAAATATATATGTGAGTGTTATGAATTTATAAGGATATGACAATTTAATGATAAAATTTTTAGATTATACACTAACTTGTACACTATCTATAGAAGAATATTCTCACAATCAATGAAAGATGAATGATGATAAGGGACGACATAATGTGATGAGATATCCAAAATAACATCATCAAGGATATTAGTATCTACTGATATAAAATAATATTATATGTATTTGGGAGGCTTATTATAAAGCATATAATATTGATGATTTTATATATATACTCATTGGTACTTATAGAGAGAAATTGAGAAAGATGAAATTTGATAAAATATTTTCATAACTATGAAAGATTACAAGATCTTCTTAGTTTATTATAAACACATTATTTTAAACTGATCATTCTATAAGAACCTAAACATAGTAATTTCCATTAAATAAAAGGATTTTTTATAAACTACATGTTAATACTTGTCCATTAGGTTGATGTGAACATCGTGATTTTTGATATTAAATTTACATTGGTTGATTTCAATAATAATATATTATTTATTTTTATGGGATAAAAAACACAACACACTAAGGATATAGTCATCTAAATTATTGTCTAACCTTGTACATATAATTTTGTTGTGTTTTTTGATATGTTATCTTATCTTCCATGTCTATTGACCAAGTGAGAATTGAGGGGTTGAGATATAGACAAGCTAATAGGTATAGTGGTAAAATAAATGTGTTTAAATTATTAAATAGTTTTCCACATCGGTTAAATTCCTATCACTATTTTATTTTAATATACCTATGGATCATAATAATCTGAAAAATATTAATTTATTTACCTCTGATTGAATTATATTTCATTGAATGTTTTGAGTTTTTTTATGTTCCTATTTGGTATCTAATCATAAAATATACACTTTTAAAAGAATTATCAATTAGTTATATGGATATTTTGTATTTCTATCTCTATGAAAACAATAAACATGAATAAGAATGGAAAATTTAATAAAGTATCCCTAATTTGAAAACAGGAAGAACCCTCAACGTTAACATGTGTTAAACATATTGAAATTAGACCAGGAATGGATGGTGAATATCGAGTAGTTAAACCCCCTACTGAGTAAATAAAAAAAACCTTCAACCACAATAGTTTTAATTATTATACATAAATTTTATGGAACTAAAACTTCATGAAATTTTTTTACACTATATAAACATAGTACAAGAGGGATGATCACATTCCCCAAGAATCACAAGTTAAATCCTTTTATTTTTTGAAAAAAATCATGTTGATTTTTCTTGACGAATTTTTTACTTTTATCTATGGATCTTGTAATATTTCAGGATGATTTTACTATAACTAAAATATATAATAAAATATTAAGGATTCACTTAAAAAAATTAATTTTTAGAGATAAAAATTAGTAAACCAATTAAGGCCAAAAGGGTAAAGAATATTAAGAATGAAGAAAATTGAACTCGAATTGAGAATGAACTAATTCATTCAATCAAAAAATAAATATAGTTATAAAATATAACAATACATTAGAAAGAAATTTCATGAAGAAATTATTTTATTTTAAGATGAGGAATATATTCTCTATAAAGAGTTTATCACGTTGGAAATAAAATTAAAAAAATAGATGTGGTTCAAGGTAAATCTTCAAAAAGAGATGAGAGAAGTGTTTTCTCCATTATTATTTATAAGAATCTTAATTGTGATAAAAATATATCAATATATTAGAGATAATATATGAATCTTACACTGAGATATATTAACTAATATGTCAAAAAATGTCGATGTAACATCTACTCCATTAAATGTTATCTATTTTAGTGATCTTTTCATGCATTGTGCATTCCCTAATAAAATATTTGGGCACATATGGGTTGATAAAATTGGTGATAAGCCCACTAATTTTACATAAATGGATGTGAGTAACCAGAAGAGAAGAATTTTCCAAAATAAATCTTAGTTTATATATTAAATTATTAAAACAAGATAATAATGCGACTAGGATTGTTATTAAAATTAAAATACTTCGATTTTTTCTATTGTTGGTGTTGTTAATGGCATGGGAATATACAATTCATTTTTATAATAATATTTAAAATCATAAAATAAAGAATTTATTATATCATGGTGGATAATAGATGTGATGAGGGATATTACATATAAGAATGGTGTCAATAATTTTTTCTAATAGATTGGTATGCTTGGAATATCTCTATGGAAGTTTTAGCAAAGGTGGTCATTCAATTAATGAATTATCATTTAAATCAACCTAGTATGTGATGATTTGTTCAAAGAAGGATAATTGATTTTTAAATAATAGATATTATAATTAAATTACCATTACCTAAGAGTATATGAATAAATGGAGTGTTGAGAAATGTTCCCCCAAAAATTCTAGGGATGATTATATACCAATAACTAGATGTTGGATCTACTGTAAATGAAATTGATACACCATTGACAACTATAGAAAATCTATTATTGTTGGTATTGATTATAGGTAATTTAAAGAAATAATATGGATAATAAATTCATGTTAGATATAAAAGGATTAGTTTTATATAACAAATTTGTGAGAATAATGAATAATTTGAAATTATTTAGAAGTTACCAATAGAGGGTGACTAAAGAATTCTTGAGGAGTTATATGATTCATAAATGAAATGTTGACACATATCAAAATAGTGTATCATTTTGTTTGAAACAAAATTTTAAAAAATTAAAAATATAAATAATTAACTAGGTAGTACTTGTTGTCTAATGGATTTGGATAATACATATGATCTACAAAACGATAATACTAAAATAATCCATATGACAATGCTACACCCGAAGATTGAAATATTAAAAATTTTAGGAGTATACATGATGACCTAAATCAGTGTTATAGGGGAAGTAAAAATCATATATGGGGTGGCACATTACATTGAAACAAGATTAGAATAGTATATATACATAGAGAAACCACCTTATTCAAATATTTATTGTGTTTTCTTTTCATTTATTTGAATTTAAGGTGATCAAATTATGGGAGGAACTAGTTTGATGAGCATGTTATGAAATTATTAAAATATGATTTATATATCCATATTATAGTGATTGATTAAAATTTAATTATATCTTGAATAAGGATTATTAAAATAATGTTAGTATTTTATTTCAAGAGGAGTCCTACAATAGTGAAGAGAAAATATAGTGAAAAAATAATGGGTGAGAAGTACTGATGAATATATGTTAAATAATTAATTTATGTGATGTTAGGAGTATAAGAAGTTATATAGAAGGTTGTATTTGATTTATGATTTTCAAACTCTCACATCATTGGCAATATTGAATCAATCCTGAAGTAAACATGGGAGAAACTGGAGTGTTCAATCACATCAAATATTAAATGATGTTTTGGAATAATTAGATATGAATATAAAATTTGGAATTTATTATTTAGTCATATTTTCTATATTGATTATTACATATGTTATTATAGGGTTAATTAATTGATAACTCAAATTTTATATCTTCCACTTCATTTGTTTAATATGTAGGTATATAAAAGATTTAATAATATATTGAAACATATTATTTTTGTGTATAAAAAATGTTCGAAGAAATAGATTCTCATTAACTTGGATAATGATGTTTAATTTTATAATCCAATGAATTTAATTCAATATATGATGTGTTGAGAATTTTGGAAGAATATGATAGAACAATAATGTATATTAATGTGCCCATTTTATTGAGTTTTACTTTTCTTCCATTCTTGATTATTATATTTTCCTATAAAATAATATTATATTTCATCTATTTAGAGGTCACTACATATATTCCTAGAGTAGTGTTATCAGTTGGGATATAATATGATTCATTGAATATTTAGTTATTTATTTAATTATTTATTTCTTGAGTAAGTTGTGTATCTTGATGTGTTTTAGAGGAATTTGGGGAGAGGAGGAGATGCATGTTAATGAAATTTCAATATCATATGTGAGATAACAGTGGAATTTTTATCTTCCATATTCTCTATGAATAAATAGAATCCACTAAAATAAATATATTAACTCCTGATGTGTGAATATAATCTATTACTATGTTATAAAACTGGTGATAATGATAGATATTGAAGATATGACTGAATATTTTGTGTCTCTATCAAGAAGAATGAAGTTGGATATGTGATAACCTTAAGGGCTACCCGATAGAACAATGAATCTATTTACGAATTGGATGATAATTTTAATGACAGTGAGTTACACATAGTATGAGAATTCTATAACATCAAGTCTTTATGAAGGATGGGAAAAGATATCATATAATTCTAATGGGATTTCATCATTATTTTCTAGAATGATTACATCTACATCTTAATGGAAGTATAAATTCAATGAAAAAGTTTTATGAAAATGATATTGAGATAAACTATGTTTTTTGTGTCATTGAAAGGATAATATGTAATGATTGAACTATGAATTGTTTGATTAAGGGGCCATTTATTGAGGTAGTGCATGTTGTTGAAGTAGTCAAAGTGAGTTTTTTATTGTTTCGTAAGATTTCATAATTGGGATAAAAAGTTTTAATTTGGTTTTATATGAATCTAATTTTATTGATATTTTTGTTGTTGAATTTATTAGTTGATAAGTGACAGAGGGGGAGGATATGTTGGAATAAATATTATTTTTTTGTTAACTTCATGATATAATTTAAAGCATAAAAGTGTCCAGGGAAAAATTTAAACTCTCGCAAGAGTAAAAATTTCTAAAATACTAGGATATATAATAATAACTGTATATTTTTAAAGTGTTATATTGGATAAATTTTAAGAATATATAGGATTTATCACTCGATAAATAAAATTAAATATGAATTTTTCTTGATTATATAAGATAATATTTGAGAATTATTAATAATTATATAATATTTCATAGGATATGTAAAATCCATCAGGATATCAAGTAAGATGAATTTTTTATTTTCTATAAAAGTAATATTGAATCATAAAATTTTATATTAATCTTCATTATGTAAACATCATGTTGATTCACTATGAACATTAATTTTACTATTAATGAAGGTGAATTTTAGAGACCAATATTTCATCATGAGTCTGGATATTTCATTATAATTATTTTTACATATGAGTATGTAGATGTAAATAAAGTTATGGATTATGTGTATGTTCTAATGAAGGAAGAAGATGATATTTTATGTGGATTTATTTAATATGAATTAAATGATAATATAGAAAAATTATTTGTATTTTTAATATATTTGTCATTATTTAAAAAAGAAGAGTTTTTAAAAAAATTGAATATAAAAATTTATGTTTTTCATATATTTTATTTTACTCATTTCAAGGGTCAAGGATCATGTGAATAAAATTCATGGGAGTTTCCAAATTAAAATATTAAAAAATATAAAAATAAGTATGATGAGTTTACAAGAACAATTTGAGTTGGGGATTGAAATTGAGAGGGGATATTTATATGATTATTATTTTTTATAGTATATTATGAATATTGAACAAATATTAATTTACCTAATATATGGGGAAACCAGATGAGTTATTCTAAATTTTATCATCGTAGTTATTTGAAGTTACTATTATTAAATATTATCACCAGGATTGAACATGACTAAGGATTAAGAATCCATCATTATATTTCATGGTATATTTAATTATTTTTATTTATAAGAGATTTCGAGAACAAAATTTTCATTAGGATATTTATATAACAAATGAACTATATTATATTGTTTTAGTCTAAGTGATAAATGTTATTTCCTTATCCAGTATTTTTAAGAAGGAATCTATTTTTATTTTCATTTTTTCATTTTGGTTTTTGTAAAGTTTCACATTGGTACTTTTATAGAGAGTTAGTGAAGACATCGGGGAAAATGATATTCAATTTTTTTTTGTTGATATTGATAATAAATTTCCAGTATTGTTCGTGTGGGATACCAGCCACCATACACCAAGGAAGTGTCCACCTACTTTGGGGGGAACCTTATAAATATTTATTTTGGGTTATTTACTTTTTATATCAATATTCCATACATGCATATGAAGTGTAAATTGACTCATTTGGATCTAGTCACACAAACAGGTGAAAAGGTAAAAGAAATGGTTTAAATTATTAAAAAGATGGAAAAATTAACTAAATGCCCAAAATTTCAATGCTATTTTCTCATAGATCATAACATGATGTAAGGATCTCAAAAATTTCACCCAAATGAAACGCTTTTCCCTAACCATGACCTAGAATACAAAAGTGGGAATGAAATAAAAAAGTGGGAATGAATAATTATATACAAAAGTTGGAATGAATTTTCTTCCAGAAAATAAGAATTAAAATATAATTATATATTTTCTAATATAAAAAAACAAATGTATAAATTATTAGAAACCAAAATGTTATATAAAAACCCAAACCATACATTATAAAATCCTCACATTTGGCGGAGGATGACACCTATCTGTTGTGCCTCCAGGAGGTGGAATCCTCTTTGTAGTAAATACATTCCTACTGTGGGTTGGAAGGGGTGTGGAAGGCATGGAAACCAGATTATGGCTTTCTCTTTGATCTTTCAATTGGCCGGTCCAAAATCTGGTTAAATGGGTGGCTTTTCTTGATCAGAGAGTGGTGGGGTTGATCTATAAAATTGCGTGGTTAGTGTGGACTCGGAAAAATGATACCATTTTAAAAATAAAGGTGACCCATTATCGTCTTTGGTTGGATAGGGCTAAGGAATGGATGAACGGTTGGAAAAATAATGATTCAGTGCCTCTTTTGGGAAACACCCGGCAGCCAGCTCCTTGTTGGTCCCCCCCAGAGGGTTTCTTCTAAATCAATGCAGATGTTGTTCTCTTTGCTAATTCTAGGGTCGGTATTGGACTCATTGCTCGTAATAGTTTAGGCCAGATTGTGGAAGCTTAGTGTCGGGTTTTTCCTTTCTTATGGAGCCCTGTGGTGGCGGAGGCCTCTGCCATCCTCCATGGGATCATTTTTTCCTGTTCAAAAAATTATCCAAAGGTTTTGGTAGAATCTGACTGCCTCGAAGTGGCGAACGCTCTTGCATTGAAGGACGATTCATCTTAACCTTATGGACTTATCTTGAGGAAGATCTGGTCATTAACCAAAGGCTTTGCTGCAGGAAAATTTTCGTTTATCAATCGAGGAGGGAATATGGAAGCTCATTTTTTGGCTCGTTTTGGGAAATATTGGGCTGATCATTGATGGGTGGAATCGTTTCATGATTGGATTTTTAGGCCTGGTTTGATTGATCAGTAATATATCTTATCTTTTCTCAAAAAAATGAAAACATGATTCCTTTAAAAATATTGGAAAACATTTCAAACATGTCTTAAATATTAGATGTATAGAAAATATTATATATAAATCATTAGGAATGTGTAAATATGTTCATATTTTATCACATTTATAATCAAAGAGGATAAGAATAGAACCATGGTCATCTTCACTAATGTATGATAGCTCTGAGTTATTAAATCCTCACACATCTCACATTAGGGTTCCAAAAAATTGTTTTTACCCACATCTCTCAAGCTCATACCAAATATGACCCATAAACATCCCATCAAGGGTAATATATATCAAACTATATTATTTATAGTTGAAATTCCTAAATTAGTGGCCATGTTATTATCATCCCAGTGTATTTTTCAAAAATAACCAACTAACTAACCAAGCATTCATGTTTTCTATCAATTAATTGAAAAGGAAAAATTCTTTCATTTCAAAAATACTTCACAATCTCCCAATTTTCTAATTGAAAATTAAAAAGCTCATTCAAAATAAAAATATAATTTCTTATTCAGTTTATGCCTTCTAAACTCATAACTAATCATAGATTTTTATCAAATCATTTAAAAAAATTTCCAACATAAATTCTGAAATAAATTTAAAAATTTATTCAATTTACAATTACACACTAAATTACAATTACATTGGAATTTTCAGTCCCCCCCAAACATTTGTGCAATGTCAAATCCATGTTCTAATTTTCTTGAATGTTTTTCAAAACTAAATTTAAGGAACATTAAAGAAATTAATTTAACGTATAATAAATTGGAAATTGATAAATGGGACGACGTATTATTTAATGAACAATGTAACCTCCACAACATGATATTTTAACGAAGAAAAAATTCAAAGGAGATCTAGGAACTCAACCTAGAGTACAGATTCAACTACATAGTGTTTAGATCCATCAATCCCAAGATGATCTATCTATCCTCAAAGAGGAAAAGAGAGAGCTCTAGAAGAGACATGGAGACTGTTAATCGAGAGAGACAAACCACCACAAATATGATTATCAATCAAAAAACTGCTGAAGCAATGGGAATTTAGATACCCAAAAATTTCCTATCAATGCTTCTATGTCAAGAGAACGGAATCACGAAAAATAGAAATATAGAATTAAGTTAAAAAACCTACATAAAAAATGGTACATAAAAATTTACATGGTGTGTACCCCAATTTCATGTCCTGTAATTATCGAGTTCTGACTATTATAAAAAAAACCCATCCCCGTAAAAAACATGATTCATAAAATTTACACAGTGCATAAACTATATACAACATGAAACATTTCATGCTATGTACCCATTTCATAGAATCTTCTGGGTGATGATTACACATTTTGTAACACCATTACACAATGTTTAAATTAGTATAATACTACTTGAATTATAGGTTTTATGCATAAAATTACATAAAATCTCCGACATCACCATTTTAGGTATCTAACCAATTCCATCTCGGCATCACCCATCCAATGAAGAAGGAAAACCAAAAAAATGGTTGAGAAAATACTTGAATGAAAGGTAATTGGGTTTCATTGAGAAATTCACAACTCGTATTAATTATATTCGTTAAGAATATATATTCATTGTAGAGTTTGATAAAATTTGGGACAATAATAATGCAAGAGGGACCACCATTATTGGTCCTAGTGTTTTTGTAGGGATATATGTTTTCATAATAGTTTTTTCAACCATAAATCTTTGAGACTATGGGATTAGGATATTCATTATTTATGTCTTAAACTGTAACTGTATAGAAAATAGAATATATAAATCATTAGGCATGTGTAAATATGTTCATATTCTATCACATTTATAATCAAAGAGGATAAGAATAGAACCATGGTCATCTTTACTAATGTATGATAGCTCTAAGTTATTAAATCCTCACACATCTCACATTACTGTTCCTAAAAATTATTTTTACCCACATCTCCCATGGTCATGCCAAATATGACCCATAAACATCCCATCAAGGGTAATATATTTCAAACTAGATTATTTATAATTGAAATTCATAAATTAGTGGCCATGTCATTATCATCCAAGTTTATTTTTCAAAAATAACCCACTAACTACTCAAGCATTCATGTTTTCTATCACTTAATAGAAAAGGTAAAATTCTTTCATTTCAAAAATACTTCACAATATCCCAATTTTCCAATTGAAAATGACAAAACTCATTTGAAATATAAAATATAATTTCTTATTCAGTTTATGCATTTTCAACTCATAACCAATCATTGATTTTTATCAAATAATTTAAATAAATTTTCCAACATAAATTCTGAAATAAATTTACAAATTCAATCAATTTACAATTACACACTAAATTACAATTCCAATGGAATTTTCAGTTCCCCCCCCCCCCCAAACATTTCTGAAATGTCAAATCCATGTTTTAATTTTCCTGAATGTTTTTAATAAATAAATTTAAGGAACATCAAAAAATTAATTTAATGAATAATAAATTGGAAATTGTTAAATGGGACAATTAATTTTTTAATGGAGAATGAAACATCCACAACATGATATTTTAATGAAGAAAAAATTAAATGGAGATCTAGAAACTCAAACTAGAGTACATATTCAACTACATAGTGTTTAGATCCATCAATACCATGATGATCTATCTATCCTCAATGATTAAAAGAGAGAGCTATAGAAGATACATGGAGACTGTTTATCTGGAGTGACAAACCAGCACAAACAGATGAACCAAAGGGATTTGAGATACCCAAAAATTTCCTATCAATGGTTCTAGGTCGAGGGAAAGGAATAATGAAGAATGAAAATATGGATTTTAGATAAAAACCCTACAGAAAAAATATTATATAATAATTTACATGGTGTGTACCACAATTTCATGTCCTGTAATTATCGAGTTCTGACTATACTGAAAAACTCATCCCCTTAAAAAACATGATATGTAAAATTTACACAGTTCGTAAACTATATACAATATGAAACATTTCATGTTGTGTACCCATTTCATAGAATATCTTGGGTGATGATTACACATTTTGTAACACCAATACACAACGTTTAAATTAGTAGAATACTACTTGAATTATATGTTTTATGCATAAAATTACATAAAATCCCAAACATCACCATTGTAGGTATCTTACCAATTCCATCTCGGCATCACCCAACCAATGAAGAAGGTAAACCAAAAAAATGGTTTAGAACATACTTGAGTGAGAGGTAATAGGATTTCATAGTAAAATTCACACTGCGTTGTATTAATTATATTCGTTAAGAATATATATTCATTGTAGAGTTCCATTATATTTGGGAGAATAATAATGGAAGAGGGACCACCGTTATTTGTCTTAGTGTTTTTATAGGTATGTATGTTTTCATAATAGATATTTTTTCCCTAAATCATTGAGACTATAGGATAAGGATACTCATTATTTATTTAATGATAACAACCCTGGTTCCCTGAATATTTTATTTCTCCTCAATCAATTATATTGGTGGCAAGTGATGAGATTTGATATTTATGTGTCTATTTTTATTGACTCACTTATCGAAAAAGATGTTAGAGAAATAAAATTTCATATGACTATTAAATGTACTTACTATTCATATTTGAAGGTGGTATGGGACTTTCATTATGACTACCAAAATGTCAAATTAATGTGTTTACTCTGATATTTATCTTATTGTTGATGTTTTTAGTGTTCAAAAGATGAATTTTAAAAATGTAGGAGATAATAAATGATTCTTAGTTAGTGAAGGATTAAATCTAACCACGTATACCAACATTGTGGCTGAGAAGCCACCATACCAGAATTATCTATGCAGTTAGTGCTCAGATTACCTAAAATTGTGACGAAACCATCAAACCACCACATAATATTAATATTTATATTTATTTTTCCAATTTTATATTTTGGATCCCTCTTAACCTCACTCATTTTTCTGAAAAATTATATGGATTGTCTCCCAATTAATTTAATCATTATTCCCTTACCCTTTTTTGTTATTCCTTTATCATCAAAATATTTCCGAAGCTAATTTCCTAAATTCCCACTCCATCTTTTCTCCTATTATAATATTATTCTATACTCTTACATCTTTTTTAACCAAGTGGTAATTTTTTTTCCAATTTTTGGAATAGTATAGAGATCATATTATGATTCATTATTTATATGGTTCTTAAAGTTTCTCATTCATCTTAACCTATTATTGTTTCAAGAACTAATCATTTTTTGTTGGGAATGGTAAGTGTTTCAACTAAAATCCTATTATTTTTTAAAATTTTAGAGTTTTCATTTTCTAGAATTGATTTCATAGTATTATTTTAAACTCTATGAAGTAAATGATGTATATGTAAATGTGTTCATGGTTTTTTTATTTTTAACTTGATATAAATGTGTTTTTCTATAGAATTAAATGGTTGTGTTTATAATCTGAATTCAAACACCTAAAAGTTATTTGATAAAATGGTTTTAATATATGTTTTTTTCAAATGGAGTTAATGAAACGGTTTTTGTGTATGTTTGACTTTATATACGAATAGATTCATTTTACCTTGGTTTTATATGGAATGGATCATTATTGTTTTTTATCATTATTATTATTTTTGATGGGTTTCCTTATACACATATTCCCCTTTTTGAATGATATTATAAATCCTAAATATTCATATTATCGATACATTTTCGGAATAGTTGATGAGAGATATAGTATGTAGGGTTAGAAATAATGAATTGAGCATTATTATATATATATATTAAATAAATTAATAATATTTAAAATGATGTTTTAAATAGGAACCTTGATTTAAAAGTTGTTAATCAATGATGGGTGATAACATATCATTTATACAACTATGGATAAAGTTCTCTAGTTGTAATTTTTCTGTAGAAAAGAGTTTCTACCTTGAGAGGCCATGGGGGTATGTTTGGTTCCAAGTCTGTTAGGAATAAATTTGGTCAATGGGAGATCTAAAAACTAGGACCCATTTGGTTTTTATTAGATATACAGTTCTTGTTATATATTAATTTATGTTATTTTAAATTTTTTTCATTTTTTATTTTTTATATATTTTATTATTCAATGTTTATGAAATCCTAGTTTATGGTTTCCTTTATGTCACATTTTCCATTATTACTTATGATATATTCATTTTGGACATCATTAACTCATTTATTAATTTATATTATTTCCCAAATAGAATTGTTTTATTAAAAGTAGTTAAATTTGATTGGGTTAGTTTGTCTAAAAACATTATTTTTTTCATAATCCTATTAATACTGAAAATGATGTAATAACATTTAAAAGGGATTATATTGATTATTACATGAAACATATTGTGAAATATATCACAGAAGATATACACATACTCATGTGTAGTTATACATGGTTATGTGTTGTAACACAATAAAATTTTAAAATAACAATATGTTCAATATCGTATACAACGCACAACACTGAGATTAAATGAGCGCCTAAAAATTATTATTTGAATACAAATTTCACAACCATGAAATTTAATTGGGGGATATTAATATTGTTAAATAAATATTACGTATATTGATAGAATACTCAATAAAAATTCATTTATTTGTACTTATAAAATGAATAATAATTATTTAATAATGTTATTGTATGCTTTAAAAATATGTATTCTTCAATAGTCTTTGTTGAGAAATTATTATATTTCAGTTATGGAACATATATTAATTGTGTTTTATAAATAATTATTTATTTTTAAATAAAAATATAAAAATTATCTTATATTTGAATTTTTATATTTTTCTAGATGTTTTTATTTCCCAGGGAAGAGTGAAAAATAATGATATTTTTTGAAACCTGCATTTTTTATTCAACCATTTGAAAAGTTGAATTTTATTTTCAAATTGTTTAAAATTAAAATATGTATTATTATATTATTAATCATACCATTATGTTGAGTAGAATAAATTTCATGGTTTAATTTGTTATAAAAACGTTTTGTTGTTAAAAAATAAGTTTTTGGAATTTTTTTTCAATGGGGTTTTTACAGTTTACTTTCAAAAAACGTTCTACCACTACTGTGTTTTGAATTTTGAAAAAAAAATTATTCTATATATGGATTATTGAGGACATATTTAAGTAAATATTATCTATTTAATTTTGGATAAAATGAATAATATCCTTAGAATGTATTGTTACCATGATAAAGGGAAATTCGTGTAATTTAAGTTAAAATTGAAATGATAAAGATTATAAAATTGACCTAAAACAAGAATTATTCTTAATGTATTAGTAAATGTTATCCTTAATAATCAAAAATTTCTTTTATATTGAAATTTGTTTCCATTTAAATTAAAATTTTGACCTTTATATTATTTTATTTTAAGAAAATCACAACATGTCACACTATTATTTTTAATAAGTATAATATTTTTAATATGGTGTTATATATAGTGTATTTTTAACTATAGGTATTATTTTCAAATATAAAATAGTTATAGACATCATGGTAATTTATAATTAATTTTATTTTGATAAATAATATCCTTAAATGCTTTCAAAACACTAACTACATAATTATTCAATTAATAGAAATATATAATAAATGATATTTAAAATATTTTAAGTAATATAATTTGAGATAAATAATGTGATAAACTAATTTTATTTTTTACTATGAAATTTTATAGATATAATAAATATTTTCAATGTAAAGGTGTTATCTTCATATTATTAATGTCAATGAAATGAATAATTCTAAAAATTGAAATTACTGATATTTAAAAAAAAATTGTAATTTCTTACATGATATATAATTACTCAAAATCATATATTCATCCATGTTATTTATAAATCGAATATTATATCAAACATAGTCTATTTATGGGACTTTTTATAGTTTATATTACATATATTGTCCAACAAATTGTTAAAATCATTATTGTCATGACAATTTAAAAAAAAGTTAACAAGGGCTTAAAATCAATGATATGGATAAAAGTGTTATCTATACTTGTCCAAAAGTTATTTTATGAGATAATTTTTACCCATAATCATCCAATATTAAAATTATTTTTTTATATCACTTTTTAATTGAATATTAATTTTTATTAATTTACTATTTTGAGACATTTCAATGATCCCATCACCTCAACTATAAGAAATATCCTCCTTCCTCACTTATTTTCATCACACTGAGCCATATATGTTGGTAAAACATGAAAATTAAAATTATAAACATCCATATCCTTAAAGTTTCTATATATTCCAAAATAATAACCCTGGATCCCTAAAACATATATCTGATTGAATTCCACCAAAGAACATTCAAGCGTCTTTACCAACTCCTTCAAGCTTATTTATTCGTCATCTTCAACATCACGTGTTTTGTTCATCCTAAATTAATAAATAAAGTATATTTTATAAAATAATATGGTATTATTGTTAGTATAAAACCATATTCTATCTTTTATCCAATATATGAAAAATAAAAGCACCACATGTGCGTATATACAACATACCACCACCATGTGACACTGCAATTTGTTTTTCATCACAAATTTATTTGGATAGATATAATGATAAAAATAATATAAATATATTATTGAAATGAAAAGATGTTGATTATGTAAATTTTAAATATAATACAATTCCTTACACTTTCATCCCTAAAAAATTATATCATCGCAAGTGCCAATATACAACTTTAAGTCTCCATAAAGCGATGTGAATCCTTTTCAATATCAACATTTCAAATTTTTTTATTAAAATAAAAACGGTGAATGAATATTATATATATAACCTTAATATCATTATATAGATGAATTGAAAATATACATTGAATAAGGGATGCAACTTACTTGTAAATACCATGTCCTAATGTACATAAACATTACATCTTTTTTTAGGAATACCAAAAAAATATAAAAATTAATTCCCAAATATCGTATTTGTTTAGTGACTATTAGAACATTGAAATATAATAACTATTACATGAGAAAGATACATTATCTCTTAATAGTTTCTACAAGACTAGAACCAATATCAGACATATCATTAATGAAATATATCTTCATAACATTGGAAACGAAACATAAAAATTGATGAGCTTATATGCTCAGTTAGGGTAAATAAGGGAGTTATGTAAGCGTAAAAATTATAATAGGGGTATGATAATTTCATCATAAAATTATATGAACACACACTTCTTATCAAATACCATAATCATTAATCATGACATAAATATTGGAATTTCATAATACATGACTCATATGGAAATAAAGGACATAATCCATGAATGCAAAACATATTAATAAGTCATGGGATTTTTGGAATACATAAAATCATATAAAATCAAATGTAAAGGCTTCCTACAAAGACCTTTATATCAAATTAGGATTGGGCTATTACCCATATACCATAATGTTATTAGGCTTTGGATACAACCCATGTACCGTCTTACTTCCAGGCATAGGCTACAACCCATTAACATTATTGTAGTTTTCCTTGGGAAACACCCATGTACCATCTAATGTTCTGTCTTGGGATACAACACATGTAACTTATTTTTTTGTGCTTAGAAAATAATTGATATACCTTATAGTTATTGGGATTGGAAAAAAACCATTGTACCTTCAAATTTTTGGTGTTGGGAAAAAACTCGTGTACTCATTGAGCTCATAAAAATATATATCATTACTCAATGAGTTTAAGGTGGATATAGGTCTCACCCATCCTATAATGAAATCATACATAGAAGTTCCAAAATATAGAAAACATTCATCATATCATGATTCATGAAAATAGATAATATCATAATCCATGAAATAAAATGAGTATCATTTTCATTTCATCACATAATCACCGAAGAAAATGAGATAGTATTCATAATAATTTTATAAAATCACAATCCATGAAAAGAATTGGGTTTTAAAAAAATATAACTCATTGAATAGAAATTGGTGTTAGAAAAATCACACCATAAAATCATAAACCACTCAATAAAGGATACGAATGAAACATTTTGATCATTTCATAGAAGGGAATGAGTAACAAGAAAAGGTTTTAACTGATATGAAAAATAACATGGAAGTATATTTTGAAAACATTTATGGAGGAAAATATGATTTCTTATTTGAAAATTAATTTTAATACATAAAACAAAAAAAACCAATTTTTATTGAAAATGAATTGAAGTCATATAATGAATTCCTAAAATAATTTTGAAAACATTTTCCCTTGAGAATATATAAAATAATCTTCAAACACATTTTAAAACCATTTTCCATGAAAATTTATAAAAGTATCTTGATAATGGTTTTTATATAATTTCTATGAATTTACAATGAAAACTTATAAATATGGCTTAAAAACAATTTGAAAACCATTTTCCTTAAAAATATATAAAATGAGATTGAAAATGTTTTGAAGAAATATTTATTTGAAAATTAAATTTAAAAACATTTTCTAAAACATTATACTTTTCAAAATGAAATGGAACCTTTATAGAAATGATGGTCGGTAAATCTATACATTCCAAACAAGGTAAAAATAATATTCATTTTGTATGGTGAAATTGTTAGAAAATTTCCTTTTTCAAAATGAAACATTAATATTCCTTCAAAAAAATTGGAAAAAATATTAAAGGGTAAACATGTATTTTCAATATTATATAATAGTCGAATATTCTTGGAATAAATATTTTGAAAACATGATTTTGAAGGAACTCATATTTTAGGCTTAAGGGAGTGGTAATGTTAGACTTTATTAAAAATACTTTCTTGATAATTATATGTACAAAAGTGTGGAAAAATTGTACCATTACATAAATATTTAATGAATAACAATATGTTAAGAAAAATTATAAGGGTTCTTGATATATGGATCATAATATTTCATCAATGAGAGTATAATCATAAATGATATCAATAAATGGTTATATTATAGCCATAATATGCTACCTATTTAGTACATTTGGATTATACAAAAACGATAATAAAAAAGTACATGAAGATTAACATATCATGGAAGAAGTATATTAATGATATAAAATTTCAAACATATTACATATTCCCCTTGGAAAAATATATGTGCAGAACATGACAAGTCTCTAAAAGAGTGAAAATTGAGAAAAATCACTTACAGATTTTTTAAATTTCGAATAAAAGACATAGTGAACGAAATATAATAAATTTTATATGTAAAAAAATTAATTTAATTATAATAATCATATAATACATCCATTGGATGTATATTACCCAAATAAAGGAACTGAGGGATGATTAAGGCTTGTATCTTATGGAAATAAAATGTGAGAAAAAATCCCCTTAACATGTTGGTTGAGTCTCATCGTACTCATTAAAACCTGTTATATAAATTATATAATTTTCTTATAAATATATCACATAATCATATTATTATATATAATACCAAATATTGTTATATTACTCCATTATATTACCCACTTCTCAATAATTTTATGTTATGGTTTCCCTTCGGGTAAGATCCACTTTGATCATCGCATGTTTTTTATTTTGTTATATATTTAGTCCTTATTCTTATATAATGATTTCAAGAATTTAAAACATTATATAAGCATAAATTATTTTCATTATATGTGTAGTATATTAATTTTTATAATATATTAGAATGAATGTGGAATACACTATTCATAAAGACGTTAGGTCATACGTATACATGAACAATGCTTCAGTTTTTGTAACATATTGAAAGAATCAAATTAAATGAAATATATATATATATATATTAAAGTATCATTTTAATAAAATATATATCATAAAAATTCACCATTCCCATCTTTAATATATTCTATGTATTATGAACTGATCATATCGCTTTGAGGGGGCAGTAGATCACACTTCATCAAATGAAACTATCGTATTAAAAAAATGAATGTATAGAGATATGTGTTTTAAAGTAGTTAAAAAATATTTAATAAATTTTTATATCATATATATCAGAAATAAATATATTTATCATAAAAATTACCACCAATATATATGGTAAAGTACGAACAAACAATCATAGTTTTGTTAGGTAGTAGTTCGTTGTACACATAATCATTATATTCGTTACCCATTTGATGGATATGTGTGTATGTTCAGGTAAAAATAACAGAATAACAATATACTTTTATATTGGGGATACAATATTTATTATAAAATCATGTAATAAAATAATTCAAGGGGTAGATAATGAAAATTACATAAAAATAACTTGAGGACGAGTGTTATCTCTAATTCGAGTAACTTCTTTTGGTATGCACAAAATGGATTTCATAGATTTATTTTTGTACAAGTGGAGTCTTATAGGATTATACGAGAGATTATATCTATATATTTGGGTATACATTTTTCAATTAAATGTGAATTTATATGTCTGAGGAAGTGGGAGGAGAGGGGGAGTTTTTATAGTGGAGGACAAGTGGCACTCTTGAAAATGTTAGGAAACAGAATTCCACTGAAATTTTAATTTTGAAAGTAGATCCAATAACGTTATAAATTAAATAAAAGCTATTATAGGGTTTAAATATGGACATAAATTGTGATATTTAATGTTTATAGGTCAATTATGAACTTACGTTTAAGGATTATCCCATAGTTAAGATCAATTTTGCATTAACTCATATAATTACTTTTAATTACCTTCACTAATAATTTTGGTCAAAAACTATGTTGAATTTTTTTAAAATTTTAAATTATGATTATTAATAATATATAATTATCTTTTTCTTAAATTAAAATCACATAGGTGGTAGAAATTAGTTTATATTTAATCCCATCGTCTTGTAGACTTTGCAGGTTTTCGAAGTAAAAAAGGTCAAATGTTTTCTATGCTAATATTTTAAATTTAAAATAGAAATTGATTAAAATCTCCAAAATTTGGTTTATTTATAAAAATATTCTCTATTTAAAATTTTAAACTTGTTTAAAAAATAATATAACCATATTATCAAATTTGATGATACTGTAGTTTTGACTAAAATTTTGAATTTTTTACTATTTATTAAAAAAATGAATTTTCGCAGATAAATAACAAAAAATTTCCTTGACTGAATTATTATTCTATGATTTCCAATATTAAGTTTATTTGTATATATTAACACTATTAAAGTCCCAAATATTGTATTTAAAATTGGTTCTCCAGTAAACGACAGTAAAAATGTCTTATTTATAATATATAGTTCGAAGCATAAAATTGGGGTTGTTATTATCTTATGTCAATAAAATATATTGTATAAATAAAATAATATTTTATTGAATATATAATGTATATATTACATTATGATCACTCAATAAATTTAATTAATTTAAATATTTAGAGTAGAATAACCATGTGGCCATAGTAATATTTTCTTTTAAGATCTGTCGGTTTTCATATTTAATTCTAATTAATTAGTAACCCTTGAATTCTACATATATTTTTGTAAACCATATATATTCAAAAATTAGTTAATACTATTTTTAACCATTAATATGGTGGCTTGGTTATATCAAACTATATTAAATAAAAACATTTTAATATTATATTTTCGTTCTGTAAAACTCGATAGTTTGTGTCACATCAGCCATCAAGTCAAGTCATTATTGTAGGTAATGCAAGATATTCTCATTATTCCATGTAGAGAAAGCTAACATTAATGCTACATGTAGTGCATGATTAACTTGGTTTTTCATATAATGTAATCCAAATATAGTAC